>CM070510.1:760496-1065435 GCA_036346375.1 Guadua angustifolia | reverse complement strand
TTTAAAAATTTTAAAAAAGATTTGATAAATTTTTAAAAATTTCAAAAAAATTTCTATAAACAGGGTGGCTGCACCCCCTCATTTCTACACCAGCAAAGTTGCACTTTCTTCTGTTTATCCTCTTGTGAAAATTCTCTTACTCTTAACGGTAATTTGGCAAAATTCAAAATAGTTTTGCTAAAAATAAAAAATCCAAAATTCACCTTCCGACTTCTGTCAAGAAATCAAGGTAATAATTGTGATTTAATTTTTCATTTTGTTAGTATTTTAAATCATATTTAAGTACTTATACCGTAATTATTTTTTACAGTTTTCTTTATGGAGCATAGGGATTTTTCGTCCTTCCCACCTTCTGATTTTGGGATTTCATCCGCCCATTTGGCCATCACTAACCAGGGCCCCACTGTCAACGTTATATCGTTCAAATTGGTGCTATGAGTTCCACCTGTCAGTGTCTCGTCCAAGACTTTTTTTGCCGGATAAATACAACAGACTCGAGCTATTTGTATTTCCCGTAATAAAAGCGGATTCTTTTCTTTTTTTGGGGGGATTTCAGCAAAGGATTCTGAGGGATCGAGAGCACCCCGTCGGGACGAAGCAGATCAATCACGATGAAATGCGAGACTTGCCATCTAAAGGAACTAGTGAGATCCAATCCAATGCATCTCTCTCTCTTTCTCCAAATAATTTCTCTGTATGCTTCTGAAGGTTCGATTTCTAACGGTGTTTCTTCCTCATTCTTTGGTAGTTGCTGGAGCCATTGGAGGTGAAAGATGTGCTCCGATATAAGGTTTTTTCTTTACTTTTTATTTTAATGTATGTGCTTCCAAGTTCCAATGTTTATCTTTTTTTTGTTCCTCTTCTTCTTTTTTCAACAATATGCTAGTCAGTGTGCATTTTTTGTTTTAAAAGAGTCCTCTATATAAATGTAGCATCACACAGTAAGAAGTTTATGATCTCTGTTGTGCCTTTAAGGTTCCTGTGATCTCACAAAAGTTGGCAAAATTTGCATTATGCTCCATTTAGGGTATATAGTTACTGATTGTTGAGTCATTTAGAAAGAATCCTCCCTATTTTACAATTCTAGTTCCTTGGTTTGTCAGATGATAGAGGTAAATGAAAGGGAGCTGGCCACATTACACAATCCATGTTGTGGTCCCAGTTTTTCAATTTGCAGGACATTTTGTGGCAAGTGTCATATGTTTTAAGATTCTAATTAGTTGCAAATAATGTATTTCTAGACTTTTTGTCTGATATTGATTTCGTCAGTTCTTTATTTACTCATGTTGACCTTTGCACTTCTGCAATTACATCCTTAGAGTTTTTCTAATTATTCTAAATTTTTCTTTATTTTTCACATTTTTCTGTGTTTTTTCATACTTTTCTATTTTCTAATTTTCCTGACATTTTTTCTGATTTTTTTTGTGCTAACGGGTCGGCCCAGCCCGTTTCAGCCTGCGGCTCGTTTATTAGCCAAGCCTAAACGGGTCAGGCCGGGTCGCCCATCTAGCCATCACTAGATTAAATTCGGATAGTTGTTGAATTTGGTATCGGTTTTGGATGGTTCATTTTGGATTCAGTATCGGATTCTTGAGATTACTATCTATCGGATCAGAATATTCTAATTATATTATCAGATAATTCCGAATAACTCCATTTGGATTCGGATAGTTACAACTCATATTCTAGTAGCTTTAATTGGGTCCAACTAAATAGCTCAAGCTAAGTCCTCCCTCCATAGCTCCACCGTTCTTTCGCCATCCCATCCGCCATCTAGTGCTGCTACCAACAAAGCTTAACATGCAAGAATATGTTTCCGCTTGCATGTGTGAATACCTAGTATTCTTTTGCGAAACATAAAAGGAATATTTGATACTTTTGCGACTTCGTTGGACTATCTGATAAAATAACTTGTTAAATTGTGATAATCCTGTTGCATGTTGAATTCATATGATTGATTAATCATTGTCATATGTGTGCAAAATATTCGATAAAAAAATATTTGGTACTGTATTGATTCTACTCCATATTCGCTTCGAATTCATGACCGATATTATCCATGTTGTATTCGTATCTGATACTATCCGTACCCGACTCAGAGTCAGACAAAAATTTTGGTTTATGATACAAAAAAAATGATATTCGACCGTTTTCGAGCCGATTGCACCTCTAGTTGTAGCGAGCTTGGGATTAACATGATGGATTTGGGACCTAAGGAAGTTCAGTTGACTAAATATTCAGCAATATCGACACAAGATCACTTGGATGGGTTTCATTGGACCATCTCACTTGGACGATGATAATGACGCCTATGTCGGATACCGACACCAGACCGAGTTAGATATAAATAAATTCCCTCTTATTTTCTTTCAGTGAACAACATTGCTATTGAGGTGTATATCCTACACACCACTAGAGATCATCAACGTCCTACTTCCTCCCATCATGATTATCAGCAATCATAACAACATTACAAGATGTGGAGTCTACAATGAGGAAGATGAAGTTCATCACGTTCATGAAATAACCTCAAAAATCTCAAAATGAATTTAATTTGGCCTTTGCTATTTGTTTGGAATTTATTTGGATTTTTCCCGATTTTATTTCGAGTTTTTTTCGGTTTAATTCAAAAACTTTCCTTTTCGGAAAGTCAACCCGCTTCGCTTTCCATTTTAGTCCGAAGCGTTTTCAGCTCGGCTTTGCGCTTCCGCCTCCTCTGCCTGCCCAAAAGCCGCCTCGGATCTCTCCTCATCAGACGCACTACTGCTCCCTGCTTGTTTCACCGCTCGTCCTGTTCGCTTAGTCTTCCGTTTGATCCGTTTCTCCTTGTGCCGCCCTAATCCTGCCGCCATGTCACCTAATCGCCGGCTTCGCCTTCCACTGCTGCCTTAACACGCCGACACATCTCCGTCACTTCGTTGTCCCCATCGCCACCACTTGCCGTTGAAGCTCTCTCTCCCCAAGACGGTAGTCACGCTCGCCGACGCCGCTTAACCAGTGGAGCTGCGCTCCTTCCTCTGCGCCCTGCCGCATTAATTCCGCCGCTCCATTTTGTCTCTTCAACACTCGAACGCCTCACCGCTAGCCTCTCTCCTCACGCCTTGCTTCCTTCCGCTAATTCGCCCAACCGTGGAGCTCGCTCTCCGCCACGCCGCCGAAAGCTCGCTTCTCGCGCATTGATTCTCTGCCTCGTTGGTCTTGTCGTCACTCGAGTGCCCCTCCACGCACCTCTCTCCTCCACTCCGGCTCTATAAAAGCCTGAGCCTTTCCAGCCATTCTCCCTCACGCGAGCCCACTCTGTAAGCCTCCAATTCCCCTAGCCTCTACCTCCTCAACCATTTCTTCCACCTGTCAGTGCGCAATGTTTCAATGTTTTTCCTCAGATGTAAATCTGTTTGGTCCAATAAATCATTCAATCAAACTATCTACCGATAGAAAATGCTTGCAATGCTAAACCCCGCTAATGCTAGACTAGAACTCCGTCCAATAAATCATTCAATCAAACTATTGTCGACCAATGGTCATTCGGGAGGCCAATGCAACGATCTGTTTTTGACTGATTCATTGGAGCAGATGGATGGTCCGATGGAAATCGCCTGCTTGTGTTGTACTCATGCGGAGCCACGCCCGCCATGGCATTCTTCGGGCCTCGCCTGGTCTCCAAGTCGCAATCCCGTGGTGAGTGATCCATCTTCCATGTCGCATTTGGTGGTCACGCCTTGTGTGCCGGTTTTTGCATTTTCAGATGTCGAGATTTTGTTGCTTGTGTCTCCAGACGCAGGAGGCCACCACGCTTGGTGGTGTGAGATGGCTCGCAGATGCAGAGCACTTCCGATCTCGTAAGATGGTTATCTTCATTTTCTATTTTGTCTTGAAAGTTGCACGAATCGCTTTTAGGGTCCGATCTTAATTAGCTTCTTGGTAAAACATTGTACAAGCTTTAGGTCGATCTTAATTAGAGATAACAAACTAACCACTACTCCTCGAAACTATTACGTAGATATCATTGCCCTTCATTCGCAATATTATATCTTCCTTTGGTGGAAAATACTCACTGCACTTCCATGACCTATTCTCCAACAATTTCAATTAAATGATCGAGAAAATATTGCTCTCTTAAGATAGTAAGAAATTTATTGAGTAATTGATCATATTACCAATTCGCAATGAAACTTGGATACTCCACGGAAGAGGTAGGCCTGTCAGTATGATTGGAAGACCATTTAGCATGGCCTGCTAGTTTGATATGCTAAGTTATTGCATTCCTTTGTTTTGTTTAGATTCCCATTTTCTTTGATTTTCTTTTGATTTTCTGTGATGAATGTTTCTTGAATCATCATGATTAAAAACAGAACTATAGTTTTTATTGAGTTGCATGCACCAACCAGTTCACCCAAAAGCTTAAGCTAATGAGAAAAGGTGGGCAATTCACTTATACTTCAACACTCCCCTTCACGTGCAGGCTCCTTCAGGCCTAGGACGTGGAATAGAAGTGGGCTGCAATTTTTTTAAAATTGCGCCAACCGGGTCTTGAACTCGAGACCTCTTGGCTCTGATACCATATTGAGTTGCATGCACCAACCAGTTCACTCAAAAGCTTAAGCTAATGAGAAAAAGTGGGCAATTCACTTATACTTCAACATTTTTGAACTATATGATTAAATTGTGTGTATTTAAAATTGTGTGTGGTCTTTCCTGAAGTATAGTGGAGCTACAAATTAAGCTTAAATTTGTTGTAAACTTGTGATTAGCATACAAACATGTTATAATTGTGGATTTGTTCAACTAAGAAGTACTGATTGCATCAAGTCTTAGGCGATATGCATCTAGGCCACATGTGCATCTAGGCGCCCTTATTTGGATGTTAAGAATGGTCTTTGTTGATTTATCAAGCATTGCAAATGAAACAATCCCTGAAGAGGCACAAGGGAGAGATAATTGCTGGCCTCAATAGCAGTGTTAAGTCTCATTTAATCTCTAAGAAAAAAGCGTATTGTTTACTTTGGGTATGCTCTTCTGAGATAAACCGGTATGTTTTCAGTTATATGTGAAGAGGGGTAGAAATATTTGTCCATTGGTACTCCAACTTTTTGCAATATGACCTCAATCTGTAGCTACAAAAGCTTAATAGCAATGTCGATTATCAACCACTATGTGTCTATATTCACGTCTAAACTCTATCATCCTAAAACTATGTATTGTTATGTTGGAGACCTGGAGATATGATTAGAAATTTTTACTTGATAAAGATAATAATTATCTATCGAGCTATGATGACACCTTTGCTCTTTGCGTATTTTGTAGCTTATTATGTAGTTGCAAAGGAATCTGCTCCAAAGAATGTATCGGTTGCCTTTCTAGAAAGGTGAAAGATGACTTCACGAAGAGATACGGAGGTGGTAAAGCGGATCGACTCTTGCAAAAAGTCTAAATAAAGAATACGGTATGTATGCTTGTTAAGTCTGCAGACAATCATTAGAATGTTTTATCTACTTGGATTATTTTTTTCTAAACGAAAAGTGAGCTTTTTCAGTTTCTTGTTGTTTTCTATCTATTTTCTCTAGATTGTTAAATTGCATGCTTAGTGCTTACCGCCTCTTGTATGTTAGTGGATTATATTTGTGTGCTTTGTTAAGAACAAATTTAAACATTGATGTTCACTTTCCTACAAGTTTCTACAAGTTGTTACAGGTAATTGTGCACACTTGTACATAATTTTCTCTTGATTGTTTTGTTAAAACTTAAAAGATCTAACTTTCACTACAATCAGCTATGCTCTTGTTCAGCAAGCAACCGATGAAGCTACGATAAAACAACTCAAGATGGAGGTTGGAGCCCATAAAGCTATACTGACATGTTAATTAGCAGGCTGGAGCAGGTTACTCCCGATATGCATTTGCAATGTAATGTTCTGACTCCCCTTCCATCGTCTTTGGATTATTGTCTCTATCTCTCATGTTCTGACTTGCAGAGCTTCATTTTATAAGTTGGTAGTGTCATTTTGGGTTCTTAATGTTGCAAATTAACATAATGATTTCATAGTTGCGAAATGATCTATGCCTCTTGTTGGATAGTCTGGACAGTTGAAATTCAATAAAGATAGGAATGCATTTAAAAAATGTCGCTTGGAGTGGTGATGACCAATTTTTATGTGGAATAGAGTTTTTGATACTGCTATTTTGTGGTAGTTGAAGACCAAACCCTTGGCTGTCTGAGCTCCCAAATCTCACAAATCAATCTCTTTCCTTTAGATCGGTTTGTTAGCTTTATCGATTGAATGCGTCCATTACCAATTCTGGAGGATGATTTGGTTCTTGACAGTATAATGGATCAGGCGCTACATGCTATTCTCTGATGTGTGGTCATATCCGATCGGTGGTGTTCTTGGTGCCAATTTGATCCTAGAAGCGCCGCATATATTCACTTATAATTTGTCATATTATTTGTTCTTGTCTTTTCTTGCATGCTTTTTGGGATCTAAATGATGCTGGCGAAAGGAAATCGTCAATCCGTTGGATTGTGGCTTACTATGGCGTTCTTTCATATTGAATAGGAAGATCTCCAAGTTCCTAATATTTAGACTCCCAATATTCTTAGATTGGGACCTTCCCAAAAATTTTGGGTCTACAAAATACCTTGTTCTCCAACAGTTCCTATATTTTCTCCCAAAAACACCTTTGAATTGGTCCGTGGGACATCTGGTAGCGAAATAATGTTGATTGGGAGCGGACGAACGCACAAAAATGAGAGATTGGGTCTTGTTTTAGGCGTGCAAAATTTGAGGAGCTAGAAAAAGGAACTGTTGGAGTACTTTTTTGCAATCAAGCCCAAAATCAGGTTTTGGGAATAGATTTTAGGCACTGTTGGAGATGCTCTAATTCCTTTTTAACCTTAGGCTATAAAATATTGAACCCCAATAGATGTAGCAATTCATGCAATTATTACTTTTAGACAAATGCTTAATCTCCGAGAGATGACTCGGTTGATTTTCAAAAATTGCTACGGTGAGGGGGACAGCATTGGGCGGACCACGGAAGGTGGATGCCGGCCCAATCCCCAACCGATGACGAGGCTAATGGTTGAGGTATGGTGGTGGTACAGTTGGTACCAATGGATTGTGGTATGTCATTTGGCTAAGTCTTTGGCATTTAAGAACCGACGTCTTGGGCAAAGAAAATAACCTCAGACCCCGCTCAACCACAAGTTGGGCCGGCCAATCCTATTGACTTGGACCAACATGGCTCAGTACATTGTACTCCCCTTGGAATACCTACAGGAAGGAGCCTCCATAAAGAGAATGGATCACTAGGCAATCGAGTGCGGAGCGGAATGGAGGGATCATTCACGGTTCTGCATAGATGGTAGCCACAACATTGAAACGTCTCATGGCGGCCGTGGGTCCTGAATGTTGCGGATTTCGATAGTCCACTGGGTAGGAGCTAAAAAGGGGAAGTTCAACGAAATGCTATGATTATCCCGACCTGGCCGCATGCATGAAAGTTGCATGTTGTTGGCGCTTGGCACTAACGGTTGATGATATCTTGTGGGTAAAGCTGAGCACCTCTGCAGAGTGATATCAATGGTATTCGAATACACCGTGCTTCCGGTTAATGAAGCGGAGTTAATCTAGGGTGATACCTGTAACTGCGCCCCTGTAGTTTTTTAAATTTAAAACCTGTCGAGGATGTGAACTTTGCAAATGACCCCCCCTGATATATATATATATATATGTATTGCTATTAATGGTTTGTGTTTCAAATGTAAAATGAAAAAGTGATATTTACAACTTGCATCCACAATGCTTAAAACCGGTGCCTACCTTTGTTTATTCCTGCATGTAATATTCAGAATTTCCGTGTGGTTTGTTGAGTACGGTTGTGTACTCACCCTTGCTCCCAACCCCCTCTTTAGATTTCAATTGAAGATGGCGAATTCCAGAAGTCCGTAGATGACGATGTTATTTGGTTTTGGAGGCCTTGATCTATCTGCTCAAGCGTTTCCTGTGAGTGTTCTGTAATGTATTCGGTGCCAGCCGCACCTTTTGTAAAACCTTGGCCGTTAGGCCCCTATTTCATCTATAAAATGTTCGCATTTGCTCTTTTATCAAGCAATGTACACTTGGTTACCTGCAGCTAAAATCCTGGGTAGCTGCAAAGGAATTTATACGCACCCCCTGAAAAGGGCGGTCCGTCACAGTTCATCGACTAAAGAAATTGATGGTAACATGTTATTTATCTAAAATCTTTGATGCAAAAATTGGAGTATGTTTTTCTTGCGAAAAAACAATATCGACAGAAGATCAACAGATTACCCTCTCAAAAATGTCACAACGCGCACGCACACATAAGCACATTCATTTACACCACTGCTGCAGACATCTAAAATTGCGGAGATGGGAGATTATTGATGTATCTTGATGTGGATGCATGGTGAGATTCGCCAAAACACCACTTTGTTTGTCGAAGGCAAAACAAAATGGATTCAATTTTGCTACGTGAAGCGGGCAACGTATTGATACATAGTTGGGGTGGGGTGGGAACTAAGCACGTAGGGCTGCACCATGTACATTAATTTCAACATGCCGTGTAGTCACTGATAAATTATCTACCATCTAACAGCAAATGTGCCAATTTGATCCTAGAAACGCCGCATATATTCACTTATAATTTGTCATATTATTTGTTCTTGTCTTTTCTTGCATGCTTTTTTGGGATCTAAATGATGCGAAACTGAGAAAGGGAAATCGTCCAATCCGTTGGATTGTGGCTTACTATGGCAGTTCTTTCATATTGAATAGGAAGATCTGATTGATTCTGCAAACTGTCATTTCTTTTATTCATTTCTTTTCTTTGTTTTTCAATCTTTTCTTTGTGCTGTTGTTTTTGAGAGGTGTATGATGAGAACACAAGTAAAATACAGTTATCCCTGTCTTAGTATATTAGGGTGTTGAGAATACTTTTAAATTTGACACGCCTTTTATTCAACATCCAGTTTCTCCGATGCAACATTTTTTCAGGTTAAACTTTTTTCTTATTTGTGTATTGTTATAACTTGGCCTTTGATGACATGATGGTTGCAGAACAGGCACATTGTTGCCTACATCCTGTTGATATTGCTCATGAACTAGGATGGTCTGAGGCTATTTGATCACTAAGTTGAATTTGCTGTTTTTGATATTATTATTTCTGTAGTTGGTCGTTCTTGTCTCGATCGATGACACGAGCTATTTGATATTATTATTATTTGCGGTTCCAACTTCCAACAAAGATTGGAGGAAATAGAACAATCGGTCTCAAATTTGACCATCTGGCGAGAATGATTGCACTCAAACTCAAACTAAGCAGAATCGAAAATTGTGTATCTTCTAAGATATATTGTAAATGTACGCATTACTTAATGAAATTTCGAGAATATCAATGTACTATGGCTTGCATGATTAGGTTATATAGAATGCCTTTTATCTTACTTTTGTTGTTGTAATGTTAAATCTAAGATAATTTCTCAAATTGCCGCACGGTGAAAGCGTGAAAGAGAACCTATGCAATTAAGATGAAGTCGTCAATCGAACAACATAACACTTGAACATCACTCACCCCTTTTGTTTTTTTGCAAATGTAGTCTTTATGAGCAATTGTCGAGCATCGAGCATCGGTGCTTTCGGTGAGAAAATGGGCCTCTCCGTTATCGTGCTAATGTGTTGCCGTAGCTTGAGTGTACTATGTTTAATATCTAACTCTTACATTCCTATTCTTCACACGACGACTTTCAAGCGTGTCTCCAAGTGAAGGCATCATCCCCACATCGGAGACATCCCATGCGCTCATCTACTGGAGAAGCTATGCGAGTTAGGATGGTGTTGAACTGCAGTGGAAGAGGAGAATGATGTCCACAAAGCCAGCAAGTACCTGGAAGTCAGTTTTGAAGGGTGCAATAGTTACTTAGTGTTGTTCTTTGGATATCAAGTACAAAAAATCCTTGGAAGTTGGTTATTATCTAGCAGCTTTGTTTGTTGTCTTGTATCTGAATAATAATATTGAAGTGGTTAAAAAACACCTAGCTTTATCCTGCTTGTTGATCGTTGCCCTACTCATTGTGTGCTGTGCACTTCTTTGAATCTGAGGTGTCATGCTGTTTTGTAATGGTTCTGTATGTTGATTGGATCATTGGAAGAGGGAATTATAATAAACTGAACGAAAGAAATAAAGAAGAGTTGATTTGGTTGGACTACAACCTCATGAAGAATTGAATTGTAACACGTGTTCTTTCGGTGGTTGAGACCATAAGCTACCTTACCCTAAAAAGGTTTGTTTTTTTAGCTATTGTGAATAGAGCTTTATTTATCTCTTGTTATTAGGTGGTACGTGAACAGGAATAGATGAGGTCATATACTAAGTTCGTAAAGTGTTCTTGACAAGCTACCTTAATTAGTTTCTAGGCTTATTATCTTGCTAAATTATCAAAATAACTTTGAATTTTTTAATTCAAAGATGGTTTTAACACATAAATGATTGTGAACTCGAAAAAGATGCTACTTGACCCCAATATCGTTTGTCTACACAAAGTCCTTCCTCATAAAGACATGAACATTTATTATTAGTGTAAAGGTTCCGTTGCAACGTACGGGCATCCTACTAGTAGTTACTGATTGTTGAGTCATTTAGGAAGAATCCTCCCTATTTTACGGTTCTAGTTCCCTGGTATGTCAGATGATAGAGGTAAATGAAAGGGAGCTGGCCACATTACACAATCCATGTTTTGGTCCCAGTTTTTCAATTTGCGGGACATTTTGTGGCAAGTGTCATATGTTTTGAGATTCTAATTAGTTGCAAATAATGTATTTCTAGACTTTTTGTCTGATATTGATTTCGTCAGTTCTTTATTTACTCATGTTGACCTTTGCACTTCTGCAATTATATCCTTAGAGTTTTTCTAATTATTCTAAATTTTTCTTTATTTTTCACATTTTTCGATTTTTTTCATACTTTTCTATTTTCTAATTTTTCTGACATTTTTTTCTATTTTTTTTTTGCGCCAATCTCGCCTGGCTCGTTTTACCTGCGAGACACCAGTCGACGGCAAGACGGCCCATGAGGTCGCTAAACCGTGTGGGCCAAGACTGCGCACGTGGTTCGACGCAACAAGACGGCTCATTTATTAGCCAAGCCTAAACGGGTCAGGCCGGGCCGCCCATCTAGCCATCACTAGATTAAATTTGGATAGTTGTTGAATTGGTATCGGTTTTGGATGGTTCGTTTTGGATTCAGTATCGGATTCTTGAGATTACTATCTATCGGATCGGAATATTCTGATTATATTATCAGATAATTCCGAATAACTCCATTTGGATTCGGAAAGTTACAACTCATATTCTAGTAGCTTCAATTGGGTCCAACTAAATAGCTCAAGCTAGGTCCTCCCTCCGTAGCTCCACCGTCCTTTCGCCATCCCATCCGCCATCTAGTGTTGCCACCAACAGAGCTTAACATGCAAGAATATGTTTCCGCTTGCATGTGTGAATACCTAGTATTCTTTTGCAAAACATAAAAGGAATATTTGATACTTTTACGACTTCGTTGGACTACCCGATAAAATAACTTATTAAGTTGTGATAATCCTGTTGCATGTTGAACTCATATGATTAATTAATCATTGTCATATGTGTGCAAAATATTCGACAAAAAAAATTGGTACTGTATTGATTCTACTCCGTATTCGCTTCGAATTCGTGACCGATATTATCCATGTTGTATTCGTATCCAATACTATCTGTACCTGACTCAGAGTAAGACAAAAACTTTGGTTTATGATAAAAAAAATGATATTCGACCGATTTCGAGCCGATTGCACCTCTAATTGTAGCGAGCTTGGGATTAACGTGATGGATTTGGGACCTAAGGAAGTTCAATTGACTAAAAGCCTATTTAGTACAGCTTCAGATTCCAGCTTCACCTGAAATCTGAAACTTGTAGGCTAAAATAAAGTGAATTAAGTTTATATTTTTGGTCTAAAATATAAACAATATGATCTATCTAAACACTCTTAATGTACTCACAGCTTCAGCTTCACGAATCAGGTGAAGCTAGAATTTTCAGTTTCACCAGATTCACGAATATGGAGAAACTGAATCTCTACCAAACACACCCTAAATATTCAGCAATATCAACACAAGATCACTTGGATGGGTTTCATTGGACCATCTCACTTGGACGATGATAATGACACCTATGTCGGATACCGACACCAGACCGAGTTAGATATGAATAAATTCCCTCTTATTTTCTTTCAGTGAACAACATTGCTATTGAGGTGTATGTCCTACACACCAATAGAGATCATCAACGTCCTACTTCCTCCCATCATAATTATCAGCAATCATAACAACATTACAAGATGTGGAGTCTACAATGAGGAAGATGAAGTTCAGCACGTTCATCGACTAAAGAAATTGATGGTAACATGTTGTTTATCTAAAATCTTTGATACAAAAATTGGAATATTTTTTTCTTGTGAAAAAACAATATCGACAGAAGATCAACAGATTACCCTCTCAAAAATATCACAACGCGCACGTACACATAAGCACATTCATTTACACCACTGCTGCAGACATCTAAAATTGCGGAGACCGGAGATTATTGATGTATCTTGATGTGGATGCATGGTGTGAGATTCGCCAAAACACCAGTTTGTTTGTCGAAGGCAAAACAAACGATGGATTCAATTTTGTTACGTGGAGCGGGCAACTTATTGATACATAGTTGGATACATAAAGCAGAAAAAAAAATCATGAAACTGAGGTATCCATCAACAATATGTGGGGTGGGTGGGGACTAAGACTATCTTCAACAATTTCCCTTCATTTCCTTCTCTTCCCTCATTCCCTTACCCATATTCATTCCTATCATCTCTAGCAGCATCTCCTCAAAAGGTTTTATATAGAGATTGAAGAGAGAATATCTTTCTGAACAGATTCTCTCTCCAAATCCCTTCCAAAGGGAACCGTGAAGGGAATTCGTTGGAGTGCTTGGAATCTATCTACGAAGGGATTTGGAGGTTGAAGAGATACCGCTGGAGATAATCTAAGCACGTAGGGCTGCACCATGTACATTAATTTCAACATGCCGTGTAGTCACTGATAAATTATCTACCATCTAACAGCAAATTAGATGTAAAAAGAGGCACAAAACTGTATGAAAGCGGGGTATAAGCGCTTGCGGATATTCCTTTTACTTTCTGAACTTCACTGATCGACGATGCTAACACACCGCAAATCGCTGCAGCGACTGAACAAATGGAGAAAGTTTTGAGGGAAGAATTAAAGAATCTGCACCACTTGATTCATTCCCCTGAGGAAAGATTATCGAGTTCTGGAACTACCGCTGAGGAGGGCTCGATATGTGATAGCCGAGCAGCGCCTAGAAGTTGTTCCGGGAGCTCATCGTATGTGTTTGCCTGCAGGTGTGACAATGGAGACGTCTATCCTATTGATGCAAGCACTTTTAAGCGAGTATTGGAACCTTGAAGAAATTAGAATTGGGGTCTGCCCTTACCTGTATAAGAAAAGCCATATCGACCACTAAAGTGGTAACAACACCGAAGACCAAGCCCAGAACACCATTGGCTACCGCTGAGGATCCAATGTCTACATCTACCTGCAGAACAATGTCTGTATTAGAATGTATGACGTGTGTGTTCATAGATGACCAAAAAAAGGATTCAGTGTTTGCTGCTTCAGTCAAGTAATAATGTTCTCAACCATGCCATGTTCAAGCATGATCAATAGAATGTACAATTCGGTTCATCAACAAAAAGAAATGAGTCGTAATCATGTGTAATCCCTTACTTCCAAGTACTCCGGACCACGCACATAGCTGCAATCAACAGCCTTTCCCAATAAGCAAGGGGTGCTTCCCACGCTTTGCCGCACTATCCAAGAGCCCTGAAGAATTTAAGATGCCGAAGTGAAAAACGCTAACACCAATGGACTCAAACATAACTGTGCACTAGAGCAGACCTTCGGAACAGATGGGATAAGCTTCAATCTGCTGTTTCGGAAATCATCGTCACCATCGGCAAAACGCTGCAACAGTGATCCTTTTTTCAAAGATCTTGTGACGAAATAAAGGACCAAACTGTGATTACTTGATCCAGGAATCTGCAAAAGCGCAAATGCTTACTGACTTAATCAGCATGACCAAAGTACAAAGAGAAGCACCAAGAGCGCAAAAGACTTAATCATATGAAAAATCGTGCAGCAGTATACTGCATCTGCTCTCGTTTGTATGAGGCAATCCCAAATAGGCTTTGCTAAAGAGCATTGCTGAGCAATTGTTTTGTCAAAGTCAAATACAGGAGTTTAAAAAAAAATCAGTGCACCTATGCAAGGGAGTGCTCTTTCTGTATTGGGAATGGTTGGCTTTCTGTAAGAAAAGGCACGAGCAGGACACAAAAAAAATGAAAATGAACCATGGAGGGAGTGTAAAATACGAGCTTACTTGTATGTTTACTACAAAGGTGAACATTCCCTTCTCAGCAGCAACCTACATCAGTAAAGGTTCAGTCAAAATCATCACATCAGAGTAGCACTGGGTTTACAGAGGACCTCACTTCAGTTCATGCATACAGGCAAGAAGTCTTCAATGTTACCCACGTGCAGGGATTTCATACCAACAAGAATAATACGGTACTGCACTTTCACTGACATTCGGTACACAAACAGCATATAGTTTCTATTAACATGACAACAAACTTTCAAGCAAAAAATTGTCAACCATATTCACAGAAGGACAACACATTCTCTGGTCGCACCATCTCTCTGATTCTCTGACCTTTCTGACCCTAGGTAAATGGCAAAGTGCCATGAACTTTCACTTTCAAACTGTGCCAGCTGTAAAAAAATCTAACCTTCACACGCAACCAATTAAAAGTCTAAGACAATATCCGATTTCAAAACAGACCAGATAATTGTGTCAACAATTCATATGTTTACTGACTACAGGTTATCTTGTCGGATGATAGAGACAAGTACACATTCCGTGTCCGCTACTAGTATGCAGAGTACAACTACATCAAGCTTCTCAAAGTTAATATGAACGAAAGTTGCTAGCATTAGGTTGACTAAAATAGAGAATATGCATATCTATGTATTCAACATTAAAATTTTGGTTGAACCAATAGTTCTGCAAGACAGAAGTAATATATTCCAACTGCTGCTTTACAGGTTTGACACTGCTGTTTCATGCATCGACATAACCACGTTACGGTGAATTGTAGAAACAAGTCCACTGAGATATGATATACGACCGTGAAGCAACAATAGATAATTTGCTTACCTGAACTGCACATCCTTTCCGCCTGGCAACATGATCCATACGCTTGGTGTCCTTAAGCCAGTCAATTGCGACAAGCTCCATAAGGTACTTCCCTGCAGGTACCTGAAACTCAAATAACAACATATGAAGCTCTTGATAACCTGCTATGCTTCAAAAACAAGAAAACCTATTGTGCCACTTGAAGGTTTAGACCTTTGATTTGTCATGTGGAAAGCTTTTGCTACGAACTTTAAAGATCTTGCTATCAGGTACTGCCCAACAGTTACGACTTTTCTCATTTGCATCCTGACGAATAATGCCCGAAAAGCAAGACAAATCTATTGGATCTGGATCACACAATATAATGGAAAAAGCGTCAGATAAAAGATGGCTAATCCTATTAGGTAGGTAACTTGTACAGATATCAGAATACAAGATGGAGTTAGACAAGAACTGAACCTGAGCACTTAGCATCACTGTCAGATTTGGTTGTGTCTTCCTGTACATGAATTGCAATGAGATTTTAGTGTGAAGAGAACTGACAGTAAAACTTTTGCAGACTACAAAAGCAGTATGAATGTCTTAAGGCATGGCTATAGTCTAGGCCTGTCACCTCCAAGTTAGCTTCAGGAACTTGATAATCATCATCTTCTTCTGACTCTTCATCTATCATATACGAATTTTTGTTATCAGCTTGTGCTGAATCTGCTTGTATAGTCTTTGAGTCAGGTTCTTGAAGTTTCTGATCCTTTTTCATTGAGGCCACATTAGCCATAGTATGCATCACAGGAATCCGCGGAACTGTATGGATGTCATCAGTTTGGGAAAAGTATTCACGCAATCCTGGAAATAAATGTAAACGTCAAACCATCATGGCAACAAATTATCAATGAAAAAAATAAAAAGGAACGATATTTATTCGTTCTTTTTATCATTAACAGAGTTGTTTGTACTTTGTACCAGCAACACAGTTCAGCATCTGCAACAAAGAGTGGTACTGGAATGATGAAAAGTAGTTCACGCCCCATCCCTTTAGATCAATTTGCATAAGGTGTTGAACTTGAGTGCGGGGTCTTCCATTGAGGCATTTGAGAGGAGAAATCTTGAAACCTCCACCTGCACTAGTAGGAAGTTCAGAAAAAATAAATAAATAAATAAAGGTGACAAAACTTTATTTAAATGTCTCAAGAATAGTAGGACTCATGACAAGCAGAAGGCGACTTACTTTCAATAAATGCCCTCACAAATCCTGGTTGGGGACCACAGTTCTGATGTTCGGTAGATCGAAAGAGCACAACTGCAAGTTCAACCACAAAGAATCAAACAAGGTGCTTTAGATGGGTGAGGTAACCAAAAAGGAAATCATTCAAAAGTTTACCATAACTTCCATCATCGTTGCGCCGCCAATATCGTACGTAACAAAGATCTCGGGGCCAGACCAACCTGCACGTTCAGTTGTTCACATAAGATGTAAGTACGTAACTCCAAATCTGAGGTAATGCGGTGTAATCTATCTGTATAAATTTTGGAATCAACAGCCTTATGGTGCTGCCAGCCTGCCACCTGGCAGTAGCAGGCTTTCATCTTGCTACTTCAGTTTTAGGACTGTGAATTAGTCTAAAAGTTTTGTGCACCCCCTCATTTTTGTATGGTTATGATTTGGTCCAAATATACCTTCAACAAAGAGCTTTGTTCATGTGTCAAAAATAAGCAAATGAGTCTCCCTTCAGTTGCTGTCATGTGGTATGTTTATATCTCACGCCAGTCTGCCAGCATTCCAGAGCTACTCCAGAAAGTTGGTTTTGCTTGGATGTCATGGATTTAAAGCTTTTGGGATTTATGCTACAGGCTTAAGACAGGACCAACAGACCCACTATAGATGATTCACCAGATATACCAGATGTTGTAAAAATTGCTGCTTACTGCCAGGTACCGGCATATCCAGGCAGTACAAAGAATACTGGATTTGGTACCATGTGCAGGCAATGCCAATCTGTAAAATACTAAAGTATAATATGCCCAATTTCAGAATTTTGAACTCAAATTTAAATGAATCAAAGTTAGTGCTCAGATAGTTCATTGAGCTCCCAGGGTTATTCTTCCCTTGTTATTTCAACAAGACTTGCAATGCAATCATCATGCAAGTTGTAGCAGCACCAGGTAATAAGTTCTTGTCGATTCAAGAAAAAGGTAGTTACATTGAACACCAGTTCAGCTGTAGTCGATGATTTAGTATTGCGGTGTGACCATCAACCTCTTCAACTAAACTCCCATACTGGAAGCTACAATCCCACCTACAGAGGAGCATAAAGAATACTGAGGTCAACATCCATGATAGAAGACAAGCAGAAAGTAAAACAATACACACTTACTCATATCGTGTTACATCCATACTCATTATCAGCCCAAAAATAGCTTCACATGTGGCTTCCACCATACCAACAGCCCTCATTGCTCGGCTACAGCTTCTTGCCTGAACAGGACATAAAAAGAAACAGGCGTGACCACTCGTCAGCATTAGCAGGGTTTTCAGGCACTTTCCAACAGTATATGGGTAAAAGCATGTACATACGAGGTAGTCAACTTCCACGAGTTCTTCGAAAATGCGCAATCCTGCCAATGATAAGAATAGGATACTCTAAGTGACTAAGTATAACTCCATCTAAACAAACCCTTAACTTGAATGCAAATTATCTTCCTACAAGCATGGTCAATAGTCAATACTCTATGTAAAGGAACTGTAAACTTGCCATTCTGGCATCTAAGTAGCCGCCAGTTCTTTCTAGAGTAGGCTTGATTAGTGTCATTGTGATTTGACAGCCCAATATCAGGCTCTTTGGTCCAGTCATGTACTGAATCAGGAAGGCCTAACAGAAGAAATGACATATTTCAGTACTGTGGAATAACCATAAATCAAATATAAAATAATAAATAAATTTGTATACCAAAAAAAGTATGTAATAGAACTTTGTACCATTTCCTATAGTTGTCCTGCGAAGTAAAGTGGGCCGGAGCTCTTCTTCATCTTCACGTCTACAATAAAATAAAAATTTCCAGCTAATTAACCAGAAGGAATGGTATGCAACTCATACTTACCAAAAACGTGGTTCGTTCGAGTTGTGGTACGGAATTCGGGTTGGCGGTTCGCCACTTTTTCTTCCAATTTTCACTACGAACACGAACCCCGTACCCTAAACCAGTTTGGGTTCGACAAATCCGATTCGCGATTCGTGGGGGTTTACAGCGAATCCAGAAACTATGATGCAACATTGCAACTATATATAATATGAAACTTCACTTGCCCACTGTCATGGTCAGAGAACGACAACGGGCCTCCAAGATCCATGTCAAAGTCCAGCGAAGCAAAAGCTTTACGGTTTTTGGCTGTCATAGTGCCCTGTTGCTGCAGAATGAAGATCACGGATGTTTATCATAGGCATGTAACATTCACAAAATTATGTTGCAGTTCTACACAATTTGGCATTGATTTCATCTAGAGTTCTAGCTAATGATCCACTAGGTGCCTTAATACACATTTATTGGTGCATTGCAAAATTCCTGAAAAATTGTCTGTTGAAGACATTGTTGGAATCTAGGAAATACATGGAAGAAACTTGGAGACTGTGTTTCAGTAAGTCTAGTTAAATAATCATTATTCACTTCCACACCATGACCAAACAAGAAAATAATGAAAAAGATGCTGGTGATATCTAATGATCTAATCCTTATTCATGTTTAGAACAACTGTCATATGCTGTTACAGTTTGTCGGACATACTACACCTGATCAATTAGGAGCTCCATCTTTTTTTTCCAGGCTAAGACCTCCTCGATATCATGTGCACCCATCTGTTTGAAGAATGATGGAAGCAATGAAGCATTTACATGGTATTCTCATTAATGATGGACATTAATAGCAGGTGCAATCCATGAAGTGCAAGATGGCAGATCCACATAATTTTGGACACATGTTTGGCTAGGAAATACTCCTCTGAAATGCCATTTTTCAAGTATCTTTGCCAATTGTTCTGGTAAGGATGCAAAAGTAGCTGATCTTTTTTATGAAATGGGTGGGAAATTGAATGTAGAAGAACTTTTGGAAATAAAGGGGTTGTTTGGCACAGCTCTAGCTCCACCAAAATCTGTGGAGTTGGTGGAGCAGAGTATTACTAGCTCCAGAAATCTATGGAGTTAGAGCTGTGGGTATATTAAGAGTGTTTAGGTGGGTTATCTTGTTTACATTTTAGACTAAAAATATGAACTTAATTCACTTTATTTTAACCTACAAGCTTCAGATCTGAGGTGGAGCTAGGATCTGGAGCTCTGCCAAACAGGGCCAAAGAGTTACAGGAATGGGAGAGCTTATGTTGAGACTTGAGGATGCCCAGTTGAATCAAGAAAAAGATGAGTTTAGATAGGGCTAAAATCAAATGGACAATATACCACCAAGCCCTTATATCGGCATATGTGTTTCAGAGGTATTATTAATAAATAGATGAAGGAGCTGTGGAGATGCAAGATACCTTAGAAGATTAGGATTTTCCTTTGGCAAGTTTTCCATGACAGAATTCTATCAGGCGATCAGTTTTGCAAGAGAGGAGGTCATGGTTCAGAGTTCAGACGAGTGTAAACTAAGTGGTCAATTGGAGTCGATGGATCATATAATGTTCCAATGCCCCATGGCAAGGTTTTTTTGGGTCAGCATTAGTGAAGCTTTCAGATGGAAGTGATCACCATCAGACAATGGTAATTCTCTAAGCTGGTAAGCAGGAGTTGTAGATTCCGTAGGCTAACCTGGCTGGATTTGGGAGCCTTATGTTGGTTTTTATGTAATGTTATAAATAAGATGATGTTTGAAAGAAATTTGCCAATTATCCGGTTGATGTTTTGTACAAAATGATATTCTTCTTGCAGCAGTGTAAGTCACTCTGTAAGGAATTGGATCATCAACCGGTGGATCAAATGGTGGCGAAGATTAGAAGTCAAGAGACTAAAACATGGAAGACAACTTCGTGGTCATAATTAGCAGTATTAGGTTTTGTTGCCTGTAATAGCTAAGTGCATTCATAGTGGTTGGGTGCTTTCTGGGTGTCGGTTGTTTGGTTTGTGGTCTGTAATGGTTAACTGGAGCCCGCAGTTCACCTCAATCCTTGTTAGGCTAAATAACCTACGTTCTAAAAATGGAGAATAATAGCAAAAGCTTTACCATATAGATACTCATGACAAAGAAAAAAATGACTGAGAAGAAATGAAAGAATGCCAAGAAAATGACCCGCCAGCATTTCTCTGCCACATGGAAAGTGCTAGTGTTAGTTAAACTTGAAAGCATGAAATCGTGTAACGTCATTCAACTACCAAACAGAGATAAGACTAAGTCCTATTTTGAAAAGCTACACTCAAGGTTGTCAAAAGCAGCGGGCGCTAACCTTGTTTAATATAAAACCAGGCCTACATAGCAAGGATATTATTGCTTTTTTTACCTTCACAGGAAATATTTATTTTATCCACAAATAAAGTATACATAAAGGGGCCAAGGGGGACAAGAAAATAGTATTAACAATCAGCCTATATATCTGCATTTGGTAAAAACAATATCTAGCAAACAAAAATTGTAGGTAAAAGCACATGATCAAATTTGGCATATAGTCGGATGATTCTGAATTCTGACAGCATTGAAGGTCTCAGCATTGTAACAAACCGTGATTTGATTCTCCTTTTCTTTCTTGTTGTAAATGCACAGAACATAAACCATCTGCAAAGTTTAACAAGAATAATGAGGACAAGAAAATAAGAAATTACTTCATATTTCAAGTAAATGGCAGCTGAAAATCAAAATGCGCATCTGTTACATGCACGATCCGCACACGCAACGGGGATGAGATAGGGCCCTTAACGTGGGCGAAACAAGTTGTTGTCGAAACTAGCGCCTTGGCTGTACGGAGCCACCGACCAGTTATCGATGGCAACGCCTGATCTGCTAGAGACTTGGTTTACTCATTGCTTGGATGCATAAAGTGATACATGACATCCCTTTTATAGGATGGTTAACTTGGAGCCTAAGAAAGCAATATTCTAATCTATAATAACTAATCTTACCTAACCCTTGATTTCTTATTTCCTTAGCAATCTGGATCGCTGCTACAGTCCGTAGTACTGTTCATATGAACAGTACCCGTGGGTATTGTTCATGGCTCAGTCGACCCATAACATTATCCCCTCCTTGCGAATCAACCTTGTCCTCAAGGTTGAAGTTTGGAAGATTCGCACGAGATGAAGCGTTGGGCTTTCGGCCGGCGAGGCGCGGAGGTTGGAGATGCGATCTTCGATGGTCACCGTGGTAGGAGGATCGTCGACTCTGATACCAAATTGTTACGTGCACGATCCGCACACGCAACGGGGATGAGATAGGACCCTTAACGTGGGCGAAACGAGCTGTTGTCGAAGCTAGCGCCTTGGCATCTGAGCCACCGGCCGATTATCGATGGCGGCCGATCCGCTAGAGACTTGGTTTACTCATTCCTTGGATGCATAAAGTGATACATGACATCCTTTTTATAGGATGGCTAACTTGGAGCCTAAGAAAGCAATATTCTAATCTATAGTAACTAATCTAACCTAATCCTTGATTTCTTATTTCCTTAGCAATCTGGACCGCTGCTACAGTGCCATAGTACTGTTCACGTGAACAGTACGTGGGTACTGTTCATGGGCTCAGTCAACCCATAACAGCATCACATTCATTCATAAGCTTCAGAAAACACAGACCAATCCTTATAATACAGCCATTGTATATGATTTTTCTAAGTTGGTCAGCTGTGCCCCCAATAGCAAAATATATTACCTTTAAAAAGATATTTCTGTAAAATGCCACACTTTGATGAAGTGTACTTCCTCAACTTTGTATATTTTACAAGTTGACAAAAGAGCTTACATGGATGGTCAACATCATGAGCCATGAGGAGTGTGTCTAGGTGAAATACATGCCGTATTGTGTAATGAAGATATCAAAATTACCCAATGCAGCTCAACAGTGCAATCCTCAAAACTAAGGATTTTTCTTAGACTAAAAGGCTAGGAATTTATTCAAGGAAAAAGCTATCAACAAGTGAATTACTCATGTAAGAAATAAATGCACCTAGTACCTCAACTATCAATGCAACATGCACTGCCAAACTTATAGTTTGTGCTCTGACGAGATGAACTAAACAAACGAAAGAGCAAACTTACTTGCCCATGATGTGTTTTAAGCCCTCTATCCTCCACTCTGCAATTTCCATCTATTAGAAGCGCCTTGAGTGGCACCTGCACATCCACAAAGTTCCACCAAAAAATCAAATATAACAGCCACCATGCTCTTGTTGCAGAATGTCCAACTGAACCATGTGCTGGTATGAAATTGTGATGTTTTTATTAGGTTGGAATCCTCTCACAAAGGCTCAAAATCAAGTAGAATGCAGCTAAACAAAACCTTAAAAAAAAGAATTTGGAATCATTCTTATTTCTTACTCCCAGCTATATGCTTTTATCTATGAAATCAGCAACTTTGCAACAAAACACTACATTGAATGACTGGAACACTAAAAAATCCCAGGGCAGACCAAACAAGTCGTATACATGATTGACAGAAAGAAAGAAAGAAAGCAAGAAAGAAAGAAAGCTCCGCCAACTAACAAGATGTCATCAGTTAGCACTTCCCAGCATCAATTAAAAGCATCCAATAATTTCCCAATGGTCAACAGTCCCAGTATCAATAAACACTTCCAATTTATAATAAAAATCCCTCAACTTGACAGTTCACAACTGGCCTTAGCTCGCATTAATCTTACATTAAACATATTCAATCAACAGCTCCAGGCCTGATTCCTTGTGTTAGACAGTATCTTGTATTGCCTTGTATAGAGATTGCTAGTATCATGTGTTGTCTTGTATAGAGATTGCTAGTATCCTGTTCTACCTTGTGTAAGTATTGCCTTATATAGGCTTTCCTTTTGTACCCTCATGTACATGTATACATTTTTACTTATTGGCCTTATGATGAATACAAGTGCTATTCATAACATGGCATAAAAAGGTTAGGGTTAGGATTTCACCAGTGTTATACTTGCGCCTCCACCTTATCCTTGTTGGCCAGCCACTATCGCTCTACCTGCGGCTCTTCCCGCTACCAACCGTTGTCATTCCCATTGGCTGTCGTACGGACTTCTTCTAGCTTCCTCGCACATCCCCGTGATCCGCTGCCTCGCCACCATCGTGTATCGACTCGGGGGCGCCACTACTCAGTTCAACGTCGTGTGGAAGGGTGTCCGGTGACTCCCCTTTGTCACCACCCAACACCATCCTCCCGCGCGTGGGCTCACCATCGACCTACTACGCTAGGACCCTTGGCCACCACTTTGCCATGCCAAGACCCTCAATCGCTGCTTCATCCCTTTGCCTCTGACACCACCGAGCCCCAGCGACCTTGTCCTCCCCCTTCGTTCGGCGTTGGCCGAGTCCTGGCAATCTCGTCTCCCTTTGGCTGAGCCGTGGCCGACCGCTCGATGCTCCTTGCCGACCAGGACGCTCCAGTCACCGCCTCCTCCCGAGCTCGTGTCAGCGCCGCCCGCTTGTGTCCAAGCCGAGAGCCCTCCCGTGGGTCACCTCAGCCAAAGCAGGGGAACCAAAAATCATTGATAGATCGGATCTCAAACCGATCCCAAAATCGGAGTTAATCTGGTTTTTGGCTCCGACTCCGGCTCACTCGTCTTCGGCTCTAGCTCCGGATCGACTCCAGATTGAATCCCTTGTTGGATCTTTAAAAAAAATTGTCATCGTCTTCTGGTTCTTCCTCAGACACTGTTTCTGCCTCTTGTTGTCCGGTTATTTTCAATAGTCTCAATTATCGAGGCTAGGTTCTACATATGCGCCATCACATGCGTGGTTAGTGTTTTTGGGAGTTTCTCATCGACAAGCTATCTTGTCTGCCTCGTCCTACTATCCCAGCTATGCCTATTATTCCCAAAGAGGTTGTTGATGTTGCTCGACAAAAGGTGTCTAATGATCATGATGATACTATGGAGTCTTTTCAGACTTAGTTTGTTGCCTACAAGATGTGAATTGATGAGGATGCATGTGCCTCTGCTATTTTGGTTGCTAGCACGGAGGTGCATCTCTCTAAAGACGTGGTTACTTTGTCTTCGGCACAGTTGATGTGGGCACGTCTTCTCGACCGCTATGAGCAGTCGCTACAACAGGGTGATTCTATCATGGATAAGTTCTATGCACAACTGTTCTTGATGTGCCGTCAACTTGATTCTCTTGGACCAAAGGTTTACCGCACTTGCCGATGCTGCTAGTGTTAACACTCTCATCTGGAGCTTCGCCGCATCAACGACTTGACACGTCTTTGGGCTAAGTTCTTCGGGCTCAATTTGTTGGGTGCGTTTTTCTAGGATATAGTGCTGAGCATAAGAGATATCGTTATTGGGATCATGTTGGCCGACGGATGCAGATCTCTCAGAATGTTACTTTTGCTGAGTCTCGTCCCTTCTACCATCGTCCTTCTTCCACTCCAGCATATCTTGTCGAGCCACTTTCTTTCTTGACTTTTCCTGATACTCAAGTTATCACTTTCCCTTTTCCACGATTGGAGTCTCTTTCATCGCTGGGCCCTCCTCTAGTGTATTATTCATCACCGGTGCCTCCTCCGGAGGTTTCTCCTAGCATTATTCCTTCTTATCCTCTATACTATACTCGTCGTCCACGAATTAAGGATTCCTCTGATGTAACATCTTCTCCTGATGTGCCTTCTTCTCCTAGTGAGCCACCTTCTTCAATGCCTCCTCCTCGATATGCACTTCATGATCGTCTGTCTATTGGGCCTCTGAGCGCCTTGGCTTTGCTGTGCAACTCTTGCCTAAACGACTTTTTATCACGATGCTTTATTCATTAGGAATGGCAGCATGTGATAGCGGAGGAGTTTGCTGTCCTTGAGCACACTAGCACATGGGATCTTATGCCCTTCCTCCACGTGTCCGTCCCATTCCATGGGAATGGAATCTGGTCTATAAGACTCGCTCTGATGATTCTCTTGAGCGCTACAAGGATAGTCTTGCGGCACGTGGTTTTCAGTAAGAGTATGGTTGTGATTATGATGAGAATTTTGCTCATGTGACTCACATGACTACTGTTCGCACTCTTCTTGATGTGGCTTCTATTCTAAGTGGTCCATCTCTCAGTTTGATGTCAATAATGCATTTCTTAATGGTGAGCTGCGTTAAGAGGTCTATGTGCAACCACCACCAGGGCATTCTGTTCATAAGAGCGTGGTTTGTCAGCTTCGCCGCTTTCTTTATGGACTCAAGCAAGCCCCTCGTGCCTGGTTTGAATGTTTTTCTTCTGTGGTCACTATGGCTGGCTTTACTGCTAATACTTATGATCCTTCGCTTTTTGTTCACACTTCGCGTTGTGGTCGGACTCTTCTCCTTCTATATGTTGATGGCATGGCCATCACTGAAGATGATTCTCAGTATATTGTCTTTGGGAAGGCACGTCTCGGTGAGCAGTTTCTCATGTCTGATCTAGGTCTCATTTGCTACTTCCTTGAGATTGAGGTTTCTTCTACATCTTAGGGTTTCTTCCTATCCCAAGAGACGTATATTAAGAATTTTCTTGATCGTGATTCTCTCACTGATTTACCGCACAACCGAGACCCCTATAAAGTTCAATGTTCACCTTCGACCTACTGATGGTGAACCTCTTGAGGATCCTGCTCGCTATCGCCATCTTGTTGGGAGTCTTGTTTACCTTAGTGTCACTCGTCCTGACATTTCGTATCTAGTGCATTTCTTGAGTCGGTTCATTTCTACTCCCACTTAGCTCCACTGTAGTCATCTTCTTCGTGTTCTACGATATCTTCGTGGAAATATCTCTCGCTATCTTTTCTTTCCAAACTCCAGCTCCTTATAGATTCAAGCATATTCTGATGCTACCTAGGCTAATGATCTTTTTGATCGTCGGTCTCTTTATGCCTACTTTTTTTTTTGTGTGGTTCTCTCGTTGCTTGGAAGGATAAGAAGCCGACAGCAGTTTCTCGTTCGAGTGTTGAGACTGAGTTGCAAGCTATGGCTATTTTGATAGTAGAGATTACTTGGCTACGATGGTTACTTGAGGATTTTAGTGTTTCTATTTCTACACGATTCTTCTTTTATCTGACAGTACAAGGGCTATTAGCATTGCTCGAGAACCAGTGAAGCATGAGCTCACCAAGCATATCGGTGTTGATGCTTCCTATATGAGGTTACAAGTACAGGATCAGTTCGTGGCTCTTCAGTATGTGCCTTCAGAATTTCAGTTGGCACACTTCTTCAAAGTCACGGACACGAGCTCAGCACAGTTTTTATCGCTCCAAACTCAGTGTTGTTAATCCAGCATGAGTTTGAGGGGGTGTTAAACAGTATCATGTATTGCCTTGTATAGAATTGCTAGTATCATGTATAGCTTTGTATAGAGATTACTAGTATCTTGTATTGCCTTGTATAGATAGGTTTTCTTTTTGTACCCTCATGCACATGTATATATTCTGGGCTATTAGCCTCATGATGAATACAAGTGTTATTCATAACACCTTGCATCTCAGACTCTCAGTCCAGTCAAACCACTCAAAATTCAAAAATAACGAGAGAAAAATCCTGAAGTCTATGCGTCACATCAGAGCTCGGACAAACAAGCTCTCCTAGCAATCTGAACTTCACAGTTAGTTATGGTAACTGGAACTGCGACCAAATGAATCCTCTGATCGTCCGCTTCGCTCCACCCAATTGGTCAAAACGTGCCACAAATGAGGAAAATCCCGCTAAAAACTCGTCCACTATTGCAACGCAACTTTCGGCGGCATATGGATCGCAACTCAAACAACAAAATTAAGAGAATGTACTGAGCGATAATTACCATGTTGTCCTTGGGCTTCTTCTTGTAGTAGGCGAGCAGCTTGTCGTCGAGGACGAAGTAGCGCGTGTGGAAGAAGGACCTCCCGATCTTCCTCCGGCCGTACCGCACCATCCACCCCTCGTAGCGCACCGCTGCCGCCCGCCCCACGGCGCCCTTCGGCAGCTCCCCGCTCCGCGCCATCGCCGCGGCGGCCGGCCTCGGGACCTCGCCGCCGGTTCGCCCCAGCTCGCAGCTCCTCGCCACCTCCCTCCTCGAAGCCGACGAGCTCGTCATCTTCCGCACCACTTCCGAGTCCCAACTCCTCCGGGCCCCTCGGCTCGTCAAGGAGCCATCCCCCGGGTGAGGCGAGGCATGGGTGGGGGAAGCCCTAGGTGAGGCGAGGCCCGCAATTCGAGGGCTCCGCACGGCGGCCGGCGAGGCGGGGGAGGAGGAGGGGAGGGTTTCGAGGCGGGGGAAGCGGGCCGGGGAGAGAGGAGGCGGAGGTTAATTTGTCGCAACTCGCTAAATCATTAATTAATCAGCTTGTTTCCGTATGACCATTACTTTTTCCCGTTTTCTCGTTTAGCCCCTCGTGTTTAACCCAAATTACTCCATAGCATGTCAGTCGTTTAGCCCCTCGATTGGATGGAATTGAAACATCAGTGTCCAGTTTAAGTTTGGGACTTTGGGGTATGGCTGTGTGTACGGTAGCCCTCTGTTAGAAGAGCATGTCAGTAGTAGAGAATAAGTATGAACAGTGAATGAACTTATTCTGGTTACCGTAAACTATATAGACAGATTAAACCATGTTATTGTAGAGTGGACTTAAGCAACAAGTGAATTAAATTGTGTTTTTAGCTGTCTCCGCGGAAAAAAAAAACTTCATTTCATGCAAGCTAGCCATGCCTAGTAATCAGGTCGAGCCAAGCTTAGGTTGGGGCAATGGCTGCAAAATATCGACCGAACATGTGGGTGCAAAAATGAAAGTCCGTTTTAAAACCTAAGCCAAGTTGTATGCCCTAGAGTCAAATGTTGCACTTAATGGAAGGGGAATTATACATGCACAAATTTCGGTTTACTCATGTTTAATTAAAAGGTTTGCTAAAAAGAAAAATATGTTATAGCAAAACCTAAAATAAAATTGTCTATAAAATCGTCGATTTGGACTAAAGAAATGCTAACGAGTAACGAAGATCATGTGGGCTTCTTTTGAAATCAATTGTATAACTCATTGAAAATAGCTTATCGTTTTGTTTGGATTTGCTTTAACTTACAGGTGATTAACGGACGCGTCCAACTGAATGGCTTAGTTTAATCAGTGCATTAGAGGGCCCTTTGTTTAAATAGCTCGTTTGAAAGGGATGCGTCGTAAATTTCGTGAGCGAGTGGCGGGAAGAGAGGGCGCCCGCCCGGGACGCTCCTCCCGTGGAAAGCCGTTTGAAAGCTACTGGTTTGCTCAGCGCGGGCGTCCGCGTAGAGGGATCGCTGCGGACGTGCCCTATCAACCGTTCGTGCCGCGCCGTCCGGACACGCGGACGGTGGAGATGGGGTTATGCACGTGGCGGGGGCGGCTCGCTCGTTTGCCGCTGGGACGGGGTGATTAAGGGATTAACCGCGTGGTCAATGCCATTTAATGATGTCTTCTTCGTCCCATTGTCACTGTTAGCTAGGGTCCGTCCGTTCTCGAATATATATATATATATATATATATATATATATATACCTTTTCCATACTCTCAGCGGTACATATTCCCACCTCTAATATACCAATTAAATAAACACGTTATACTCTTTTATCACTTTCAATACATTCCAATAATAATTCTAAGATACTCCAATGCGATATAGCTAAAAAAATTTATCAGAGTCCTTTCTTTTTTTTTCCAATATACCTTTTTTCATATGTAAAAAAGAATATATAAATAAATTATGCTATAAAGGGTGGACTTCAATGAAATTTTTCATAGAACTCACTTTGGAGTATCTTATAGTCAGTATTAGAGTATACTCAAAAGGATAAAGAGGTATAACATCATTTAAACAGATATCTTGAAGGTGGGAATCGTGACACCAAGAGTATGGAATCATTTTATATATATATATATATATGTGTGTGTGTGTGTTTGTCAAGAGAAGTGCAAGAACTAATAACATCTATTCGAGAACTAGTTAATTTTAGGCAAGTTTTGGTCAATGCTGTTGGTGTCGGTGGTAGGAACGACTAACGTTAAGATGCGATCATTTGATCGAGAAATTCAGCAAAATCTGGGTGTGTATAGGATAAAGCTATGCAAATCGTTGTCATCTCAATTCAAACCCCCACGCTCCAGATATAATTAATGTGTAAATACGCCGGTTGGTGCGACGATTAGCCAGGCAAGAAATCGCTGCAGTTGTTATTGTATGATAAATAAATCGATCGAACTGAATTGCTGATGGAGGACGTGCCGGTCCATGATTTTAGATTTGGTGGCGATTCGGGGGAGCGAATCTGTCGTCGTGCAGCGTATTGGGCGATTTTGAATCGATGCCCCAAGAAATTAAGAAAGAGATTAAAGGTTGCCGGCTTGCCGGGGTTCCCAAGAACAACGTGCGAGCCATCAAAACAAGCAGCCATGCACGCGGGATAGACTTAACTTAGACAGTTCTTATCTGTTTGGATCGTTAGATTGACACGACGAACGATTTGATCAAGCCCTTAGCACTAAGCTACATTGGTTTTCTATGGTGACGGCTACAATAGAAAATGAAAGGTAAATGCAGTTGTTGGCGGGAGAAGACCCTCCGATTGAGAGGAGATTAAAGCGGCCTTGTTTGTTTTAGCTTTTGATTCTAGATTCTAATTCTAAAAGCGTTGGTAAACAAACAGTGATTCTAGATCGATTCTCATAATCCAAATTTCACCCATATACACTAGAATCCACAATCCACTTTATATGTGCTTTTGGATTCTAGCTTTTGGAGAATCAGCTTCTCTACAACCACAATCCAGAATCAGCTTTTAGAGAATCCAAAGCTGAAACAAACAGGCCCTAACCTTGGTGAACTCCTGTTTTACTAATGTACCTTTGTATATGCTATTTATTTTTAATAAACTTCCCATGGGAGTTAAGAAAAGGATGTATTTCTTTAGATCTAGGTTGTTGTGGCAAGAGGATCAGGTACAAAAAAAAATGTCATTTAGTGAGATGGTCGATTGTATGCTTACCTAAGGAGCAAGGAGGGCTTGGGATCTTAGATATCGACACTACGTTTGTTGCCCTATTGGGAAAATGGATGTGGAGGTTAGAAACTGAAAAAAGGGTTTGGCAAGATTTTGTAAGGAAGAAGTACTTAGACAATAAAGCTTTTTTCCAGATAAGATTTAAACATGGGGAGACTCACTTTCAGTCTGGATTGATGAAAATCCAAAATATTTTTCTCCAATTTTGTAAGAAAAAAGTTGGGAATGGGGAGAGAACAAGGATCTAGCAAGATAAATGGTTGTCTCATGAATCTTTGGCTCAAAAATACCTAGGTTGTATAATATTACCTTTAGCTGACAGGTTACTATGGCGCTGAGGTCTACAACCATGGGTGAGGCAGAATTAGATTTAGGAGAACACTTTGGAGGAGAAACAAAAATAATATGGGAACAGCTGGTAGAAGAGTGTGAAAGATTTAAAATAAAGAATGAGGAAGATAGCATTTCTTGGATGCTAACTTCTAATGGTCAATTCTCAGTGGAATCCTTTTACTTGGCTGGGAATAATGAGGGTGTGGATTTTCTCAACAAATATCTTTGGACACAAAAAATTCTTTGAAAATAAAGGTCTTTATATGCTGTTGATGAAAAAGAGTATTTTGACCAAAGATAATTTGAAGAAAAGATGGTGGAATGGGTCAATTAATTATCAATTTTGTGGTGCTGATGAGACTATAAATCATATGTTCCTGGTGTGTCCTATGGCTAGGTTCACTTAGAATGTGGTCAAATGTGTTTTTGTTTTTACTAACATTCCTAGAGACATTGATTAATTTTTTGATGTTTAGATGAAACAATTTCATTGTAAACTTAAGAAGCCAATCATGGTTGGTGTTGTAGCTGCCTTTTGGGTTATATGGAAAATTCGCAACGCAGTTTGTTTCAAAACAAGCTGCCTTCTGTTCCTATTAGTTTCATTTATTTGATTTGTCATAGGTTGTGTTCCTAAGCTCGGCTACAAACAAAAGAAGCAAATTGAGAAGCTGTCAAGCAGGGAGCATGATTGATGTAGCTGGTGGGATTTGAGATCTTTCAAGCAAAGAAGGGATGGAGACCTCGAGTTAGAAGACTTGAGATGTGGTGATAGATGCTGCCTTTTGAAGTCAATTGAGTTGGGGAGATTTTAGTGGAGCAAGACCTTTTGCATTTTAAGCCTGCCTTTGTAATCTTCATGCTAGTAGATTGCCTAGTCCACTTATTCTAGCGATGGAACGGATATGTAGCTTTGATGCTTTTGGTTTCTTTCAATGGATGTAGGTTCGTTATGAGCTGCATTCATTTTGATCGTAGATCTGTAAGACTCAAACTCTGCGGTTTGGTTACTGGTAATAGAAATAAGATGAATCCCCTTTTTGTAAAAAAAAATAGAAAATCGGCGCATTATTTTGGCTATAACATCCTGAAAAGATTTAGTCCGCTATTTTTCGATCCAATAGTCCACGTACAACTAACAAAATTGCAATCACACAGTGGCCACGCATGCATGTGCCGACTAGGCGACTTCCTCTTTAATCTCCGGCAAGACATGGATTTGTTACTCTGAATTGGTCTCAACGTTTAATTAGCATACAAAAATGCAGTCATGCTGACAGGCGGGCTAGCTCGATATATATGTATGCCATGCCACCTAAAGCTAGCAGCCAAGCAAAGCGTAGCAAGTGGCTTTTGAACGCATTTTCTCTTGTTTGGTCACCCATATGTTTTCTGGACTAGGTCATCAGTGCATAATTGAGCAAGCTTGCCGATTAAGCAAGCAGCCAGGAGAAAACCAAATGGTAGTGATAATCATACGTCAAGGAAGCCCCAGAAAGCATTTTGAGTCATGTTCTTTTTCTTCCTCTTCTCCGGGTTCCCAAGAACAACGTGCGAGCCATCAAAACAAGCAGCCATGCACGCGGGATAGACTTAACTTAGACAGTTCTTATCTGTTTGGATCGTTAGATTGACACGACGAACGATTTGATCAAGCCCTTAGCACTAAGCTACATTGGTTTTCTATGGTGACGGCTACAATAGAAAATGAAAGGTAAATGCAGTTGTTGGCGGGAGAAGACCCTCCCGATTGGAGGGAGATTAAGGCGGCCTTGTTTGTTTTAGCTTTTTGATTCTAGATTCTAATTCTAAAAGCGTAACAAACAAACAGTGATTCTAGATCCGATTCTCATAATCCAAATTTCACTCATATACACTAGAATCCACAATCCACTTTATATGTGCTTTTGGATTCTAGCTTTGGAGAATCGAACTTTCTACAACCACAATCAGAATCGACTTTTAGAGAATCCAAATTTGAAACAAACAGCCCTAACCTGGTGAACTCTGTTTTACTAATGTACCTTTGTATATGCTATTTATTTTAATAAACTTCCCATGGGAGTTAAGAAAAGGATGTATTTCTTTAGATCTAGGTTGTTGTGGCAAGAGGATCAGGTACAAAAAAATGTCATTTAGTGAGATGGTCGATTGTATGCTTACCTAAGGAGCAAGGAGGGCTTGGGATCTTAGATATCGACACTACGTATGTTGCCCTATTGGGAAAATGGATGTGGAGGTTAGAAACTGAAAAAAGGGGTTTGGCAAGATTTTATAAGGAAGAAGTACTTAGACAATAAAGCTTTTTTCCAGATAAGATTTAAACATGGGGAGACTCACTTTCAGTCTGGATTGATGAAAATCCAAAATATTTTTCTCCAATTTTGTAAGAAAAAAGTTGGGAATGGGGAGAGAACAAGGATCTAGCAAGATAAATGGTTGTCTCATGAATCTTTGGCTCAAAAATACCCTAGGTTGTATAATATTACCTTTAGCTGACAGGTTACTATGGCGCTGAGGTCTACAACCATGGGTGAGGCAGAATTAGATTTAGGAGAACACTTTGGAGGAGAAACAAAAATAATATGGGAACAGCTGGTAGAAGAGTGTGAAAGATTTAAAATAAAGAATGAGGAAGATAGCATTTCTTGGATGCTAACTTCTAATGGTCAATTCTCAGTGGAATCCTTTTACTTGGCTGGGAATAATGAGGGTGTGGATTTTCTCAACAAATATCTTTGGACACAAAAAATTCTTTGAAAATAAAGGTCTTTATATGCTGTTGATGAAAAAGAGTATTTTGACCAAAGATAATTTGAAGAAAAGATGGTGGAATGGGTCAATTAATTATCAATTTTGTGGTGCTGATGAGACTATAAATCATATGTTCCTGGTGTGTCCTATGGCTAGGTTCACTTAGAATGTGGTCAAATGTGTTTTTGTTTTTACTAACATTCCTAGAGACATTGATTAATTTTTTGATGTTTAGATGAAACAATTTCATTGTAAACTTAAGAAGCCAATCATGGTTGGTGTTGTAGCTGTCTTTTGGGTTATATGGAAAATTCGCAACGCAGATTGTTTCAAAAACAAGCTGCCTTCTGCTCCTATTAGTTTCATTTATTCGATTTGTCATTGGTTGTGTTCCTAGGCTCGGCTACAAACAAAAGAAGCAAATGGAGAAGCTGTCAAGCAGGGAGCATGATTGATGTAGCTGGTGGGATTTGAGATCTTTCAAGCAAAGAAGGGATGGAGACCTCGAGTTAGAAGACTTGAGATGTGGTGATAGATGCTGCCTTTTGAAGTCAGTTGAGTTGGGGAGATTTTAGTGGAGCAAGACCTTTTGCATTTTAAGCCTGCCTTTGTAATCTTCATGCTGGTTGATTGCCTAGTCCACTTATTCTAGTGATGGAACGGATATGTAGCTTTGATGCTTTTGGTTTCTTTCAATGGATGTAGGTTCGTTATGAGCTGCATTCATTTTGATCGTAGATCTGTAAGACTCAAACTCTGCGGTTTGGTTTCTGGTGATAGTAATCAGGTTAATTCCCTTTTGTAAAAAAAAAACAATAGAAAATCGGCGCATTATTTTGGCTATAACATCCTGAAAAGATTTAGTCCGCTATTTTTCGATCCAATAGTCCACGTACAACTAACAAAATTGCAATCACACTGTGGCCACGTATGCACGTGCCGACTAGGCGACTTCCTCTTTAATCTCCGGCAAGACATGGATTTATTACTCTGAATTGGTCTCAACGTTTAATTAGCGTATAAAAATGTAGTCATGCTGACAGGCGGGCTAGCTCGATATACATGCCATGCCACCTAAAGCTAGCAGCCAAGCAAAGCGAAGCAAGTGGCTTTTGAGCACATTTTCTCGTGTTTGGTCACCCATATATTTTCTGGACTAGGTCATCAGTGCATAATTGAGCAAGCTTGCCGATTAAGCAAGCAGCCTGGAGAAAACCAAATGCTAGTGATAATCATACGTCAAGGAAAGCATTTTGAGTCATGTTCTTTTTCTTCCTCTTCTCCGAGTAAGGCTTCTTCTTCTTCTTCTTCTTAATTTTATATTTAGTCAGTCAACATACAGAGATGAACCGTCGAAAATGACAGGGCTCAATTCAGTCTAGCTCGCACTGACGCTGATTTTATTGAGGCCCATGAATTCAAGTACCCAACTATTACTATACACAGTCACGCACCAACGTTGGCCCGTCAGGCCCATACGCACGAATCACGAGGCAAACGCATGGATGGAGGCGATCGGCTCCATAGCCAAACCCGGGTGCATATCCCCATTCATCTCTACTATATAAAGTAAGAGTTTTTTCCCACGCCACTTCATCAAAATTATTTATTTTGTCACCGTTTTTTAATTACCCATCTTTGCCACTGCTCTTTAATTTTTCACATTTACCACTGTTAGTGCTCTTTGCAAATAAACTTTTTATCGTAAATTGAGCTTCCGTTGTAACGCACGGGCACATGTTTAGTTTCTTTCTAAACTTTAGATTATACTATTTATATCTTTTATCTAATTAAAAATAAATAAATAGTTGAGATTGAGGTTAACTCTGTATCTCCGTAGGATCTGCACCCAGCCAAACCAAGCCCCCACGTAATCTCCCTCGTCGTCCCGTCCTACGGGAGCCAGCCACACCGAGACCGCGGCAGCAGCGGCAATGGAGAGGCTTATCTCTTCGCCGCTCCTCCCGCGCGCGCCCATCGCCGCCTCCTCCAGGCCCCGCGGCCTCCTCCTCTCCGCGTCCAAACCGCCGCCGTCCTTCTCGGGGACCCTGCCCTGCCGCGGCGGTGGGCTCAGGCTGCAGCCTCTTGCGTCGACGCTCCTCCCCAGGCACCATCCGCATCCTCCTCCGGTTCCCGCGCACTCCGCCGGCTCCCCGCCGTTGAGTCCCGAGCTGGCGGAGGATGAGGCTGTCGCCTCCACCGAGGAGCCGCCGGTGGACGGCTTCCGCCGCCGCTTCTTTCAAAAGGTGCGTGCGCGCTCTGGTTCCCGGCAAGTCGGCAACGCGCCTCTTGCTTTGTGGTGTGCCTCCATTTGCGTTGGTCACCGAAATTTCGTGGTGCAAAGAAAAGAAAAGAAAAGATGTCGCCTTTTGTTGCCTGACTTGTTCCATGCCAAGTTGCCAATTAGCTGGCCTTGCTAGTGACCAGAGTTTCTTCCTGGAATTAGCCAAGTAGGATAGGACCAGTGAGGAAGAACAATGCAATGGAGAACTGGCCTTCTATATGGGTTACCATGCGTTAATTTCTGGTGCATATTGTCTTAGTTTTCCACTACAATCAGTAGGACCAGTGAGGAAGAACAATGGAATGGAGAACTGGCCTTCTATATGGGTTACCATGCGTTAATTTCTGGTGCATGTTGTCTTAGTTTTCCACTACAATCAGTAAGACGTGGCTTACATGGTGCCAGCTGACAGTAGCTGAACTGCACTAAGATCCACTACTTGTCATCGGTGAGCCCGGTCAGTCGTCCATCTTGTTCGGGAGGTGGCTCCACCCTTGACTACAATATACCATGATTCAAGATGGAAACAGGATGATTGTTTTTATTTTTTTAAAAAAGGGTTCCAAAGTAGATACAAAATGAAGAGTAATATCATGTGCGAAGCGCAAAAAAAAAGACAATTTTTGTTCAGCAAACAAGAACCCTGGGTGGGAACAAATGACAGAGATGATTAAATTTACCTGTTGGATATAATAAATACTTAGCTGGTCTTCAATACTTGTCACAAAAGAATGTCGTGATCGACAAAGTTATCAAAACGTCCCCTGGTGGGAACAAATGATAGAGATGATTAAATTTACCTCCTCCACGTGATAAATACTTAGTTGTTTTCTATACTCTCTTATGGGCTGTTTGGTTGCCTTCTCAACTCAGTCAGGCTGTATGAGTGGAGCCAGGCTGGTGGGATCCAGGCTGAGTGGATGCAAGGAGATGTTGTTTGGTTGATTGCATGAGCTGGTGCAGGCTGAGAAGAGATGCTGTTTGGTTGATTGCATGAGCTGGTGCAGGCTGAGAAGAAATGCTGTTTGGTTGATTGCATGATGTATCCTTGTAGAATTACATTTATACTGGAGAAGTAAATTTCCACAAGAACTACTTACGAACAAGAGACTGGAATTCAATCGCATGTCCTGGAATGTTGAATTCCATGGCCACTACTTGTGTCTGTGAACTTTATTACAAAAATCTGTCATCCATGAGAAACATTCCACCGGATTTACCATATTCAGCTTATAATCAACTTGTGTCTGTGAAAGTTAGCCAAGTCGAGGTTTCACGTCTATGAACGAAAATGATCAAAGCACGCAAAAATCTCAACATATTTATCCAAGTTCCGTAGCATTAGTACCCAAAATGACTGCTAATAAACAACACACGATTTTACAGGAGTCGGATGAAAATGCAACCAAAGTAACTCATCAATAAACAAGCCTTTCGGGTACTCTTACAAATCAGTAGCTGAACTACATGCAAGCTGAAAAAACCATTGTTCTACACATTAGGTTGTAGTACATGTAGATTTGCTCCCAGGCTTCGTTCGGTGCTCATTAGTGTTTTCAGGAAAATGCTTCACGCCTGCAACCAAATCAATCAACCGCATCATAAACAAAGCGAAACAGCGAAGAAAACAAAAGAGCTTCGCAACACGACTAAACAGCAAGACACGAAAGATCCAAGAATCCCACGAGGAACGTACCGAGATATAGCTCCCCAAAAGACCCGCTCCCAATCTTCCTCCCCAGCTTAAATTCCCCCCCGATCACATGCTCCATCCTCGCAACCCCCAGCAAGATTCAGCAATGACTCTGCCCGAATCGCCCAGGAACCAGATCACATTGCCCGAAAGCCGCAAGATTTGGGCCCAGAGCACCCAAGAAAGGGATCCCGGATCTCCCGAGCCAATATTCCGCGCCGGGAAGCGCCTGAGCCGGAACCGACAGATCGAGTTGGCGCGGGACGGCGAATTGGCGAGTGAGTCCGGAGATTTGAGGTGGGATTTCGGCAACTAGGGATTTGAGGTGAGAGTTGAGGGCGATGGATTGGGGAAGCGCAAAATGTGGGAAACGGACGGTGCCGGAGAACGGATAGGAGAGGATGCTCGGACTCGGACTCCTGAGGCGAGAGGAGGCGTGGGGGAGACGGGAGGAGGCGGCGTGGGGGAGACGAGAGGAGGCGTGGGGGATTCTCTCAGCGCGTGGGGGAGACGAGAGGAGGAGGCGTTTGCATCTGCGGAGCCAGGCGTGGAGATTTTTTTGCGAGGCGTTTGCATCTGCGGAGCCAGGCCCGCCAGAAACGCCCAAAATTTCCGTTTCCGCGGGGCCTGGCTCCGAGGGCGCTGTTGCATCTATTGAGCCTGGCTCACAGTGAAGTTTTGCATCTACAGAGCCAATTCTCTCCAAATGCAGCCAACCAAACAGCCCAAAAAGGAACGTCGTTTTGGATACTGCGTTCAAACTTTCTAAACTTTGTTCATTGACATCTTTTTAATATTTATATTTAACACATGAAAATATGTGTAGATTTGTCTCGAAAAGAACTTTCATAAAAATACAATTTGTTTTGGTTTTATAAAATATAAATTAGTGGTTAAAGATACGTTTTAAAGACCGTGTCGATGTATCACACAGATTCTTTTGTGACACTAAGAGATGTGACTGGATTGAGGAATTAGCATATTGTCTGTCTGTGCTATCTACTCTCACATGTTTGTTTTCGTCCTGCACTCTCATACACATGCAGGTCACTTCTGCTGCGGTCGTCACCCTGCTATCAGCACTCATTCTGGCGCTAATCCAGCCAGCCATGGCACCGCCTGCCTTAGCATCGTTCCACCCTGCTTCCAAAGCAAGCACAAGCATCTTCAAGTCGGAGTTTCTCAGTAGCGCGTGGACGGGCTTCCTAGCCGGCTGCCTGCACACTCTCTCCGGCCCGGACCACCTGGCCGCGCTGGCCCCGCTCTCCATCGGGAGGTCCAGGGCGGAGAGCGCCGTCGTGGGCGCGCTCTGGGGCTGCGGCCACGACGCGGGCCAGGTGATCTTCGGCCTGCTCTTCCTCAGCCTCAAGGACCGCCTCCACATCGAGGTCATCCGCACCTGGGGCACCAGGGTCGTCGGCCTCACGCTGCTCGTCATCGGCGCCCTCGGGATCAGGGAGGCCACCGAGGTGCCGACGCCGTGCGTGGCGCTGGACAGCGGCGAGTGCGACGACGTCGGCATGATCGACCACCCTCCCCTGGAGGCGCTGCCGAGCGGCGGCGGCGGCGGCAAGAAGAAGATCACCTTCGCCACCGGAATCGTCCACGGCCTGCAGCCGGACGCGCTCATGATGGTCCTGCCGGCGCTCGCCCTCCCTTCGCGCGTGGCCGGCGCCGCGTTCCTCGGCATGTTCCTCGTCGGCACCGTGGTCGCGATGGGGAGCTACACCGTCGTGATCGGCTCGTGCACGGAGGCGCTCAAGGAGAGGGTCCCTAGGATCACGGAGAAGCTGACATGGGCTGCCTCGCTCCTGGCGATGTCAATGGGGCTTGGCATCCTCATCAGCCAGTCTCTCGGGTTTAGCTTGTACTGATTGATCATTTGCCTTCGCTACTAGAGCCTGCAAGCAACGTCTCACACTCCGGAGCTTGGGTGATACGGCATGATAGGAATCTGCTGCTATCAGAGTGAATTTTGGCGTGTATGTTGCATCCGTAACTTCATCTTCAGGGCGTCTTCGTCTCAAGATCGAGCCGCAACTTCAGTTACACATGCAGGAGCTGCTTCTGTTGGGAACTTGGGATTGCTTGGCTGCTGTGACGAGTGACACGTGTTATTGCTGCTATTCCAAGTGTACCGACTGTGCTTGAACGATTGGTGAAAAGCGATCAATTCAGCGTCCTTAGCTAGGAGGATCTTCCAGGTCTGTTTATTTCATAAATACTCCAGTTGCTGACTGACACTTTTGTACTGTAGTGAGGTTTTTCCATGCGCCAGCCTTACTGCCTTAGCACTTGGTTTGTGTTCTTCAAAATTTGTGTGCACTGCAGCATGTGCTAGTAACCGTACAGTAGATTACACAGCATGCAACTCTACCAAAAAAAAAAGATTCAAGAACCTGAACAATATCCTTGTCAAGCAAAACCCCTTCGGAACGCTAGAATTCCACGAAAAGCAGTTCAATTTCTGCAGGAATCACGAAAAAAAAAAACTGGCATTCTAAACCGGGAAAGAGTTATGACCTCAGAAAAACAGGAGAATTGATTATTTGCTCCCGTTTTAGAATCATTTGCCCTGTTTATTTCATTGACATATAATCCCAGAGCTTGCATATTAATAAGATATTACGGGACAAAGGATCAATAATACAAGTAAATAAGGGTAAATCCTGGGTTATACCCACAAAACAGCCTTTTGGGAATGAGGAAACACTACAGGAAAAGTATTTATTCTCCATAGCCATAAATATGGTAGACGGCCAAAACACCCTGTCGACTAAAACTACATTAAGGTCGACGGCCGAAAGAACAGCCGTCTACCCTAAACGTGAAAAAAGTGCGCCATCTATCCCGCCATGGATTTGGGGAATCTGTTGGAAATTAGGGTCGATTTACATTTATTTATGTTTGCCCACCATAGTTTATGGTCGACGGCTTATCCGGTCGTCGACCCTAGTTGGCATTTAATACCTCGCCTGCAGAACTCAATCCCCATTCAATTGATTTTGCTCGGCGTTTCAATCCTTTGTGCTCCTCCGCCTGGCGCCTCCTCCTCCGTCGTCGCCTCCTCCTCCTCCGCCGATGGCCGACCGCCTCCTCCGCCTGCAGGCGAGCCGCCTCCACCTCCGCCTCCCGAGGGCCGCCGCCCCACGAGTGCCGCCGCCCCGAGGACCGCTGCCCCCACCCTGCAGGTGTCAGAGCGCTTTTACATGTGTTTCAGCTTTTATCACTAGGCATGAGTGCATGACATCTAACATTTTGCTCTGTTTTATTCAGGTTGAGGACATCAAGGATGAGTTGGAAGAGCAGCTTAAAAGGCTAGAGAATGGGGAGGTTTGTCCTGCTTGTCGCTCATCATTCATCCCATAATTTACTGAATATTATGGATACTGTGGATTATTTACCATTTGGTTTTAAGAAAAGCATTGTTTATGTAGGCTGTGTCTGATGAAGTGATAGATGATTTGAAGAGAAGAAAGCTAATCACAAAATGCTAAGTTTGACAAAGTAATAATGCTTCCTTTTTGTTTAAGATAATATTGGCTGAGCAGAATTTAATTTACCTCTAGTTTCAGTCTCTTGTGTCTTATGTCCTCTTCACTGGTTTACATAGGTGACGAGGACAAAGAATCGCTGGAAGTGCACTTTGAAGGATGGAATCATGCATTTGAATGGCAGAGATGTTCTATTCAACAAGGTGGGTTACGTAATCTTTTGGTCAAATTTAGAACATATATTTGTTGAACCCTAGCTTTTGACATACTGTGATATAAACATGGTTGAACAATTGATAGTTAGGATACAAACTTTTTTTTGCATGAATTGGGATAAATACTTGTTCAGTTCTTCCTTTGAGGATTTACAAATTTTGAAAAGAAGGCATGAGAGTGTAATTTCTATCTACTTGGCTGCATAATTGGAGTAATATAAATAATTACTCTGTTTCTATGAAAAGATGAATACTACGTACTGTTTCTATGATGTTGCAGGCGACAGGAGAGTTTGATTTTTGAATTTTGTGACGAAGGAGAGCTATTTTAGAAGCTGCTGTATCGACATGTTTTGTCTTTGACATAAGAATGGGAGGTGACAAAATATTTGGGAAGTTAGCTTTAGGGCTGGATCTTTATTAAGATTAATAATTTAGCTTGTGATTTTAACACTACTAAAAAGGATGGGGAGATCTTTTATTTTCATGTGAGTCTTTTTAACAAACTTTGCTGTAAATTAGTGACTATGTGCTTTGTTATTTGCTAATAACATTTGTTTGAGTGATGCCTTGTTGAGGACATTTTTCACCGGATCGGGCGACTGTTTTTTTAATGCCGATTAATTAGGGTGGATTTTTATTTTTCACGTGGCCGCCCACCCTAAGTCTTAGGTCAATGACCACGTGAAAAGGCCGTCCACCATAAGTATTAGGGTCGACGCCACGAGAAAAGGCCGCCCATCATAACATTATTATGGTCGACAAGATAAAAGGCTATCCACCCTAGTCTAGAGTGGACGCTGTTTTTGCCCGTCGACCTTAGCTAGTCTAGAGCGATGACCTATATTTGGTTGTCGACCCTAATAGGGTGGACAACCCAGCCGTCGAATTTAATATTATGGTCGATCACTTACTTTCGGCGGCTTAAGGTGGACGGCCAGCTGTCGACCCTATCTATGGTGGACGGTTTTGTCTCTAGAGTGGACGGCTTTGGTTGTCGAAATTACTGTTTTGTCTTGTAGTAAAACCTACATTGGCCCCGCCTAACTCATGCTTGTCAAATCTTTTTTTCAAAACTAATCAACGGAAAAAATTGCAAAAATAAGCACCCGTCGCCCAGATATAGGGCAATCGCCTCATATTCGGGCGATAGAGACCTGAATGTAAAATTTTTTACCCATATTCGGACGTTAGGGATCTGAATGTAAAAAACACCGTAAAATTCAGGTCCCTATCGCCCCATACTCTGACGATAAGTACCTGAATGTAAAATTTTTTATAGTGTTTTTTACATTTAAATTCCTAACGCCCGAATATGGGTAAAAAATTTTACATTCAGATCCCTATCGCCCGATTATGGGACGATCGCCCCATATCCAGGCGACTCCTATTTTTACAAAAAAAAAATTCTGTTGATTAGTTTTGAAAAAAATATTTAAAATAAATATTAAACAAAAAAATTCGCTTGTCCTGTACCTTTCGGGCCCATTTGGGCCCAAAATGGAGCCCAAGGGCCCGTTTCGTCGCCTCCTTCCTTGGTGGTGTAGTCCCAGCGGGCCAGCTCCCACCGTCCCACGTCGCCTCGTCCCGACTCCAACTCCTCCCACCTCGCCGCCGAGATCTCACGCGCTCTCCCCTTCTCTCTCGAGCTCGCCCGCCATGGCGACGCGGAACCGGACGCCGCTCTACCGCAAGTACCGCGACGCGCTGCGCCACGTCCGCTCGCCGTCGGGGGCGCCGCCGTCGTCTGGAGGAGGCAGAGGCGGCGGGACGGTGATCGAGATGGGCTCGCTGCTGCGCTCCGACCGCCCCTACGTACCGCTCAGCACAGACGATCTTTCCGCCTCGTCCAGGTTCCCCTTGCATCCCGTCTAATTAGTTAGGTAGGTAAATTGCGACGCAGAATTGCGAGATGGGGATTACTCAACTAGATCGATTGCTATCGTGCACGATAACCATGTTTGATAATCGAGTTGACCACAGATTCAAAGGACGTAGTTGAACTGCATATTACGAGACTCGCCCATTGGCTAGTCTGATCTGATCTACCATTGTGTATTAGCTAATTACGAGTCTAGGTGGGAAATGGAATTGGTATATTAGATAGAGCACTGGGGTAGAAAACAAGCATGTTGAGCAGTGACTTAACACACACATCGTGGTGGAATAGCGGACCATAATTCTTAAACCTTAACTACTTACGTGTAGAAGCCACTGGTTCGATACCAGGGATTAAGTGGATAATTGGCACTAACATGTGGTGTCTGCGGTGCAGTAGAGGTGTGGTGACGGTTGGGCTCCCCCCACCCTGGGTGGATGTTTCGGAAGAGATATCTGCGAACATGCAGCGGGCGAGGACGAAAATGGTGGAGCTGGCTAAAGCGCATGCCAAGGCCTTGATGCCGTCCTTTGGTGATGGTAGAGAGGACCAGCGAGCAATTGAGGTTCTCACGCATGAGATAACAGACTTGCTGAAGAGGTCAGAAAAGAGGCTGCAGAAGCTGTCTATGAAAGATTCCTCAGAGGATTCAAATGTCCGAAAGAATGTTCAGGTGATGACAGGCACCTATTTATTTATGTATTAACAGTTACAAGAGTGTAGTGATTTTTTGTTTTGACAGAAAAAATGCCATTTGACTGTTATCCACAGCGTTCACTTGCTACAGACCTGCAAAACCTTTCGATGGAGTTCCGAAAAAAACAGTCATCTTATTTAAAGCAGCTACGCCAACAGAAAGAGGTTCGCTTTTTTTTTGTTCAGAAGTTCAGATACTTATGCTACTTAGGTCACTCTAATGAAGATGTTTGGTTAATGCCTTAATGGATTGCGTTTGCAGGGGCAAGATGGTGTTGATTTGGAAATGAATATCAATGGGTCTAAGTCGACATTTCAACTTGAAGATGATGGATTTGAGGATGTGGTATGCTTTATCTTTATCTCTGTCTCTGTGTCCCACATACTTGAATTCTCCTGACAGCTTGACTTTATTAAGTTATAGTAACTTTTGTCAGTTCTGGTGAATTTTGCATCATTTTTTGTGTGTTGCTCACTCCTTCTCCGTGGTTAACCTCAACATTATGTTAGGAAAATCAGAGATTTTTTTTAACATGCTTTACTTCATATCCATAAGTAAACAGAAGATTGAGAAGATAAAAGGAAATTAGAATAATGACAGAGATTATGTGCAATAAAGGTTGTGTTTGGTTTGTGTGATTAGTCCTACATGTTTGGAGACGATGCAAATGTGGTCTGACATGTTTGGCTTGGTTGAGTCAAGTTGCAGTTATGGGTAGGATTTTATCTCAAGAAGAAGATACTTCTGGTTGCATAATTGGTGTTTGTATCTTGTATTATCCCTAGACATTTTAAGTCTAACTTATGGGTTTTAGTTGCATTTTAGGATGTGGGCTGGTGAATGTTTATGGCAATTGGTGGAGGTGGAAAACAGAAACTTCTTTATCATCCCTTCCTTAAAACATATTACGCACTGAGGATCTCTAGATCCATGTCTATATAAGTCATGATTTTGCTGTACAAACCTTTATGCTTTGAATAATCATAATGCAAAAAGAAGAGTGCAAATGGGGGATGGAGTTTGGAGGCAAAGATATATGTTACAGGCTTACGGCAGTGCTGCGCGATGACCATATATTTCCAAAAATATTCCCAGTCCATTTACTTGGGAACTGCTGAACTGATTAAGATAGTCAGGGTTCATTCAGTTGCATTTTAAACGAAACAACTTTAAATGAGTCCTTTCTACTACGGTCCTTGACGCAGCAGTTTTTTTCCCTAAAAAGTAAAGCATTTCAAGTAAAAGTGTATATTGCAGCAGTTTTGTGCTCTGCCTGCATCCACTTACCTGCCAAATTTTGTTACCCTATCAGACAGCAGGTGGAAAACATACCCTGCTCCACCACCTGCTTTACCTTAATACGAACATAGTTAGAAATCTCGGTGAAATTGCGGAATTTCTCGCTGAGATCTCAGATTTCGCCCGGGGACGAGATGCAAAATCCCGGCCGGATAAAAAAATTGAAAAAAATTCAAATCACACTGTAATTTCGGAAAATTCGTCTCGCTTAAATCTCAGGTTTTTTTGACCGGATTTGGCCCAATAACCCTTAAGAATGTCATCTTCCATGAAAATTTATTAACCGAATTTTTGATACGTTTTATAACTTTGGCAGAAACTCTGTCAGATTTTTATAAAATTGTACAAGCTTGATCATGCTCTGAAAAATTTATGGTACCATCTTTAGCAGTCTAGGATCATACAGAAAAATTTTCAGATGTATTAAACTTCATTTGTTATCTTTAAAAAACAAAAACTAAATGAACATAACTAAGACAATAGCCTTGTTAGAATTTTATAAATTTGCTCGAGCTTGATCATGATCCAAAAGCTTAAGAATTGCCTCAGATCCATTGTCTGACGTTTTCAAAAATTTTAAACTTTTTTGTTTGCTCAATGTAATGTATGGAAGCATTCAACTTCATTTGTTATCTTTCAAAAATAAAAAATAGAAGGAACATAAATTATACAATACCTTTGTAAGAATTTTATAAATTTACTAGAGTGTGATCATGATCCAAAATTTTTTATGAGAGTGTAAGCATTGCCTTAGCACCCTTCTGTAAAAGTTTCAAAAATTCTAAACCTTTTTTTGTTACTCAAGCAAATCTATATATTGATCATCAGCTTTTTATCAGGACAATAGCATTGTTAGAATTGAAAATTCCTCATGCTTGATCATCATTTGAAAATTTTATGGAAACATTGTTGATGCATCAGGACCATCCACAAAATTTTCAAAATTTTCTAACATGGATTGAACTATTTTTCATTTGGTTAAAATTTGTCGGTCAGCCCTCAATAGCACTGTCCTAATTTTTGAAATTTTCTCAGGCTTGATCATTGTTTTAAAATTTTATGCAAACATTATTGATGCGTTAGGACCATCCACAAATTTGTTTGAAAATTTTTTAACGTGGTTTGCACCTTTTTTCACTTGGTTGAAATTTGCCGGTCAGTCTTTTATTAGGATAGTAGCATCGTCAGAATTTTTTAAAATTTCTCAGACTTGATCATCATCTGAAAATCTTTATGGGAACATTAGTGATGTGTCGGGACCATCCACAAAAAAATTCAAAAATTTTAACATCGCTTCAACCATTTTTCACTTAGTTGAATTTTGCCCAGATTTTGGCTGAAATTTCAGTTCAAAAATTCTGGATTTCAATTTTTTTTATGAATTTCGACCGGATTTAGTCCAACATTTCGAGATTTCGCTGAAATTTCATGCATCCATGCATCCAGAATAGAGTCGTGAATTTGCATATGGGTTTAGACAGTTCATTCATGTAACTGAACTGTGTTCAATTTTTAAACCACTTTAGTGGTCAACAGGATTGAAAGCAAGGTGCTTCAAAACCAATTTGGATAAAATGTATCCTTTATTGTGTATATACTTCCTTTTGTGTTCTATTGGAATGTTGGGTTAGATTTGAATTGAATGTATGGGAAATTCTAGTAGATGATGAGAAGTCCAGCAAACTCTTTAAATTAAGATATTGATGATGTGATTCATTCTAGGATTTTATTTTCAGGGTTTCACCGAGGTTCAGATGTCAAAGCTTAAGAAAAGGGAAGCATTCACTAGAGAAAGGGAGAGAGAAATTGAACAGGTTAGTTCTTTCTTTGCTTAATGGCTATGCACTTACGCTTATATATTCAATGATGTATATATTCTCTTATTTAAAGAAAAAAAAGGTTACTCATGGCCTGCACTTTACTTTTATTGTCTGCTTGTTGTTTGAAGGTTGTCGAATCAGTCAATGAGCTTGCACAGATCATGAAGGATCTTTCAGTTCTTGTGATTGATCAGGTACAAGAATCCTAATTAATTGAGTTGATGATGATTGGCGATGATAAGTAGTTCAAACTTGAGACTGTTGATTTCTTCATTTGAACAGGGAACAATTATTGATCGGATAGATTACAATATACAGAATGTTGCAGCTTCAGTTGAAGAGGGTTACAAACAATTGCAAAAGGTTTCATCCCCTCCCCATTTTTTTCCCTCTCTAGTAATGGTGATTTCGTTTCCTGGGGATTTCTGTAGAAAGATCCTGTATGCTGTATTAAAGGCAAAACAAACTTTATGCTACACTCCACATGCTAGGTTGACTTTGAAAGTTGTAGATGATAGTATGGCACTTATGGGGTAGCACGTAAGGTGTACAGAAACTGATGTCTACGTTCTATGAGCCACAAAAATTTGTCACCGTGAGAAGCATGCGGTCAATCTTTTTGACCTGTGGCACTATTGACCATTTGCAAGTGATATGAGTAGATTAGTTATTGAAAAAATTCGTAGTGATTTACATTTAGGACTACAAATACACAGTGATAAAAACTAGAGCTAAGAGTTGCATCTCCCAGGCCATAAAAAGAAAAAAATATTGCGTAAAAACTAAAAAAAACGTCCAGTAAAAAAGTTAAAAAAATCATCAAGTTTTTGTGACAATGAGGTAGTAAGTTTTAACTCAAATCTTGAGTTTACTGCAAGTACTGTTGCGTGCCTTTATGACCCTTTTCTCTCTTTTACTCTGCATTTATATGTTACTGTCTGCTAGATATTATTTTAGAAATTTTCCACAGAAGTTTTTGGTGTTTCACTTGCTGCACATTATGTTATATCAAAGCGGTACTGCAAAGGAAGTAAAATAGGAGGTAGCGTCAGTCCCTGAAGTTTGCAGTGTAATATCTTCATCTGATCTCTGTTATGCAGGCTGAGAGGACGCAGAAAAAAGGGGGCATGGTGATGTGTGCCACTGTCCTCGTCATTCTTATCTTCATCATGATAATCCTCCTGATTTTGAAGAAGATCCTTTTCTGACATAGCTCTCTTTTTTACGGTTGATGGACGGCTTCCAAGTGAACATCACCACGCTCATCTACTCTTACGTGAGTGACTATGCAGTGCCTGCGTATTGGAAAAGCTGCAGTTCGTTTGCATCGTGCAATACGATTTACTGATCTTAAATGATGGTTCTGCTGCCCGTATTCATGATGGCTGGGTCAGCTACACTCTTCAGTCTTCCACAATTTTTGCAGCACTGCAACTGTAGAGATGTCATATTCATACGAGCCTGATTTTTTTCATGAAGAGTTGTGTTGACACAATTCACCTACCTGTTTGTCTTGGAGCATCCAGTTTTGGTTTTGTATGCTCTGTATAAAGTTGTAATATTACCCAATTATTGAAAATAAAAAAATAGCTTCCCTCTCTGTGCATCACCATTTCCTACATAGTTTCTGCCTTCCATTCTGTGCTAGTTTTTGAAGTGGCATTTGAGCGTACCAGAGAGTCCCAATATTTTTGTGATAATTTTTCTTCTTTTTGCTCTCATGCTATTTCATTCTTTCATCTTATTACTACTTGCTAAGATGTACCTGACTAACTATGTTTCCCTGCAATAGGATGTAAGTGCACATTGTGTTGGATATGTGAAAGGTTGCAAGTATTGCCATCGGTTCTCCTGTAGAGTGTTTCATTGGAAATGCAATGTGGGCTTCCTTTTCAGGTGTCGGCATGCTGACGCTGTCAGTTCACCACTCAAGTTCCTCTGTTGATTCTGGTGATTGTCGCCAATGTTCTGGTAAATGACGAATGGTCACCTCACCTTTTAATGTTTATATGGTAAGCGGCCCCTGCGAATGGTATTGTAAACAGTTTTGCTATTTAAAATTCAAAGAAATATATACATAGGTTTGCAGCAACAACATAAGCATCTAATTCTTCTTTCATGCATATAAAATGGAACTACCAGGCTATCAACAATTGTCCACATAGTTGACATGAATAAAAAAGATGACATGATGTGAATGTAATTAAAGAATCATAATTGAATGAATGAACATCTCAATTGGCAATAAAAAAACAAAGATAGCATTCTTATCATGTATGTCATAATGTTATATGTCATATGGCAATCTTACAACTATACCCAAATAAACGACACGATAAAGTGGAAATGTTAAATATTAACGGCTGTTAAACTGAATAAATGGTTCGATAAAACAGGTAAAACTTGAAATGTCTATAAAAGTTTATAACCAGACAAGGGACCCTTACCATTTTAAAGTCTTTTATTTAGAAATTGATTGTCCCTGCAATTAGCCAACGCTGCTGTTAAGTTGGAACTTGGAAGGGTTTGCTTGGCTTTGGAGCTGGGAGCCAACTCAGCCAAGTATCAAGAAAATGGATCCCTGCTGGGTATCATTTAGGACTTGTTTGGTAGAACTTCAGATCTTAGTTTCACCTGAGATCTGAAACTTATAGACTAAAATAAAGTGAATTAAGTTTATATTTTTGGTCTAAAATGTAAACAAGATGATCCATCTAAACACTATTAATGTATTTACATCTCCAGCTTCACGAATCTGATAAAATTAGGAATACCCAAACTCTTCCTCCATTGATCAGGTGCGCAGGCCGTGGTGTTTTCTTTCTTGCACCCATTGCCTCACCACCCATTTAGACCGGTTGGTCCCAAATCATGCTGCATGTACTGTTAGTGGTGATGTAGGATCTCTGTGCCCCACATGTAATTCAATTCAGCTTTGTGTGTGTCCTTTTGTCCCCATTGATAGTAGTGCTGCTGCTCTGCTCGCTCTTCAGCTGTTGCTGTAAACTGGACAGCAGCTATGTTTCTCCTACTAGGCACCTATCCAGGTTTTCTTTCTTATCCTTCCATTGCTTCACTTACCTGGTACTGGTAGGGGCATGCCCTACAGAATGCCCATCTATCTATGTACCTACCTACCTATGAAGCAACTTTTTTTTTTTTTTTTGATCAGGATGAAGCAACTTAGCAGAGGAGAGGAGAGATGAGGATGAGGTAGACTTTGAAAGAGAAGCAATTGTTTTGCTCTACTAGCAAGCAGGTACTAGGTAGTAGCAGCATCAAATATTCAAATGTGGTAGGAATAGGATAGCAGTAATAGCGGTACTGACCGTACTAGACTCTGCATCTTGAATGCTCTGCTTCTCCTGCCCCTCACTCTCTCCAGCTCTCATGTTCATCTTTTCCCCGGGTGGGGAACTGGTGATAAGACTGGTGATTTGGTAGTGATATTTGAGGTTTGCTTCACGAGCAAAGATCTATTAGGATCTGTATGAAAGAAATATTTGTACCTTCTAGTCTTGCACTGCAAGATGGAAGCAAATGCCAGAGGGTAGAGGGCAGGTCAAGGCAAGGGTTTGGGTTTGATGTTTTGAGTGTGTTCAAAGCGCACAGATTGGTTTCTACTGTAAAAGTATTAGAGTTCTGATTGCACCAAAATTTGGCAGGTTTAATCGGCAGTCCGAGATCAGCAGAGTATGAATAGCGTATGGTCTGAAGATATTTGGAAACGGGTAGGATTATTTAGGAAACCAAAGTCGATACGGATTCTTTTGTCAGTGTGTTGTATTAGGATTCAGATCGGTCGAAGGGTATATAAGATGGAACCAGCGGCTAGGAATACACACAATCCACCAAATTCGTGATCTACTTTTATTTTTCCTACGACTAGCTCTTAGTTCTCAGAACTTAGCCTTGTAGTTCGATATTGATCAATAAAGTTGCGCATCGCCGATTATTGATCTTCATCGACACGCCCCAAGTTCAATTTGCTCGATTCTGCTATGATCGCTTTTCGAGTTGATCTCAGATTTATCCTCGGTTAGCCTTGATTGGCTAATCACCGATCTTGACTTGATCGCCTTTTGGTTGGTCGAGTTAAGCCGATCATTACCGAGATCGGCTTTGAGCAAAATTTTACGCTTCCTTACTGATTGCAAGGTTAAATTGGTTGGCACGCTTTGAACCAGATGTTCGTCTGGTGTGCCGAATTCAGAAACCCTACTTCAAGTTTTTAACGTCAACAAGTTCCTGTAGAAGTATCCTCTGCGCTTCTCTCTGTATTGCACACAAATTATTGGTCCCGATGCTTCTGCTGCTGAATGGAATGGATCAATTATCTCTAAAGGTGATATTTGATGGCTTTGTGTGATGGATGTAAAAGGATGTCGTCCCGAGTTGATGTTGCGACGTCGATGCCGGGAGCCTGAGTGCTTGACCGCATTAATACATTTTCTTTCCCTTTTACAAACGCTATGTTGTTTGACATTAGAAAGGGGCGATATTGGTTACAAAATCATGAGAGCTCATTGGAATGAAGAGTGTTTATCCAACCATTCGAGGCTAAACTTTGGTACATTCTCTTCCCGAATAGGCCAAAAAAAAAAAAACACTTGTGTTTAGTTTTATAAAGTACACTTTTTAATTGTATTCGTGCTAAAACATTTTTCTCTCCCCTCACTCGTTTTACAAAGTCCAACATTAACTTAGAAGCCTATTGTTTTTAAATGATAATCTTTCCATTTGATGCCCACTAGATTTGTGCTAATGCCTTCTGCCTAGGCACTAATTCCCTCGTCAAATCTAAGGCTACCGACGCTGATTCCCACTATGTTAGCTCTTAAGCATAACATTATCTCCTACGGTGGCAAAGACAGGATGAAAATAGAGAGTGAGCTCAAAAGACTAGGCTAAATAAAGACAAATATAGCATATATAATCTTATACAATTCAAATCCATATATGAATAAAACAGAAGTATAACAAGAGAGTAAAATACAAAGAATATATACAACTACACAATTCAACCAATCAAGATTCAAGATCTTTATATACCAAATGGTAGAAAGGCCGTAGGCATCAACTATCCAGGTTCTAGTTCAAATCGGTGCAGCGGCTCAAGCGCATAACCCATTAGGTGTCTCAAGTATGCTCTCCTCTCTTCATCCGACCATCACCCATTGGGTAGGGGGATTGGGGAAAGTAGGGTGGGATAGGCCTGGATGGATACGAGGGTGTGGTTACATCTCGTGCCAAAAATTCATTCCCCACCTATCTTCTTCCTCGTTCTCCTCCTTTGACAGAGCGCCAAAGCGCTCACTCTCCCATGGAGCCGAAACCACCATAGCCACCAGAGATAGCAGGGTACAAACGCCAGATTGGAGAGGGTAGACTCGAGACCGATAAAGGTCCCCTAGTAGATTCGCCTATGATATCTTGAATAAGTGGACCACTTATTCATCCACAAAGATCGATAATGCTAATGAGATTTGTGCTTTGGCCTACCCATTAGCTCACCAAAGGTGTAAGTCACTATATGAGACAAACAGCAGTCTTTTTCGTCTAACATTCACACTAGATTCACCATCATTGATATGTCGAACCAAATGTAATCTCCAACCTACCACATCTAGTCACAAAAGAGTATCGTTTTGGATACGCATAGTCAAACTTTAAAAACTTTAGTTCTCGGTATCTCTTTCAATGTTTAGATTGAGCACATGAAAACTATACGTATATATTTGTCTCAAAAAGGACTCTCATGATAGTATAATTTAATTATGTTTTATAAATCTATTTCAATAAAAACGACACTCTTTCATGATTGAAGAGAGTAACAAACCCAGAGGCAGAGGGAAAGAAAAGGGCTGCATTTTGGGGAGGAAAAGAAAAGAGGAAAACCCCAGTTTGCCCTTGGAGGAGGGAAGGGCAAACAAAGCAAAGCGAAGCGAAGCGAAAGCCAGACAGGAAGGCAAGCAGGGTGCAGAGGAGCCAAAGCGAAGCCCGCCCGAGCCGAAGGACTCCTCTCTCCCCGGCTCCACCTCCTCCAGCCTCCATTAATGGCCGCCACCAAGAACCCCCCAACCCCCACGTGACCTCCACCATCCGCCTCCCCTGCCCGTGTCTCTCTACACGTTCTTGCGCCGAGCAAGGAAGCAAGAAGCGCGCTCGACACCTCATGCTGAGCTCGTCGTCCTCCGCGGCGGCCATGGGGATGGTGTTCACGGCTGCGCAGTGGGCCGAGCTGGAGCAGCAGGCGCTCATTTACAAGTACCTCATGGCCGGCGCACCCGTGCCGCCCGATCTCCTCCTCCCCATCCGCCCCCACTCCGCCGCCGCCGCCACCTTCTCCTTCGCCAACCTCGCCACCTCGCCCTTCTACCACCACCAACACCCCTCCCGTAAGCTCCCTCGTCCTCACCTTCGCCTCAGCTGTTATCTCTTGTCAAGGATCTTGCAGAAATGGATGCATTCAAAAAGAATATTAAATAAGGAAAAAAATGATTTCTTGGGATTTTGTTTCCCCTTTATAGGAGGGGAGAGGATCTTTGAGCTGCTTATTGGGATGGGTTGATCTGCCATTGCTGTGACGATTTATTGATGGACACACATATATGTAGCTACATGGATCTGTGCTTTATGTGTTCATTTGATTGACTGATTCTTTGTTCGCACTTCTACCCCAAGGAAAGCATCTCTGCATTGGGTTGGTGAAATGTTAATGTGGCTCTGATCTACCTCTTGATTGGTTGAATGAATGAATGAGTGGTGATGGTTGTGTGGATTCAATGTGCTTATTGATGTATTTCAGTGAGTTACTACGCGTACTACGGGAAGAAGCTGGACCCGGAGCCGTGGCGGTGCCGCCGCACCGACGGCAAGAAGTGGCGGTGCTCCAAGGAGGCGCACCCCGACTCCAAGTATTGCGAGCGCCACATGCACCGTGGCCGCAACCGTTCAAGAAAGCCTGTGGAATCCAAGACCGCTGCTCCTGCGCCTCAGCCTCAGCCCCAGTTGTCCACCGTGACAACCACGACCCGCGACACTGCGCCTCTCTCGTCTATGGCAGTTGGGGCCAAAACCCATGGCCTGTCTCTCGGCGGGGCTGGCTCGTCGCAGATTCATGTCGATTCTTCGTCATACGGCAGCACGTATGGTTATATCCGTCATCCCCTCTTGACTCTCATTGTTACCATCGAATGCTTATTTGGATTAGGCTTAGATCGGTTTGCATGCATATTATACTGGCGTAGAGCTGTTCTTGCATGATTTAAACGGCTAACTCACGATGTCGGTGATGCTTATTGCTCAGGCAGTGAACTTACCCTCATGCTGGTGTGGTAAGGATGACAAAATGTGTTGTAGGTTAGAGCTCATCTCAGGAGCTTGGTCACATGATTGATAGTGTCATGACTCATGACCTTCCTGAGTTCCTTTTACATTGCCATTACAAAAGTCAGCATTAGTGCATTACCCCAACTATAAGATGTTGTGTCTGGATTTCTTTTAGGAAAGTTTAGTCACACTTTATGTTTTATCCTTGGTGCTACAAACGTTTCTGTTGGCACAAGGACTGAAGCATATGTGCTACTCTGCTTTATGCTTTTACTTGTAGCCCTTTTTATACTATTGTTTTTGTAGTGTTATTGTAAGAGAAACTTTTTCCTGGTCTCCTGCCCTGGCTGATTCTGCCTTTTAGGTGTATTAATTATCTAAGCCCTTTTCGGTGTCTTAATTTTGTATCTGAAGAAGTGTGGTTGGCAGTTACCTTGTTCTCTGGGTGTTTTTGGTCCGCACTCTTCACGTGTGGAGGTCCATCTTTTTGTGATAAATTTGCTTCTTGGCCTTTTCGTGCATAATCTCTTCACATATTGTTTCTCCTGCTGAGTAAGCAATCAAGAAATGTCGGACCCTAGAGCCTTTGCGTTCCTCCTTATGCAAATGCAGCATGACGTGTTCAAAACGGTGTTTTGCTCCATTGGAGTTCTGTAGCATCTTGCTTGTGCAGCTAGCTAGATTATTGTCAAACCTTACTCCTTTTGTGCTCTTTTCACTGTCTCTCGTTTTTCAAACTACATGCGAAAGTGTTCATAAACTCATTTTGTGATTGAAAGGCACTCAGGTCCTTGCAATAGATGACCTATTAAGTTTTTGGTCAGTTCATAAATAATTTTCAGCAAGTTCCAGTTTTCATGTATATATCCATTGATTATGCAGGTACTCTCTTGGAGATAAAGGTGATGTGGGCGAACTGAGCTTCTTCTCCGGAGCATCAGGAAACACTAGGGGCTTCACCATGGATTCTCCAACAGATAGCTCATGGCACTCCCTGCCGTCCAGTGTACCCCCATACCCATTGTCAAAAGCTAGAGATCCTGGCCTCTTACCAGGTGCCTACACCTACTCCCACCTTGAGCCGGCACAGGAGCTTGGCCAGGTGACCATCGCCTCGCTGTCCCGGGAGCAGGAGCGCCATTCCTTCAGCGGTGGGGCAGGAGGGCTGCTGGGAAATGTGAAGCATGAGAGCCAGCCTCTGAGGCCTTTCTTTGACGAGTGGCCTGGGACGCGGGATTCATGGTCGGAGATGGACGACGAGCGGTCCAACAGGACCTCCTTCTCGACGACTCAGCTGTCCATCTCCATCCCGATGCCCAGATGTGATTGATACCTTAGGCGTCTCAGAATGTGTGTTTCTTTGCTCCTCCATGGCATGTCTCACGCAAACCACTCACTACATCTGTCTCCTCTGTTGATGCAGGTGATTAAGGCGGCTTGCTATATGCCTATATGTCAGCGTAGAACGCCAACCTGCATTGCGCTGCTGTTAGTGAGTGATCTGGAGATTACTAAGATGCCCTGAACCTGGTTGTTTCTTTCCTCCATTGTATTGTACTGAGAACTCGTCTGAGAGCAAGATCCCTATCTATTATTAGTGCAGACAGAGAACTCCTACCTGTTTTTTAGGACTCCACCATGCTTTCTGCTCCTCAGACCTGCCTAGATGGATTTATGTACCATTCGCCTCCCAACTTGTGGAATCTGATGTGTTAGCATCTATTTATTTTGCAAATCGCACAAGGTATTTTGGTTTTCACCTTTTGTCCATTCTGAAGTGAAGTGATGCAATGCAAATCTGATGTGTTGCTGCTCCTATTCGCCAAAGGCTTCTATTCAACCCGAAAGATATTTTGCTTTTGGAGGATCCAAATCCAACATGAACGAGACATAGTGATGCATACGTACAATGTAAAACCTTTTGCAGTGAAAAGAAAGGAGAGACCTGCACCTGAGGGTGGCTCTCGAGCATAATACGACCTGCTCCTGTACTCGCTCCTCCCATGCTCTCCGGACACGGCAGAAGACATGTGTCGTATGTCACGTCTTTTGCGATTAGGGAATAGGTTAAATCTGCAAATGCGTTTGCGCGAACGAGTGGATTTGAATAAAAACAAGGGAAATTAGGGTAGAAAAGCAAATGACTTCGACGCGTTCAGGTCTTCCTCAAAAAAGGCAGACATCGGAAAAGCTTAGTACTATAGTGTAGACAAACAAGATGATGCGCAAATGCCGGAAGAAAATCACGCTGACCATCCAAAACGCCCAGATGATGCGGCAGCCTGCGCAAAGCAACGCCTCCTACTCACAAAAATATACTGATTCCCAGCCCCAGCTCCTGTCTTACAATCACGTACCAACGTAGTCTTTACATTTTTTTACAGCGGCACATACCAAAATTGAGTAATACTGCCATCTCCAAAATACAATTTGGACCACTAATTTTTATTGTAATATACTAGATCAATGCCCGTGCGTTACTACGAAAAATAAAATTAGTAATAATACATAAAGATCAAGCAATAAAAGAAAATTGTGCTACAAGATCAAATATCTATTTCTCCCAATTACAAAAGTTTTTATGGCTTTTTCTTCGGTACAAATTAAAACCAAATATATTATACGTAGCAATATATATTACCAATCTAAAAAATCAATCAATCATTTTTATCTCTTTTTGCAATTTATATTACCATATCGCGTTCCTCTTTCTCTCGTCATGCCCGCAACGCACGCTGTGGAGTCCGCCTTTCTCACCGCCCACTTCGTCGCAAGATGCCATGGCCGATGGTCGATCGCCTCGGAGAAAGAGACCACCGCCGCCACCCACCTTTGCATCTTCGCGTCTTCTAGATCGCCATCGCCTCGGTGCGATTTTTCCCGCTTGGCGGTGATCATTGCTACGACGGTTCGCACTCTTTCTCAGATGACCCTCTTGCCTTTGCCACCTACTCGTCTCCATGTCTCGGCGATTAGCCATCATCGGCTTCACCACCATGATGCCAAGCCCATGAAGGTGAACAGAAAACACCAGCCGAGGCGCCTCCACGACATGCGCCGCCGTTGCCCTCTCTCGCGACGCTCACCGATCAACCTGCTTCTCCAAGGGTATGCAAATGACTCTCTCATCGCCGACGACGCCCCACCGGTGTCGCCGGCAACCGCGACCAAACGTCATACGCTTTGTTCACGCCCAATCGCCCGCATGGCTGGGTCACGGCACCGTGGGCGTCGTGGCTCGCCGTTCTTCCGACCGCAGCATTATCGACCACTGCTGGCCACCTCCTACACCTCACGGCCATGTACGTGGGTCCGCTATTTATTAATCGGTTAAATCGAGTTCATTCGGCCATGCGGCAAGACGACATGGGAGATCTTGAATGAATACAAAAAAATGATTGGCCGATTATTAATTACCAAAGAATAATCGAGGATTTTGCTATAATAATAAGTCATATTTAGAGAGATATGGCTATCAGAATCGAGAAAGAATAATTAGCTATAATGACCTGCCATTATTGAGGATATGACCAGGAGAAAGGCTAGAAAGAACGACAGACCGCTGCCACCAACTGCTAATTTATATATTAGTATAGATACTTACATAATCCAAAAAAATTATAATAATATCCAATTACTTTTCAAGGCAAATTTACATGTATGATTTTCATGTATCCAATTTAAGTATTTAAAAAAAGAGAGGTACTTCCATACTTTCCTTTTTAACAGTTGCATAAGTATTAAAGCATGAATGAAAAGTAAATAATGATTACTTACGCTTTCACTTGCTTTTAAGATTTATGCCACCTATATTGAAAGAGAAAGCATTAAAGCATTGCTCTTAAAAAAATATTGACAGTAAGTTTGAAAAGGGAGTAGCATGTAAAATCAACTAGCCATGCAGGAACATCGGAACAGGGATAGCAGCCAGTAGCACATGTAACAAGCTGCATGTGACAAGCCATAAGGTAACAAGTCAACAGGACAAGCAATACCGGTACCAACAAACAGCGGCTGCATATCGCAGGCCATGCATGCAGTAACGACTAACAAGCGTCACGTCGCAACGACCCCGACTCGGAACACAAGGTGAGGCGTCCGGCCATTCTTGCGTGCCCTCGATATTAGCAGCAGCATCGAGGTGAGGCGATGCGATGCATGAACCGAGACCACAAGACGCCCTTTTATTTATCACAAACAACATACGAGCTACCACTGGGCAACATCACCGAAAGGAGATTGATGGCTTGTTTTTGCCTGCGGCGATGACATCTTTGTTCTTCATCTTCAGCTGACGAGCTTCCTCGGGAGGAGAGCCCTCTGGCCTGGCATCTCATAGGAGCGCCGAAAGGGGTCGGCAGTCCGGCCATGCCACGCCTTGGCTCCCACAGGCAAGGGCTGCCTCACCATGTTCCCATGACTTGTTGCCTTCAGGTCCGCAAACCTCTGGGAAGCCAATCCTGACGCCCTGTTGGAGCCCATTGTCAGCTGAGACAGCTTCTCGGCGATGTCAGGTGCATGAGGGCTCTGGTCCTTACCGAGGTGATTTCCTAAAGAGGAATCAAAAGAAATAATGTTGACTAGACATGTAAGCATGAAAAATCCAGGGATGCAACCAACAACTTTTCAAGTATTACCACTACAGAATGTTTGGAGCAATACTCACCATGGCTCCTTATTGGTGGTGGTGGTGGTGGTCTGGACCAAGGCTGATTCATTGCATTCACCTTTGTCAGTTTTTGGTTGCTCTCTGGAGCCTGTAACAGGGAATAAATATTCTTGAATCACTGAAATAGTAGAAACTAACTGTATGAAAAGAAATTATATTCACCTGACGATCCAACTCCAGTTTCCTTTGCACACCAGCTGCAACAAAGACAAGTTAATTGTGAGCTCCAGCCTCCAGGTAAAATAGCCACAAAAATCCTACATATGAATTTAGTATAACATGCCATCTTATATGGATTACCTGCTCTTGCTGGAGTGTCAGTGCTCAAGTATGAGTAATTGACTGCTGGTCTCCCATTGGATAAGGTCCCCACCGAATATCTCCTACCATTCTTCTGATCCACAGCTCCTTTAGCCCCAACTAAAGGATACATTATTCAAATTACTTCAGCAATAATGCTCTACGACGAAGAATATGATTTTGCGGATCTCGATAACATTCACAAACCTGACGGGGGTGTCGATGCATGTCCGGTTGATCTGAACCGAAGTGAAGGAGGGATATAGAAGCATGGCTGTAACATATACGATTATGGCAAGGTCATGACACAAATTAATTTATCATCTACTGTAGTATGGAAGCCATCAGAAAGAATTTTACCTGAAAGAAGGAATGCTGCAAAACTTCCACTGCTGTTGGCCTTCTTCGTGGGTTCCACGAGCAAAGCCACTGGCAAACAGTAGCCGTTATTCATCATTAATTCCAGAGATGATCATCTTTTACACTACTTTGAGCAGAGATAGGAAATATTGATACATACCGAAATAAGGTTGATTGCGTCTTCACTTGCTGAGGGAACCACTTCGGAAAGATGTATGCTTTCAGACTGTAAGGATATGACATAGCAGTTACATACCAATCACTCTTATTCTGACACGAGAGAGTAAGGTTATCGAAAAAAATCTACCTGAGGAAACTGAAAACGGATAGATGCTGCAAGCTGCAGTCCTTCAGCCCAAGTACGCTGATTTGGAGTGCCAAGAATGCTACAGATTTTGTAAAGCTCATCTGGTTCACTGAAAAACAGAGAGCATAAAGTTATAAAAATGTCAATCTAAGGAGTAACTTGGAAGGACATAAGGCCACACCACAACACACAAACACTACAGGTGCTTTCTAGAGTAATTTTTTTTCCTATTTTGTTAAAATGGTCAATGATGACTATTTCACCTGTAACATAAAGTTTAGCCTTCAGTCACTATTAGAACCGAATTTAAATCTTCAGTTAATTTGGCATATTTCCACCGATAGAACAGCATAATCAAACGGGGTTCAGTACCACAAGACCATGTATACCTTGAGCCAGGGAAAAGAGGTCGCAGTGAAAAAAGCTCCGCTATGATGGCACCCATTGCCCACATGTCTGGAAATGCAATTGGGAATAAGCAAATTGTAAAATGATAGCAATTTGCTTTCTGGTAAATGCATAAATATTCTTCACTCACCAACTGCTGAGTTATAAACTGAAGCTTGAAGTAGAACTTCAGGGGCACGATACCTATTTTGATAGTAAACATCAACATCTTCGTTTTATTGTATATAACTTAAGCAATTGTAAGACTTGAAACATAGCCTACCAGCGAGTGGACACATATTCTGTGTACGGTGGTTCAGAACAGATCTCACGAGCAAGCCCAAAATCTGCTATCTTGATTAGCTCCTTTGTAACTAGCAAATTTTCTGGAATAATGAAATGTCACAAGACCAATAAATGATTGTTGGTATTTGATGATAATAATAAAAACGGTCAGTCCCAAACAGAACACATTGCAGGGAAGTGAACAAGGAATGATACCCCAGTGTTTCTTCCTCCTTTTATTATTATATGTTTATGCTCTTATGGACAGGTTTGTTTATGCTCTTATGGACAGGCAAGCCCTATCAAAGTACTAATCATTCATGCCCCACTATTACGCTTCCATTTTCTGGGTCTGTGGCCTCAAGTGCTAAATTATCAATGCATAGATCACCCTATGCATACCTGAGACAGGAGCAAGGAAAATAGAAGACATAACATATAGTACATGCTGCAAGCATCATCAATGCAAAATTGATTAATACAACCACTCAAAACATTTTGAATAGTTTAATTCTCGTTGGTCAACAACAAAGTGAACTCTTACACATCTATAGCACTACTACGGTAGAATTCTTAAGTTGTTCGATGTGATGAGACATGGAACCAAAGCTTTTGAAAAGATGGAATTTAGATGGAAAGATGTTCCTGAAGTGATAATTTTCTTTACAATAAAAGAGATGTTTTGATGGCGTTACCTCCTTTTTCATATTGTCTAGGTCCTAACACAATACCACATAAACATAGCTAACTCTTGTGGAAGAAAACATTATAAGCAACTCCAGAGTCTAGACGTTAACAAACATGCTGGGCGTGGAAGATCACAACCATACCAGGCTTAAGATCACGGTGAAAATATCCACGTTGATGCATGTGGCTTAGAGCTTGAAATATTTGAAAGCACCAATTTCGTACTTCAGTCTCCGAAAAGGGTTTCCCCCTGATCTTCATCAGCTGGTACAGACTGCATTCCTAGCATCACCACATAGAACACAAAAAACTTCAGTCACCTTACAGGTTACAAGCACCGATACCCCAAAAAACCAAAAAAAAAACAGAACAAGGGCTATGAATGGTCTATACCATGTATTCAAAAACAAAGAATAACGTATCATTCTCTCTTATGATTTCCTTGAGCTTCACAATGTTTGGATGGTTCATCCTTCGTAAGGACTGTCGAAACAAATAAATTAACTCAAAACAAAGTAATGGTAGCCATGATAGAATTTGGTTACATGTTACATAACAGTAAATCACCTTCACTTCACGGAGACTGATGCACTCCTCCCAGGAATAATATTTTTTCTTCATTTTCTTGATCGCGACCTGTGAAGGTCAGGTATGTCAACAAGATGCAAAAAGAAGAATATACATGTAAGGCAATGACGACATCAGATTGTTGGTTACTTCCAGAAGACAGATCATAACGCCTTAAGATATGAATTGAAAAGGAAGTAGATCAGCATTAATTTAGATAGGGAAACATTGTACTCCCTCCATCTCGGAATATTAAGTCCATAGCCCACCATACACATAGATCAAAGAAACACTAAATCTAAGAAAAAGTTAATGTTATTGGACCCTGCATGCCCTTATCAAATGGCACACTGCAACTAATCATCCACTTTTTCAGCATTAAAGGAGGGGTATATGATGGAAATATTGCAATAACCACACATTTCATCTCCGCAATGGACTTATATTGTGAGACGATGCTTCCCAAGAATGGGGACTTATATTGTGGGAGGGTGGGAGTACAAAAAAAGTAGCAACCTAGCTCACTAGCCTTCAATGTAACAAAATAAGCAGCCAAACTATGTAGCTACTGAAAAAAAAATAATGGGGCAAGCAAAGTAGCATACCACTTCACCACTTTCTTTATTGACTGCACGCCAAACACTCCCAAATGTACCATCGCCAACTTCCTTAATAATCTTATACCTGGATCACAATACAAGAACATAGTTAGCCGACATACAGAGTTCCCAGCTCATGATCATCTCATAAAAGGGGAGGAAGAGTTCATTTACCTCTCCATTTTATTAGTTGGAGTGCAAAGCTGGCCTTATTTTAGAACAGTCCTAGAATCACAAACAAGACTCGTATCGCATTGCTGGAATGTCTTTGGAGGGTAGGTCACCAAAGTCACAAGAGGCTCTTTTCAAAGCTCTGTAAGCAATACCCATACTTTGCAACAAAAAAAACTGAACACCTTTGCTCTGAAATTACAACAAAATGGATTAGAATATTGGAAGAGATGAAAAATTACAAAGAGCCGAACGATTACAAATATTAACATTTTTCTGATCTTGCTTTATGACTGAATCATAAATAATCCCTGCTTAAATTAGAAATTTCAAGCATACCTAAGGTTACGCCATCAAAGTGAAGCCGGATGAAGAACAGCACACGCAATACACACCAAAGATTGGGCTGGTCAAACTGAAAACTTGCACTGATAGGGGAGAAGAGAGCTAACAGAAGCAAAGAAACCAAGAACCCGCTGAGGGCAAGAGATGCATAAGATCATGACAATAGGAACAGGCATGCCATGAAAACATTGGGTTACTATCTTCTCAAATAAAAACATACCTAGAGCTTATAGCTGACAACAACGATCTACACGTTAGATCCGTGTGTCCAAAGAAGTCCCCACAGTAACTTTTGCTGGCTGATCAGTGCCACGACAAAAACTACTGAAATGTTGCCAGAGGGAGAAACGCACCATGCTCGAATAAATGTGCTACAGCTGCACTGCAATCACTAATCGATTCTAATATCCAACAGCATGGGACCAGGCAAGGAAATCACTAAATGAGGTGCGATCTTCAGGTGCAGTTGACAAAAGAGATGACAAGGAAGTCTCCGTAAAGAGAAAACCTCCAGCCAAGAACTTCCTCGAGCAGCGAGATGTGGGATACAGACGAAGTTGTTGTGTAAAGGGTGTGCTCCATATCCTTCCTGAGAATGCTATAACCCCAGCGGTGATCGGTGCTGAAACCTGCGTTAGTCAAAGCGAGAAATAAGCAACAAACATATAGCTGAAAACAGGTGGCGACAATGTAACACAACACAACAGAACCAAACAATACTATACGAGCCTAGGAGCATTAGAATTCAAAACATTGAAGCACACATATAAACATATGCATTAGACAAAGACGTGTAACATTCATCCCAAGGAGATGCTTCCATAACAAACGAGGTTTCTTTGGATCAATAATATTATGCTTGATCACCTCAATGGTTCGATTCAATTGATCCTTCCCATATTTCTCCTAATTAATTTCGCTGAGAGCATATAGATAAGTCACATATGTAACATGGTGTGACGCAATAGGATATAACAAAGCAGGAGCTGGACGAAATTATGCACATAGCACCAGCCATGAATACAGTAAAACTGCATCTATCAAATATACTGTACAAATCAAAACCCATAACAGCACGAGTACACGACTCATCCCTTCCCCCCGAAATTAGACATCACACACGTGCAGTTTTGCGTTAATCGATACCATGGATACGAACCCTAATCCAGCACACCACCACGAACATCGCCGAAACTCCAATAGCATGCAGCAACCAAACACCCGCATGAACCACAGCCCCCAATTCCCCCCGTCAACTTCCCCACGATTCGAATTGAAACAATCCAAACTCACAGAATCTCGCATCGAACCGATTGCCCCAGCTCCCCTTCATCCCGGATCTCTCCACACACCGCGCCGATCAACAACCATCGCGCGATCCCGCAACCCCAACCGATCCCTCCCGCCAAGCCCCACCCGATTCAATCACGCGCCGCTCGACCTCTCCCGCATCGAGACCCGAATTGGGGGAGAAGAGGGCACACAAGGATGGAGCGAGGAAGCAGAGCCACCGACCTGGGAGCCTCTCGGCATAACCACGCGCCGCCGCCGATGGATCCAGGGGACGCCGCCGCGGCCTCCAGCGCTGACGGGTGGGGGTGGGGAGGAAGGGTGGGTCAACACCGCCACACGCGGTGAGGAGGAGGAGTAGGAGGGGAACGGATCGGTGGGTGGGTTGCTCGGGGATTTTTCCGTCGTGCCCCGACGCCTCCCTCTCCTGATTTATCCGTCCATTGTGGCGCCTATTTGCACCTTAGTCCTTGCACAACTCTGCTATTACCAAACCAGCCTCCCCGCGGGTTCCTCCAGACCACTTTGACATTTTTTCCCCGTGAATTTTATTCAAAGCGATTAGCCTAATGCACAACTTAAGATGGATGCTTTGCCAGCGCATGAGATTAACCAGAACGGTTTGGCACTAGAAAAAAAAAAGTCCTGGTGTTTCGAAATCGAAAGGAAGCTTCCCATGTCCTATTAATAATCCCAGCCCGACTTGGAGTCCTTCCAGAATACCCGACCGTTCCAGAGTGGCACAGTTTCGTACGGACTTCCGTGTCCGTCTTGTTTAACACACGGTTTAGGCGATTATTACGATTAGGTTTAGGATTAGAGAAGGCAGCAACGGGTACCCACTTGGGTACACAAAATGTCCCCAGAAAAAGCTTAGTCCGTATCGCTAAACGAATGTCATCTTTATATCTCTATCTATCTATTACTACTTCTAATTAGGAGTTGGTGGCGATCGTTCATTATCTTCCAGTGTACATGATTTGTTGGATCTGATATGAATGGCTGAGATGGAAGGGGATTTAACCCGATAGTCAAATATCTTCGGAGGAGCAAATCTTTCTTACTATTGAAACATAACTAAAGGTAATGTTTTTTGCAAATAATTTTTTTATCGTAAATTGAGTTTCCATTGCAACGCACGGGCATATAAGAGCATCTCCAGTAGAGCCCTTAAATCAGCCCCTAAACCTTAAAATAGGGACTTTAGTAAAAAATACATATCCAGCAGAGCTCTAATCCAAATTTCTAAAATTATGAGGTCCCTAAATTTGCCTCCTTAGCCCCAATTTCGAGAGCCCCTAAACCTTAAAATAGGGAGTTAAGTGAAGGATGGCTTGCATTAGTTCATTTGCAATGAGCGTGTCTTTCTTTGGATGAGTTGCAAATGCGTCAAGATTCATCTTTGAAAATTTTAAATATCATGTTTTGAAAATTTTAAATTTAAATTTTAAATATTATATTTTTAAATTGTAAATGTTAATATGCTCATGTTTTATGTATTACAAATATTTTTGATTGAATTTTAGTGGTGTCAAATGAAGATTATACATAGCGGATATGTCAAAATAGGAGAAAAAAGTAGAATAGAATTTGAGATTTAGGGATATTCTTTGGATTTGTGCTCTCAAAGTAGGGGCCAAAAAATAGTAAGTCCCTAAATCCAAAATATATTGTCGATAAAAAATTAGCTATTTATTAAACGGTCTTTTATAAAAACTATAGATGCTTTTTAACTCAGAAAGCTAAAAAAATAGCTTTTTAAAAAAGCTACGGCTCTCCTAAACAGGCCTTTAGATAGTCAATTTTATAGTTAGGATCGTGTCACTACCCCCATTCTTTTTCATTTTCGCTACTTGGTTGTTTTTTATGCATGTATTTTGCTACGGATAAAAATAATATCATAATATATTAACTCAACAAATCCTCTAATGGATGTCGTTGGCCTCAGCCTTGTTCACGTCCTCAGCTCTAGCTCCACCTCAGGTTAAAATTTCACCTAAATTCAAGTGAAATTTTGATTTTGAGGCGATGCGAGATTTGAACTACCGGCCAAATTAAATTTTTTTTAAAAAATTGAATTTACTATAATACTGCTACAGGAATTTCGGTGAAATTTCAGGTTTTGAAACCGAAATTTGATATTTTAGGGCCAGATTTGACCGGAATTAGTCCAATAACCCTTAAGAAAGTCATCTTACATGAAAATTTGTTGAAAAACTATTTTTTTTTGAGAAATTTTAAAATTTAGGCAGAAACACTGTCATATTTTTATAAAATTGTAAAAGCTTGAGAATGAGCTGAAAAATTTATAGTATCATATTAGTAGTGTAGGATCATACATAAAAATTTTCAAAATAATTGAACTTCATTTGTTATCTTTAAAAAATCAAAAACAGAATGGACATAATTGGGATAGTAAACTTGTTAGATTTTTCTAAATTTTCTTGAGTGTGATCATGATATAAAATTTTTATGATGATTAATAATTTCCTCAAGACTATTATATAAATTTTTTAAAAATTTAACATTTTTTTTTGGTCAATAAAATCTATAAAACCATTGAACTTCATTTGTTATACTATATTACAAAAACCAAAAGAGAGAACATAAATGCTACTATGTTTTGTAAGAATTTTATAAATTCACTGGAGTGTAATCATGATTCAAATTTTTTATGAGATCTTAAAAACTTACTTATCACTCTTCTGTAAAATTTTCAAAAATTTTAAACCTTCTTTTATCGCTAAAGCAAATCTATGTATTAATTATCAGGCTTTTATCAGTACGTAGCACTGTCAGAATTTTTGGGACTTCTTTAAGCATGATAATTATATGAAACTTTTATAAAAAATATTAGTGATACATCAAGACCTTTCACAAAAATTTCCAAAATTTTCCGACGTGGTTCGTACTATTTTTCATTCCGTTCAAATTTGCCGGTAAGGCTTTTATCAGGATAATAGCGCTGTCCGAATTTTTAAAATTCTTGAATGTTGATCACCATCCTAAAATTTTATTGAAACATTAGTGATTCATCAGCATTATGTATAAAATTTTTTGAAATTTTCTAACATTGTTTGTACCATTTTTCATCCTGCTCAAACTTGCCGATAAATGTTTCATCTGGATAGTACTAATGTTTGAATTTTAAAAAATTCCACAAACCTTATAATCACCTGAAACTTTTATGAGAATATTAGGGCCATGTTTTAGGGGCCCTTCACTGAGCTACGATAGCGATTGAGATGCTCTAACTAGTTAGTACCAAGTTGCAGCACCCTTCGTAGGAGAAGGTATTTATAGGGGTTGCAGAGCGATTTGTGTACTCTAAGCGAAGGACCTGGTACGTGTGGTTGTGGGTGCCCACTTACTCTGCTCATGCTTGATTAGCTTAAGGACCTGTTTGTTTCAGTTTTGGATTCTCTAAAAGCTAATTCTGGATTGTAGTAGTAGAGAAGCTGATTCTCCAAAAGCTAGAATCTAAAAGCATATATGGAGTAGATTGTGAATTTTAGTGTATATGGGTGGACTGAATTGTAAGAATCAGATTCTAGAATCAGACTGTTTATTTTTATTCTACTTTTAAAATCGAATCTGAATCAAAACTAAAATAAATGCAGGTCTTAAAACGGGACCATCCATGCATTCCTAGGATAAAAGCATAACCAGAGGGTCGAAAGTAAGGGCCGGCCCATATTGCCTGTAGCCCTGCCGGCCCACAGTCCGGGTCCATTCCGCCAGCCCAGGAAGGAGAGCAGGTCCGACTCGTACCCGGCCGGAAAGAGACTTGGGGCGTTGACCTGGCTGTAGGTGGGGTGGAAGCGTCTTCGTGTCGCGTGCCGGCTGCGCTCCTGTTCCCCACCATCGTGCTGCCTCTGCCTGTGCCGTCCACACGATCCATCCCCTCCCTCCAGCACGGAAGACGGAACCAGCCAAGGAGCAGCTCTCCCCAAGAACTGGGCGAGGTAAGCGCCGCACACCCTCCCCTCAGCTTCGACTACTGTCTGCGTAATCCTCGCTGCCTGCCTCGCCGAATCGCGGCGCCGCGGTTTCCCCAATTCAGTTTCCTTTTCTTTTACGGGGGGCTTCTCCTGGGAGATCGGATCGATGCTGGCGGTTTTCTGGTGCCTGCTGATGTTACCAGCTGGTCTCGTTGTTCGATGCGTGCTTGAGGATTTAGGCGGATCTGGTGGCGGTAATCGCTGTGGACGGGATCGTCCGAGGATGGTGATATGTTCTGCGGTCATTTGATTTGCCTGGCCTGGGACATGGGCAGAAAAACTGGGTTCTGGTGCTCTCGAATTCATTCGCTCGAGACCTGTGCGTTCTTGAGATCTAGGCGATCTAGGAATCTGCTTCCCTTCCCGGTGTCGGGTAAAGGCATGTAGAACGGGGCCTAATTTAAATGAGGTGTTACCATTGTGCGTTTGCGGTAGTTGATGATCGGCGATGGGCGAGGCTTAGCTTGCAAGGGGTTAAAGCTAGCGCGTTGATGGGCACATTTGGGCGTAGCTGTTGTATTATTTGTTCTGTTCCATTGGGGAACCTTGATCGTGGTTGGCCCGGATATCAGAGCGCAGAGCAATGGGCGTCCAGGAGTTCTCTTGCTGTGGAGGTTTGTGGACACACTGGCGTCACTCACTCCAGTAATCGCTAGTGAATCGATGAACGTTTTCAGACTAGAGAGGAGGCGAGGGAGAGAGTAATTAAGGAGGAGGGGTGAAGAAGAGGGTAGTAGGGAAATGAATAGTCATGGAGGAACCAAGCAGAATACGGCGAATTGGCGTATAATCTCATTTACAACTCCCATTCAGGAGCCACCAGCCAACAGAAGCAACTAAAATAGCAAACCAGGGCACAGTATGAAATATATAGTAATAACCTACTGTCAAGTCTTGTATGGTAGCGCCTGGCCCTTCACCGAACTGTGAGACCACTGTCTTCTTGGCTCTGCAACCAAGTAGCAACTTGTATTCACTTCACTAACAACTCCATATCCTTGACCTGCTTGCTGGTGTTGCTGCCTTCAAATGCATAAATATAACAAGAGCAATATTGCACTGCGATGTTTACATCTCAACTCTTCATCAAAGTACGCTTGTCTAGCTTGATCTGTTTCTGATAAGAGTTTTTGATCTGTTTGTGCAAAAGACTGATGCACTGTCTCCACATCCTTTTCTGTACTTGGGAAGATATTAATGCTATCCTGAGTAGAACAAAATTGATTAATCTAGCATGCCGCTGGACATGTATGTTCTGGTATATTGTTCTCTTTGCAACGCCAGCACCTAGCACCACTAAAAGTAGTTACTCTTGATTTTATTGTTATTTTGCTATTATATTTCTTTTAAGAGACTACAGAATCACAGAAAGCGATCACAAATAAGGACCTCCATATTTCCTTTTCAGTTGAATATAGATTTAAATCATGTTACTCCCTCTGGTCACAAATACATGTCATTTTGGACATCGATATGGTCCTCAAAACGCCACTTTGACCACTACTTCCTATTGTAATACATTTATAAAACTTAATAAAATTACGAAAGTACCTTTTGAGACTATATACACATATGATTTTCATGCATCCAATATAAATATTTTAAAAAATATCGGTAGCCAAAATTTTGAAAGTTTGACTGCGCGTATCCCACAAACGGCATATATTTGAGACTGGGGGGGAGTAGTATGTAAATTTGCTAGTCATTCTCTTATGTGTGTAGATGCTGTTACGGGAGATGGTCTTAGTTTTTCCAATTATCATGACAATATTACGTTTTCCTCATGCTTCCAGTGAGGTATGTTACAGTTAATGATGCGTATCAGTTTTCCTGATCCTCTGTTATGCTTCTATCAAACTACTTTAGTACAGATGATGTATAATATTAGTTTTTCCTGATCCTCATCCTGGACCAAACACATTTCTGTTCCGGTGCGCTAATGTTCATTTGACATGGCTTCTCTCAGGATGGAAATGTTCTTCAGCAGCTTCCTTAGTGATTCAGCATCCTCAGAGAACTTTTTTGGTCATCTGAATGTCGAGAGATGCCCATTCCTGAGAAACATCGATGGAGCTACAACCTTTTCATTTTCTTCTGCTTTGCCAATAGCTGTAAGATCTGCTTCTTGTGGCCTTTGGTGACTACAGTGATCACGGTCCATAGTGCATTTCTTCCTTGACAATCTGTGCTATTGTGCAGGCCCAAGGAGACAAGGGTCCAATTTTTGAGGATGGACCAGGCTTTGAATCAGCATTCAAGCTTTTCCATGGACAGGATGGGATAGTTCCTCTTTCAGGAAGATCATATGTGCCTGATAAGAACCACAATGAGAGCATTGATGTCAAGGCTGAACCTGCTCTGCCGTTCAATCCGCTGGCTGCTAGAGCCGCCACAATAAGTCTATCAGCATTTGGACCATTTGGTTTTAACTTCTTTAATGGCAAAGGCAAAAGGCAGAACAAGAAGCCCAACAATCTAGACCAGTCATACAAGAAGCCCAACAAGCCAGATCAGAACTCCATGAAAGTATGTCCCCGTTCCTTTTTTCATTCTTTCTTTTCATTTGCACATGCTGCCATGTTTGTGAACTGCCATCTGATTTCTTGCCGCCCTAACCACAGTGCGAGACTCGATATATGATGATACTTAGTTTGTCTTCAATCCAAACTTTCCCTGGCCCTGCTAACTGTAACTTAATATTGCATTATTTTCTTCCAAGTTGCAGGATTGCCATTATTATTTTGTTATAATAACAACTGGGCCTGGTCCAAAAGTTGGTGCATTGGTATTTTTTCCCATGTTTAGCTTATATGCCGCTTTTCATGTATCCAAGTTTTAGTGTAATTTGTCGGAAAGGCGTAGCTGCATAACTAAGATTCATCTATTCAATCAGTTTTCTCATGTTCCCCTGTGTATTCTTTTCAGCAGAAAGGAGGCAACCCATCATCGCACGAGGCATTGAGCAATAAATGGCTAGAAAATGGGCAGTGCCCACTTGCCCGGTCTTACCGAGCAATGGGTGGTGTTCTGCCCCTTGTTGCCAAGGCTTTACAGCCACCAGCTGGTATGAAGCTGAAGTGCCCGCCTGCTGTGGTTGCTGTGCGGGCAGTCCTTGCGCGTACCGCTCTTGTGAAGTCTCTCCGCCCCCAGCCCCTGCCCGCGAAGATGGTAGCCATCGCATTGCTTGGAATGGCAGCAAACATCCCTCTTGGGGTGTGGCGTGAGCATACCAAGAAATTCTCCCCTGAGTGGTTTGCAGCTGTCCATGCCGCTGTTCCATTCATCGCAATGCTGAGGAAGTCTGTTGTCATGCCCAGGACCGCAATGGCATTCACCATAGCAGCCTCCATTGTTGGCCAGACTATTGGATCAAGGGCCGAGCGCATTCGCCTGAGGGCTCTGGCTGCAAAGAGCGCCGCTGATTCCACCACAAGCGCTGCCATGTATCCGAACAAGACTGGTAATTGCAGCGACACTGAGGGCAAGGCCTGGGATCCTCTCGTGGCAGGCTCAGCTTCTCGTGGTGCTTCAGTGCCAACCCCAAGCATGTGCTTCTGATTGCGCACTGCTGTGCAATCTGGGAGCAAATACCGATCTCCGGAGAGATGATACGGAACCTATTTTATCGTGTGATGTAATTGTATTGCTTGTCCCAGAAAGGGGTGAGACAAGTGGAATAAGAGTGCTACAATGCCCATCGTTCTGTTGTTATGGTTGTCACTCGTCAGTTCATGCATCTGTAATTTGATGTTGTTGGATTGCTATTTAACAATCATCGTGTGTGTGTTTTAACTTTAGTTGAATGATTCGCTATCTGTTTGTGGGAATTCTGCGAGCGACTTTGGTTGCCTATTGCGTTGCATTGGTGCAGATCAAACAAATGTATCCTGCCGCAAGCTGGACGTTTCGAGTTGATTTAATAGTGGGCCCCAGATGTGTTGTGTCACCATCCACATAATTAGCTTAAGGTAACAATAGTAGCATCGTTATTACTTTAAGATAATTATATCGATCTCGGTATGCTAATTAATCAAAATATCAAGTGCGTCTAACGTTTTGTTAGTTAATATATCGTGTGTTCAGAGTGCTGCGGTAGAAATAATAATTAGAGACCAAAATAGAAACGCATTATATTCTATTGCATGTAGGCTAATAATCCCTGTTGCTTCCTTGCTTGGTGATGATGGCTTGGTGACTTCCTGGCTTCTTTGAGCTTGGTGCTTGGACGGTTGTGTGGTTTGCCTTAGGGGCTTGCTGTAGAGGGTGGTGTGCTCTCTTGAGAGTTTTTTTGTCTTGGGACTATGCTCCTAAGGCTTGTTTCGTTTGCTTATGAGTTAGAGCTCGGCTAGAAAGCTTGCTTTTATCCTTTCTATAGTGATGCACTTACATTTTTACCATAGAGGGTTTTACCCTTTTACTATGGGATATGTGTGCACTGTTCATGCAGTGCTACGGTCACCCGATAACTACAGGTTTGTTTTATTGCCAAATGATATAACTGGTCTAGCAAGAGGTGCCGATTGGTCTTGGGCGGTCAAGTATCTCAATGAACGTGATCTATTTATATTTAGGCCTAACAATAGTTCCTTTTTAATCATTTGATTTTTAGTTTACTTATTCTTTTATTGTATATATGAATGACTAACAATTTTTAGGGATTAAGACCGAAGATCAAAAGAAGCCTAGATTTTATAAGATTTAAACTTTCTTGTAATCTTTATTTTGGGATGCAAATAAATATTTTTGTGTAATGTAATCGATACTGTTGTACAATATTTGTAACGAATGAAGTTTGTCATTAAACTTTAGTTGATTAATTCAACTATACACGTTATTAATGATTGATGATCTCTTTTGCACCAATAAAACTTTAGGTTGTTTCACATAGATAGATAAGAGTGGGACCCAGATGCATAGATAGAAGCGAGAACAGCCTCCCAAATTGGATCAGTTGGACTCCCGCCATCTGCATTCACACGCCGCGATGCCTTCCCTCGCAGAAGCTCCTTTTCCCACCCAATCTTTTTTACCGCCATTTTCTTGGCGCCAACCCCTCTCGGCCTTCCCGCCACGCGCCCCTTTCCCCTATAAACCCCCCACGATTCCTCTCATCTCCATCCCGTCTGCGCCAATCCACATCTAGAGAGAGAATTGGGTAAGAGGTTTGGTAGAGTGAGATCGGATCACCATGGTGGTGGCGCTGGGTCCCGGTCGGTTCTACGGCAGCAGCCTCCCAAGGCCGCGCTTCTTCCCCGGCGACCGCGTCGACTCGCCGGCGTCCGTCACCGACCCGCTCCTCGCCTGGGCGCGCGAGGCGCACTGGTCCATGGGCGGTCTCAGCTCCAAGCGCCTCCGCCTCCAGGGCCGCATCGAGGGCTCAATCGTCAAGCTCCGCCGTCGCGTCCGCCGCGACGCCAGGGCGGCGGCCAAGGCTCGAGCCGCCGGCCAGAAGCCCTCCTCGCTCGCCGCTCTCGGCTCCGATGACGACGGCACCGACTCGGACGAGGAGGTCGAGGCCCAGGAGCGGATCTTGAACCGAGAAGTCGTGGACGAGGAGCCGGAAGCTGGTGAGTCGGAGGAGGACGAGGAGGAGGCTCTCGCGACCATCGCCGCGGCGGCCAAGAGGAAGCGGGCGAGGAGGCTTGGAGACGAGTTCGATCGCATCGCGGCGCTGCAGCAGGAGGGGGAGGCGAAGAAGCAGAAGCCGCCGGCTGCTCCATCGGCCAGGATGTCGCCGAGGAGGAAAGCTGCCGGGGCAGCTTCCACTCCAGCAGCTGGGACATCGGCGAGGAGCAAGGCTGCAGCAGCAACAGCTGCTGCGGCGGCGGCGGCCGCACCAGTGGCAAGGGCAAGGAGGACATCGCCAAGGAACAAGCACTGAGAGGTGCTCGCTTCATGTGCAATTGTAGTTCTTGCTCTGTTACGTGGGTAGTTCTAGCGATCGAGATGGGTTCATGGAGATGTAATGTGTGTTGTTTGAACCCAATTGTTGGAATAATGAAATGTGATGCTCCTGTATCTGAATTAACCTTGGAACAACATATTTCATGTTCTGATTCTGAACATCTTGCATTTCTATGATCCACTGAAGCTCGCACATGTACTCCAAAATGGAAGTAAAATGTGATTCTCAATCACTTACTGGTCTCATGTTAACTTAGGGGGGTTATATCCTGTGCAATCATCCATATATGTACATGCGTGTAATCAAGCGATCTGGAGCACTCAATCTATATCCAACAAATTTTAGGGGCAGGAAGAAAAAAGATAGAGGGTAAGGTGAGAGGGTTTAAACGTAAAAACAGCAACCAGTGTTGGATATAAATTGGGTGTTCAAGATCATTTGATTGCACGTTTGCACATATATAGGTGATTGCAAAGGATAACTTAGGATAGGAATATGGAAGGAATAGTACATTGAAGACAGGACTGGAATTCTGTTGCCTCCTTGGATTTAGTATTTGTATCTAGGATTCTTGGGTCTATTGCTATTAGTACAGGCTAACGGGTGGTAAAGGGTTGGGTGATCATGTGGCGGTGTCGATTCGTTCGATCTCTTCCAACAGCCGCTCCTTCTCTTCCGTCAGGTCCTCGTTTTGCTTCTGAAGCTCCTCGATCTGCTTGGTCTGTTCTGAATCCTTCCTGCGATCCCATTCGGACAATCGAGTAATGGGAGATAGAATTTAGTAGTGTGGCCAGTGAAATTATGATAAGAACTAATGTTCTTAAAGAGACATCGGCGTCTCTGGAGCGGCGGACATTGTACTCACCGATTCATGAATGACAGGTTAAGCTTTAGTGACCGGACTTCCTTCTCTAGTGTTTCGCAGCGCTTGAGTACTGCTTGCATGTCGGATGGTATTACCGGCGTGGAACTTCTTTCCTTCGCTTCTGCCATTCTGAACCATAAAAACATAATCCAACATCAAATGCTGTATGCTAGGGAGGAATCATTATTCAAGAGCAATTCAAAGGTTCTTGAGTTCAAGATGGAAATGGTCAATCATGGCTAGAGAGCAGGATTATGAACAGGCCTAATAGTATCATTTGGGTAGGAGCACATGCCTTAAATTTGTTCTTGCCTTTTGCCTATCAGATTGGCAGTAAAATACACTATAAATGAACATACTGAACAACCCAAGAAACTGTATAAGAACCAAATTGCATATGCATACTTGCGGGAGCGCTCAACCCTGCGTTTCTTCGTAGGATCTCCTTTATCTGCAAAAGCCAGCTAGTTAGGACTTCCAGTGATCAAGTTGGAGTATATGATCTTTCAATCGCTTCATGTCCAATCTTAAGCATGTGTCTAGTAAGTAATTCTTTGCAGTCATATGCCTAACATCTGGTGCCTAAAAGGAAAGTTGACTGTTAGATTTACCTGCTAGTTCTGATGAGACGGATCCCATTCGAGTTAGTGTCCCTTTCTGTCAATGAGAAACACGAACAGATTAAAATATTCTATGAGTGAAAACTTTTGGTGTTCGAGAACTTTGATCCAGATCCTACCTTTCTGTCATCCTTCAAATTGTCTTTTAGTACCCTCTCTCTGTATTCTGTGCATTGTTGACAAATACACACAATGTTATTCACCAATGGCATGATACGACGATTTTAGACTAGATCTCAAGAAATCTGTCACACCCATTGTACTGACTAACAGGCGTTCAGGTAAGTGACTAGGTAGAGATTTGGTATAGCTTGGGGCTAAATGTATTGATAGAAGTACCTTTGCCTTTTGATCTGCAGTCAGCTGTCCCATCTAAAGCATTTCTTCTAGTGCTCTCGCACACAGAGAGTGCTTGCCCCATGGGAGGTAGGTCATCACATCCCTCAAATCCAGCTGAATGAGCCGCGATAGCAGTAGATGATCCACTCTGTGAAGGCTCTCGAGACGGTGCACTGATCCAAACCTGGTTTGCAGGAGTAACAAAATTCCCAGTGTTTGGTTCCGTGGGCCTGATCTCGACTTTAGAAAGCATCAGGGAGTCCTGAACATGGTCAGCTGTCACCAGGGGAAAGATGTCTGTTCCTCCAAGAATGTTCTGTTGAAACTGCCGAGTGTCATAAAATCCAAAAGAACTGCCGTGTGAGGTGTCCTTGTTAGCATTGGCACCAATCTTCTTGCGCTCCAGCGTATCCTTGAGCATGCTCACCACTGAGGTAACAGTATCTTGTGCTACCATATGCGGATTATCGAAACGGGATGTTGATGAACCTGAAGGAGATACAAATGTTGGAGTCTGAATGGGTGTATTGCTCACTGGCGTACTATTTGCAGTGTTTGTGCTTGTAAAATCTTGTCTCAGTTGGTTAGTTGCTTCAATTGTTCCTGTGGTTATTGGTGCCACATTACTTTGCATTGCAGCATACCTCCTCCTGCAAAATATGGCGAAATTTCAGACATAAATAATTGAACCAAGAACAATAAAATTAAGCTAGGATGGTAATGCTCAAGGATTTGGAAATTCATGCCTTAGTTCTGAAGACCGGCTTCTAGTCATTGGTTGAATGCTGTGAAACCAGGTCTACATATGGACAAAATAGGCACATGAACTAATACTCCCTTTTACTGATTAGAATTTCATCCATTTAGCTGTAACTAGTAACTGGATAATGAAAATTGCTGACCTTTGCCAAAAGTAGATCACTGGCTTGCATTCCTTTCTCTGCTGCATTCCTGGTGTATGGCAAACAAACAAATTAGTATATAGTTTAGATTGAATAAATCCCAGACTATAAGAGGATGCTGGTTCATAAGATACAGTACTTGAGTGATTGCTGGTTATGGTTAGTCGAGTATTCAGGAGGAACTGCAGAATTCTGTGGAATCAAGTTATCGGTGAGAAAATTTTGTTGATCAATGTCATATTGTTGATTAGGAAGGCCAGCTGCTTCTGATGACAACCTGCATAGATTTAACTTGTAATGTAGCACTATTATTGAGTTCTCACATGCAGCATCATGCTAATATCTCACAGTGCAAAGTTCAGTATAATTTACATGCTAGATAGAAAGATCATATGCAGAAAGAAGTTTTCTGGACATGCACAATTGCAATAAAAATGGCTATTGTATGCTTTCCACCCTTTGCTTGGGTTAGTACGATCTGCTTAGGTACTTTGGGTAATTACGGTACAAGTTCCTTTTGCAAAACTTGCATATTCAGTTGAAATATCTTATTGTTTTCACTTTATGTAATGCAGTTTTTATTCATCAATGCACATATACAGATATTATCCAACACAATTAATTCTGCACACCATACCAGCATCTTACCTAGGTGGTTGCCGAGGCCGATTATTCTGGGAACTAAAGCCTGGAATCTGTGATCAAGCAACCAATAATTTTAGGTGACGGATTTCAAGTAAAAGATCAACCGACATAGTAAGTAGTACATCGGTATTCATATAATTTACATAGATATCTTGATAAGTCACACTAACTCTAAAACATATTCTGGAAAGCAACCGATTGTACTTTCTGAAACAATAGGAGTGATCTTCAGAAGAGTAAGAAATTTCCTTTTGAACATGACATTTTTCGTTTTTCATGCATCGAGAGAAAAAAAAGTGAGAGAAAAAACTTTCAGAATTCTTGCCTCCCCATTCATAAGCCAGCTATTGAACAAGTCCTCGCTATCTTCTCTGAAACTTTGTGACATGTTTCTGAACCCCAGCATCTCCATGCTTGGTGCCGCTGCCACTCCCATCGAGTTCTCCATCACTGCCTTTAGGAAGATCTCCTCACTGGTGTTCCTGAACAAGTCAGACAGACCCCTGCCCCCCATCTCCATGAAACCCTCTCAACTCACCTCACCTCTCCTGATAAAACATACAGATTGACCACGAGAGTTCCCGAAAGCTGTCTTTAATACTGCACTCACTAGTAGGGCAGTCGCTTGAATTCAAGCAGCCGTGGTGAATACAAATAAGGTAATATAAAATAGAATCCCACCTAAAACACTCACTAAACTAAGAAATGGTACCCGGCTGAAGAATTCAGGCACAGAAGACATAGTATTAGCTAATTGAATATTGCACTAGTTGGGACAAAATAAACTCATGGGAGGTATCTTCCCCCTTAGTGGAGGCAAAGATTCCATTCTTCTCATTTTGTCTCATGAGTTGAAAAATTGGCCTCTGAAGAATTTGACTACTTTCACATGAGAAAACAAATGCGCAAAGGAGGTTTTCATGTGAAAACGTTAACTGTACATTACTTGAAGCTACTAATTTTATCATCTTCTGTACATCGTCTGAAAATTGCAACACAAAGATCAGACAAATCTTTCACAGGTTCTCCCAGAATTGTCTTGCTAACTGCTATATTTACTCCAAAATATAAAAATTCTTTAATGATTTGTAGTAAATTGGTGGAAGGGGTGACAACATCAATGATGCATATATTGACTAATAGGGCAGTGGCTGCAAGAAGTGGATGGCCAGTCTAGGTCTCTACAGTGACAAATTCGAATCATACATACGCAAGGCTCAAAAGTGCCGGTTTGGATTCGCGCTTCTGAAGCTTGACATGAACTTCTCACCAGATCGTTTCTTCTACCCATCACTCTCGTCGTGTTTAGTTGTCCATATTTCGACGGCAACAGCTTTATTTTGGATCCTTCTGATGACACTGACAATTCTCATAGTTTCATTTTCTTTTTTAACTGAATTACAGAGCTGTAAATTTCTACATTGTTTTACTGATAAGGTAGCAGAAAAAAGCTGTACTTTCTCTAATTTTAAATCCATCGTAGGAACACTATTTGGTGCAGAAGAAAGTGGATATGATTACAGTGACACCGTCGACCTTAATCTTTCTTCTTCTTTTCCATTTAGGCAACAACACGAAAATATCCCAGTTACAAACCGTCAATTGTAGAAATTTAAGGTGCCATTAATTTTTTTTCGATGATACCTACGTTGTGGGGTGATATTGACAAAAGATAATCTCAGTAAAAGAAATTGGAATGGTAGCAAAAAATATCTTTTTAATAACGATGAAACTATACAATATCTCTTTTTTGAATACCATTTTGCTCGTTTCACATGATGCGTGTTATGCAAGTGGTTTTTAATTTGTCACCTCCTAGTAACATGACCAATATGTTTAGAAGTTACTAATTGGGGTTGGGAAAGGATTTAAGAGATCACATTTTGGTTGGAGCTTTAACTTTGTGTTGGCCAATTTGGCTATATCAAAATGATGTGGTTTTTTATAAGAAAAATTTCTAACTCGTTATAGGTTATCTTTACTTGCACCAATTAGATACGTTCGTGGTCCGTGTTACAGATTCAAGAGGCTCGGGATGTGGTGTGAACAGTATACAGATTAACGGAGGTCGTGGTCAGGGATCTCTTCTTTAGACATGGGTAGAGATTTAATAACAGGATGTATGCGGATTGAGATTTTCTGTTTCACGTTGCTTTTGGTTTGTTGCAATTTCTTTCGGTGCATGCTTGACTCTTTGTGGACAACATTTTAACTGTAACTCTGTAATAATTAGCTCTGTAATAATTAGCTGGCTGTGCAACTCAAGATGTAGAGGCCAAGAGATATGATCTTTCATTATCTTAAAAATATTTAAGGTACAACACGACTTTGCGAGCTCTCTGACCGGGACATTAATCAAGATCTCTCTTGACCGTCTAGTTACATCCCTGATGGTTAGGTTAGGTGGTCTATCAGCATCAGCTACGATCATACGGCGATTAAAGAAAGTATTCTACGAAGCTTTATCTTGCAGCACGTATACGACTGCACCTATGTTTATAGCTGTTGTCCATTGCTGGGAGCCGTAGCGGCATCATGGATCGATTCTGCTGTGCCGGCACGCGCATCATCGACGACGACCCGCCATTGTTTTCTTTTTTAATCTTTTGATGTAGCCGGAGTGCCAATCTGCAACTGGCTTCCTCCATTTTTCCTGGTTGAAAATTTCCATGCAGGCGATGCAAGAAGCAGGAACAATGCCAGAGTGTGCCTGCACAATTCCGAACATTTGTTTTTTTTTTCACAAAAAGAGCGCGTATTTTACATCATACTAGAATTAGAATTAGATTTGGTAAAAGTCTTCACCCGTCAGAGATTACAATATTTGCAGTTGCTTACACTCAAGAGTCTGTGCTGCATTTCAACTTACGCCTGTGACGTGACAAAGCGGAGAACTATGAACTTACGCCTTCCGGCGGAATCGAACCCTGGGCCTTCTATTCGGCCTACATAAAATCCGCTTTGCTTCCAAATGGGCCTTGAGGCCCAGTTAAGCCACACTTTCTCTTCTAAAAGTAAAACCCCATCCCGTCTCGCTCTCGCGGCCTCCTCTCCAACCCTAGCGCGCCGCCACTTCGCGGCGATATCCTCGCCTCAAGGTACCTTCCCATCCATCTCGACCCCTCTCCTCGATTTTTCCCAACATTTCCGGATCGATCTAGGCGTGCGTAGGCAATCTTGGATAGCCTTTTGGGTTCGATCTAATCTCGTGCTTGTTCGGATCTCGGATTCGCTTCTGTTCTTGCTTTCCCTGTTGTTATCTGGTGAAATATTTGTAAGCTAGGAGGAGATCTCATGGTAGTCCTAAAACAGTAGGCGAACTTGTACGTACTAGTTAGTTATCTTGGTTAGTCCCGACGTGTAATTTCCAAGCATTCGCCTGATCTAGAACAGTATGCTGGCCTTACAGTTAGTAATTTGGTGTGAGTTTTTGTACCACGATTAGTTCTTGTTCTGTTGGGGACGAATCACAGGGTGGTGGTGATGCTTACGAGTTTTTTTTCTACTTCTTTTAGTTGTTGGATTTGGTTGGGGCAAGCGAGGTAAGCAATGGTGAAGCACAATAACGTCATCCCGAACGGGCACTTCAAGAAGCACTGGCAGAACTATGTCAGGACCTGGTTCAACCAGCCCGCCCGCAAGGCCAGGAGACGTATCGGTAATTCATCTCTTCATCGCCTTCTCTGTATTGTGCTGCGGTTGCCCATGCATGAACGTTAATCAAGTAGCCAGTCTATTGATGCATATCTATAGTGAGAGAGCAAACTGTTTCTCTGGGAATGTTGCGCGTGAATTATGTTCGGATAACGCTGCAGAGATATCGTTTGTTGCATGTTTGCCTGTCATGGTCTAGATTTTCTAGTTATATAGGTCTATGAGCCCATTTTACGCCATTTCTAGCGAGAGATTCCATTGCGATATGTATTAACTGAGAACCACCCGTTGTGAACTTTGTGGGATGCCTGCTAGTTGATGTTTAGTGGGAGCTTGTTTTCAATGGGTGTGCATTTGTTCTGAACTTACTGTTTAACTGCCAGGTTTGCATTTGGTGAGAAGTGGAATTTTTACCACATAGTCATACTCATAGTAGTGATAGCAGCAGCACACTAGCAATGGTTACAGTAGTTTCAGTTAGGAGCATAATATGAGGAATTATATTTTGGGTTTGTAGACTCTATTTTATCTTTTTTGTACATCAGCTAATAATGCGTTGCCCTTGGCTTTGCAGCTAGGCAAAAGAAGGCTGTGAAGATCTTTCCGCGCCCCACTGCTGGATCACTTCGCCCCATTGTTCAGTGCCAAACACTGAAGTACAACATGAAGTCTAGAGCTGGAAGGGGCTTCACCCTCGAAGAACTGAAGGTAAACTTGATTGCTCATCTGAGTGCGAACTAGCGATATTGCAGCTCTGTAGTCATACTACCATATTACCATTAAAACTTACCTATTATTCCCTTTGGAGTGGGATTCTATTGACCTATCTCATTCTTATCTCATTTCAGGCAGCTGGGATTCCCAAGAAGCTTGCCCCAACCATTGGCATTTCTGTGGATCACCGCCGCAAGAACCGCTCACTCGAGGGTCTGCAGGCCAATGTCCAGAGGCTGAAGACCTACAAGGCTAAGCTTGTGATCTTCCCAAGACGTCCACGCAAGGTCAAGGTGAGGAACATCGCGCACCCTGTACTTGCTAAAATCGTGATATAGTTGGTGATTCTGGCCATTTCGGAATTCCTCACAATTTTTCCTCTTGCAGGCTGGTGACTCCACTCCTGAGGAGCTCGCAACAGCCACCCAGGTCCAGGGCGACTACATGCCTATTGCCCGCGGCGAGAAGCGCTCGGTCGAGGTTGTGAAGGTGACGGATGATATGAAGGCGTTCAAGGCCTACGCCAAGCTGCGCGTGGAGAGGATGAACCAGCGCCAGATTGGTGCCCGGCAGAAGAAGGCTGCTGAGGCCGAGAAGGAAGAGAAGAAGTAAAAGGATTGCAATCTGCAATGCTGAAAATAGATGTTCTCTGCCCAGATTACGCCCTAGAGTTTGTCATTAGCTTTCTGATGCGAGACTGGCCTTCTGATTTTTGCTCTCTATCTACTCTACTACTTCTTCGAATTTGTTTGGGTTTTGTCTGAAGTGAACCGTACCAAGTGCATACTATCTTAAGATGGATTCAGTATTTCGCTACATCTGAATTGGCAGCATGATCGTTCTGTGTCGTCGTTTTTGTTAGCTGACTGTCACAGCGCATCCCTCGATATAAAGGGGTTATATCCTGTGCAATCACCTATATATATACAAACATACAATCAAGTAATCTGGAGCACCTAATCTATATCCAACACTAGCTGTTGGCAGGAGGTGTTCAGCAAATTTCAGGGGCAGAGAGAGAAGAGATGGAGGGTGAGGTGGGAGGGTTTAAATGTAAAAACAGCAGTCAGCGTTAGATATAAATTGAGTGTTCTAGGTCACTTGATTGCACGCTTGTACACATAGGGTGATTGCACAGGATATTTCTCCCAATATAAATGAAGTGCAAACGCCAATTCTAAATACTATTGTAGGCCAACTATAAACCTGAATTTAATTACCAACAATCATGATGCTGCAGCGACTCTGAAAACTGCTTAGTTCTAAATGATTGTTCTGTGTTAATAAAAGGAAACGAATTAGTTTTGATGGGATTGCGAAACAACAGGAGGCCCATTAATATCCATTACGAAGCCCTAAGCCCACAGAGCGACACCACCCTGCCCGCGCGGCCGCTTATCCATTCGCCCTCCTCATCGTCTCCTCCCCGTCTCTGACCTCTCCCCACCAAACTTGCGTCCATGGCGTTCACCACACTGGTTGGGGTGGGAGTGGGAGGCAGCCTCTCTCTCAGTCTCTTCGCCTCCTCGAGATACAGCTCTGTTTCTTTCCTCCTCTGCGCCGGCGGAGACTCCCGGCGGCATGGACTCCGCCGCTTCGTCGTCCCACAGAGAAGTGGCTCCAGGGTCGGTATTCCCAGCCACGCACTTCTTGCTCTTTCCCTCCCCGTCCTCTTCTTGGCATTCACCAGTTCGCAGTTGGCCTTGGGAGTTAGCTTGTGCTTGGGCGTCTCTGGTTTCTTGTTCATAGTAGGATCGTTTTACGGATGGGATGGTTCTTGTATTCTTCTTCGGGTGCAACCGCATCTCCTTTACATTACTTTTATTCTGATTAATTTATGTGAAAACGAATCAGCTTATGACCTCTTGTTATGTTCGTCTCAACTATCAACCGACTAAAGCTTTGGACCTCGTGTTGAATTCATCTCAAGTTTCTCAACTGTCAAACAAGTAGATTGGCATTTTTAGGTTGGACTTATTAAGACTTACAGCACTTCTATGTGTAAAATGTATCACTTTTAGATTAGAAGGATCCTCTCCCAGTTATGTGGATGTTTTATTTGATGTAATAGATTGAATGTATGTGATTAGGGAGAGAAGACGAGAAGATGGAATTGCCACATATTTCATTGTGCCAATGAGACGAATGTGGTGACTGAGGAAGATACTGTGAACGATGCTGATGATGCCCATACGGATGATGCTGTTGCCACTGATGGTGATAGTGCAGATGAGCCGGAGTCCTCATCTCTGGATGATGTTGCTTCTATTGCCTGGATAAAGCTACAGCCCCTTCCTTATCCTTTGGTAAGTACATAAGTATCAATTTGCAAAGATTAATAGTGAGAATGGATTGATTATTGGATGGTAATTTAGGATGCTCTTGAGCCATACATGAGCAAGGAGACGGTGGAGCAGCACTGGGGAGTTCATCAGCACATGCACGTGGAGAGGCTCAACGGCATGGTCGGTGGCAGTGAGTGGGAGGGGATGTCACTGGGGCAGATGATGCTCTCCTCCTTCAATGAGGGCAGGGAACCACCCCATCCTCCCTTCTTCCATGCTGCACAGGTACCACTCCATAGTATGCATCTGCCCTGACTTCTTTATCCTGCAAATGCCTAATTCTTCTCCATGTTTTTAGATATGGAACCATGATTTCTTTTGGCGATCCATGAAACCTGATGGCGGGGGCAAGCCCCCAGAACGGTTTCTGAAGTTTATTAACAGGGACTTTGGATCCTATGATGGCATGATCCAACAATTCATGGATGCTGCATTAACTCAATTTGGTTCTGGATGGGTTTGGCTTTGTTGTCAGTGACACTAAATACGATACTTGTTAGATTCATTGTACCAGTTTCAAACTCAACACGTGATGGCGTGATGAACTGAACCATTTCCTATTATTGTTTGTAGACAAAGGGAGCAAGTTGCCTCACGTGAATTCAAGAAGCCCAATCCCATCTGACAATTATGGTAAACTGGTCATTTCAAAGACGCCGGACGCTGTTAACCCTCTTGTCTGGGGTCATTCTGTGAGTATTAACCTGCAACTGTTTTTTCGTACATCGTCATGTCATGTATACCGCGAACTTCAGTTTGCAAGCTTGCAAAAATTCGTAATGTTTTTCCTTCTCAACCAGAAGGGCTATGAATACGCCTTTTCTCTTACATCTTAACTATCTGCGAGATGCCATTTGCTATATTAGTTTCCACAGAGTGTTTCATCCTATTGTGCTTCTTGCAACTGAGTATCAGGAATCCCAGTTCAGTCTTTGAAGATCTAGTATAACATGCGACAGCTAGTAGCTAATGCCTAAATGTAGAACATGTTCATACTTTACACTGTTATATATGTCTGCTATTTGTTCATCCTTTCCACTGTTATATGTCTGCTGTTTTCTCCCCCATACTATATTGCAAAGGAATATGATATTCTGATTTGGCTATTTCTTTTGGCAGCCTCTCCTTGCAATTGATGTTTGGGAGGTATGAATATTGCAATGCAGGTTCCTTTTTCTTTCTGTTGTTTTCTTCTTGACAAAGTAACTTTACTAACTAATCCCCTCTTCTTATTCTTCTTCTTCTTGGAACCAGCATGCATACTACTTGGATTATGAGGTTAGATGGCCAATGATGCTTGTAATTTCCACAATAGTCAAATAAAGCATATTCATTAACTTAGTTTGTTTCTGGTTACACCCTTGCAGAATCGGAGGGCTGATTACGTCTCCACATTCCTAGAGAAACTGGTATCATGGGAAATGGTTGAGTCCAGGCTGAAGAAGGCCGTTGTACGAGCAGTAGAACGGGATGGGCATATCAACAGAAAGCAGCTAAGGAAGCAACTTTTAGCTCGGGCGAAGAGGCCTCGGCAGGCCAATGCAGACGCATGAGAGCAGGCCAGCAGTCAGGCAAGAAGCTGACCAAGAGGTCCGAATCAGCAGGTCTGTGACAATGGAGCCCGCAAGTGAGGCGCAGTAGGCAGCTCGTGTAGCTGAGCTGAGCCGTGAGGATGGTGACTTGTAGCACAGGCAGCTAGAGCAGCCGATCAAATCATCTGGATGGCGATCTTCTAAAATTGTGTGCACATATGTAGTAGGCAGCTATTTGCTTCCTTCTTGTTGTAAGGTGCCCTTGTGCATAATTTCTGTCGCTGCCTCGCTGCTGTTCAATAGGTTTATGGTTTTTTTTAGATCAACAGGACATCGAAAACGATGCTCCAATTCCATTTTACTGAAACTGAAACATTTTACGACCAGTCATAGACAAAGCCACCCATAACGCATATAAACTCACACGCTACTATTCCCCAGAATCAAAAACTCCAGAACTGGACCACACACATAGCAATCCAGAACCATTAACTCAAAAACATTAACTCAGTCAACACGGAGCAAAAAACATCAACACCCATCAGCCATGTGCAGGGTCTTTTGGTCATCTTTATCAATCCACCAGCTTACTGATGAAGAGGTTGCGAGCCTTCAGCTCCAAAACGCTCCCTTCTTGCAGGACTTCAGAATCTTTCATCATTATAGCTGATCCCATACCTTCACACTCTACACAATAGGTTTATGGTTTGCAGTAGTTGACCAAGAAGTTGCACGCCTGAAATACTGCAAGGGCTAAATTTTGATAAGTAATTTTTTTAATCTTTTCTGTCAGTATAGAGATAGAGTAGACGATAATTTGCCTGTGGACTCAGGGAGAACCATGTTCTTTCCATGTGAAATTGGTTTGTTTTGCTTGCTGTTGTTGTGACAATGGAAGGCACGTTGATGAGTTCTTCTGAATGACAAACCAATGTTGCATTTTCTTTCTTCAGAAGCTCCTCTGAAGAAATATGTTAGTTTTTTTGGGGTGGGGTGTTGGGGCAGGTTGTGGTGACCCGCATAATTAACTAGTTAACCATACGGATTTCAGCACAATAACTAGTAAAACATCGGATATTTCGTCGTTTTATTAGTTACTACACTGTGATCAGTGTATTGCAATGGAACAATAATTAGAGACCAACAATGGAAGATTTATTTCATTTCCATTAGCCACGTAGACTATCTTACACGCCTTAACTGTACATGGATTCTAATATAGTCCTAATACATCTTGTAACCTCTTAATCCCTAAAGACTTGCTCTTGCACACAGACCTCCACCCAAGCCTCGGAGGATTGTCTATGGGACTCACCTTCTAAGTAAGGGAGGATTAAATAAGAGTAAGTATTGGGTACTTAGCAAGTAATAATAATAATGAATGCAATAAATGAGTTTTCAAATAACCTAATTCTTATACAACTCCTACACAACCTTCTCCTCCCAAAATACTTTTCATAACAAAATAAACTTTAGTTTTAAAGGTTGTAAGTTTTAAATTCGCAAAAGACACTACTAATAGTGAGTATGACTTCTGTAGTCTCCAATCCAAGAAACTGGCTTGAATTCAAGATTTACCCTGCGCAGGTTTGCACCACTTTACCCACAGTGACACCCACAAGAGATGCCCCAGAACGTTTATTCTATTTTAGTATTAGTTCTCCACCATGCACCGAGTATAGGGTACACCTCCCTAGCCTACCCCACCTCTAGATACAGTTGTACCCTAGCATTCTGCCAACGGTACCCTTCGGGCTTCAAATATACCGCCCCAACTAACTCCTTTCCAGTCCCCCTGGGTCGTACCGACATTTCTCAACACGACTATATATTCTTACCTATTGTAGAGAAACTAATACCATCCCAAGATAACTTTTTCTGACCGATTTCACACACCGTGGTTGGTACCAAATTTACAGCTCATTGTCCAATATTAGTTTGTTATTAACCTTATATACTAGCCTATTGTAGAGGACCCTACTAGCGACATCCTTCTCATTGGCGTTCTCTATCCACCCATATTAAACATACGCTAAAAAAAAGCGAGAAAATTGAATATATGCCATCGCAAAGAAGAGCCCGTGCCCAAATGCCATCATGGTCGTGGAACGCTTTAAAAGCCCTCAAAAGCGGACTGCTTGGCATACCACGACGCCATTCCGCCCATTTTCTTTGTTGAAATCTCTTATTCCCATTTTGCCCTCTCCTCGGTCAAACAACCCAAGGAGATCTCACCCAACCCTAATCCCCAATCGCTTATTCCCATTTTGCTGCTACCAAATCGGAGACCCTCGAGCTTGCCTCCTCCCCGCATGGAGCTTGTTTGAGTATGGCGGCGGCGCCGATTCTGCGAAGGTGAGACCATGTTTCCCGTGAGGAGGGTCATCCCGCCCGCTTAGGGTTTCTCTTGGTTTGATCTATTCATTCTCTTCTTCTTTTCTTTCAGGCATGAAACCTAGCGTAGTGATTCTCGCGGGATACCAAATGAGCTCATGAGATGAACCGCAAGGGCGAGAGGAAGGGGAGGAATGGTAGAATAGATGCATGGCTAGATTGTACAGTAGCTTGGTCACCTGATGAAGTGTTTGGCAGTGGTGGTGAAGAAGAGGTAGGTGATGCAGATGCAATGGCTAGTAATGTGGATGCAATGGCTACTAATGTAGATGCAATGGGCAGTCGTGATGAATGGGCCTCAGTGTTTGGTAGTGGTACTGGTGTATCAAGTGTTGGAGTTGGAGAGGCAATTGACTGTCTGGGATAATCTAAGGATTCAAGAATCGCAAGATGAGGAAGGTAGAATAGAACAGAATAAGCGAGGATCGGTTGTATGTTCTATCGATTAAGAGAGGAGGATACAAGGAGAAGCAATGATGATGGGAATGATAGGGTAAGGACTGATGAGGGGAGAAGCAATGATGGAGATGAGAGGGTAAGGACTGATGACGGGCAAAGTGCAGGTGGAGGATCTAGAAACTCAAGCGATGCTCGACAGTGTCTCCAAGATCTTGCCATTGTTGTTGATGACTCCATGCGGAAGAAGTGTGTATTTGCTATGACAAGGACCACCAGAAATGGAACTAGGCACTATATCCATCCATGGAAGAGTTCAAAGCTAGTCTGTCAGGCGCTTTGCAATAAATCAGAGTTTGAGTTGGGGATTCAAAAAGCGATAAGGCAAGATTCGAGAGGGTACGCAAAGTGAAGGTTGTCCTTGGAGGATTGTTGGACGCAGGAGAAATGATATGAAAGCGATAATGGTATCAACCTTTTATTATTTCTATGCAAACATGTTATTTATGTATCTAATGAGCTTGTATGCCTTTATTGCGGTGTCAAGATTGAAAGGGAGGCACACATGCGCTTCTAGCAAGCAGAGTTAAGCGGAACTACAACAACTCAAGCATGGGTCGCCCAAAGGGTTGTTCCTATTCTTAGACGTAACCCTACTCTTGGTGCTGGGACTTGCAAAAAAACTAGAAGGTCAATACCACGGACCCATATCTTATGACTTTGTTTGGAAGGGGCAACAAAGAGCTCTTAAGGAAATGTATGGTAGTTGGGAGGATTCATTTCAATTGCTTTATAGATGGAAGGCAGAGGTCATAAAGAGGTCACCTGGAAGTGTTGTAGAGATAGGCACTAGATGTGTAGATGGAAATGTGTATTTCCATAGGTTTTTTTGTGCACTAAGGCCATGCATTGAGGGGTTTGTCAGTGGGTGTAGACCATACCTTAGCATTGATAGCACTGCCCTTAATGGAAGGTGGAGTGGTCAGTTGGCTGCTGCCACAGCTTTGGATGGCCATAACTGGATGTACCCTGTAGCTTTTGGGTTCTTTGATTCTGAAACTGAAGATAATTGGACTTGGTGGATGACTCAGCTTGACAAGGCATTAGGAGAATTTCCCATGTTGGCCATATGTACAGATGCATGTAAAGGCTTAGAAAACGCTATTTGCAAGGTTTTCCCTCATGCAGAGAAGAGGGAGTGTTTTAGGCATCTAATGCAAAACTTTGTAAAGCAATTCCATGGTGGCACTTTTAGTGAAATGTACCCTGCAGCAAGGGCATACAGGGTTGATGTGCATGATAAACATATGGAATCAATTCATCAGCAATGTCCTAGGGTATCTGAGTACTTGAATAAATGGCATAGCTTGAAGTGGATGAGGTGTACATTCAACACAGAGGTGAAATGTGACTACATCAATAATAACTTGGCCGAATGTTTTAATAATTGGATCAGGGACATCAAGGACCTCCCTGTTGTAGACCTTGCAGACAAGCTAAGGGAAATGGTAATGGTTCTTTGGGAAAAAAGAAAGAGGATTGCTGCTAGGTTGGGTGGCAGGATACTTCCTGCAATGATAGTTCATCTAAAGGCAAGAACTAGAGGCCTAGGACACATAAGAGTAGTCAAAGCAGATAGGGTAGCTGCAGAGGTTTGGGACAATAGAACTGGTGAGAGGCATGTGGTCAAAGAGTATGAACATCAATGTACTTGCCTTGAGTGGCAGCATACTGGCAAGCCTTGTGACCATGCACTTGCAAGTATCACTACCCATGGGGTGTATAACATGGAAGACTATGTGCATGACTATTATACTGTTGCCAAATTTAAGGATGCATATGCTGGCCGCATAGAACCCATGACTGACAAGGTACAATGGCCAAAGGTAGATCTATTACATGAAGTAGGAGCACCACTGGGCAAAAGGAGAGTTGGAAGGCAAAGAAAGCTTAGGATGAAAGGTTTTCTTGAAGGTGGCAGCAGCTCTGGTGCCAAGCAGGGAAAAGAGAGGACAATGATCAGAGGCCCAATGAAGTGTAAGAGATGTGGGGAGATTGGTCATAGACAAGCAAGCTACAAGTGTCCACTAAATGGTACTAACAAAAGGTAAGATTTACTAACTATGCTTATGAAATGCTTTGTAATGCATGAGCTGTTGTCCACTAATTTTTTCAACTGTTTTGTAATGCATGTTTGTTGTAGGAAGAGAAAGAGCAGAGCAAAGTGTATGTCAAGACTGGCAACCTCTAATAAACAAACCATCAGTGCATGACACCTCGAGTGCTCACAAGAAGGTATGCTATGAATATATTCCAAGCCATTTGCAAATCCATGATCTTAACTTATTTCAATCGTTTTTGCAAAGATGCGATGGGTGAACAACACATGCACTGAGCCTACCCCTACGCAGCATCTCGGACTACTCAGAAACAAACATCTCAGACTACTCCTAAGAAGAAGATGACCTCAAGAAAAGACCCAACCTGGAAGAAGATGACCCCAAGAAAAAGAAAAGCAGGATCGAGTCCTTGTGGAATGTGTGTAGAATGTCTTTTGTTCCATATCTATTGAACTTTCTAAATAGATATGAGTAAGGGCAGTGGAGTCGATACAACCATCTATTGAAGATGTTAATCTGGTGGTCTTTTGTTGCTTGCAAACCAATATTTTGTCTCAGAGGCATGAAGTCTGTAGTATCTTTGCAAACTTTCTCTCTCGAATAGACATGAAGTCTGTAGTCTCTTTGATGAGAAAATTTCAATCCTTTGCAATCTAGTATCTATATTTTGTCCAAGAAAGATTGGATGACCTTGTTCTGATTGTTTCTGCTTCAGGTCATGAGTTCTGTTACTAAGGATGCACCCATTTAGGTCATGCAAGAGTCAGACTGAATTCCTGGAGAATTTCTGTCCAGTTCATAACAGCCTGTGCTTATAGTGTTGTGTATGATATTACAAACAAGAAGTGTGGAGTTTACATGTCTTTGTTATATACAAACATGGGCAGTTCAGATTCAATTTTCTCCAGTTCAATCAACATGTAAAATAAACACCTCCGAGAGATCTCTCATTAGCAAAACAACCAATCTTTGTTCAATACTTCAATACTACATTAACTAGTTCAGAGTTCACACGAGAGTTCAATCTTCACAACCCGATTACTTAAGAGATACTTAACTAACATAACTCACTTAACTAGCATCACAGCCCACACCCAACAAAACCAATCTTGCAATAAGAACATTGCTCACAACAAGAATACGACACATCCGAGCAACTTTAACATGTTCTTATCAACAACATGGTTAACACGTTTCTGCATCCTACAATCCACATTGAAGCAATCAATACATGCCCTCTCTTCATCGATTGGATCATTCAGGCCTTCGGTACCAGCTGCGTTTGCGATGAATTCAGCATATTGCTCACGCCACATGTAAAATAAACACCTCCCAAGGATCTGTCATCACCAAAACAACCACATTAAGCCACAAACCAATCTCTCCCACAAATCCTAAAATACCAATCAAAAATCACGACAAAGCCATGAATTGGACTGACCTCTTGCTCATTCCTCCGGCATTTGAAAAAGGTCCTTCCTGGGTTCTTCTTCGATCGGGACACGAGCTCCAAAATACGATCGCCGCACCTAGGGCAATCCACAAGCGGCAGCCCACTAGGGTCAGATAAAGATCGAAGCGCCCTCACACCGTAAAGGACCGACATGCTCCTCTGCGACATCGCCTTGAGTTTGCCTCTGCGCTGACTTTTGCCGTCGCCTCATCGCCACCAAGAAGATGACTCCTAAGAAGCTTCTCCCTCCTGCTGGGTCTACTCGGTCAAGAGAGTGACGAGAGGGTCGTTTGATCGAGGAGAGGGCAAAATGGGAATAAGAGATTTGGTATGACAAAATGGGCGGAATGGCGTCGTGGCAGCGAGCTCCGCTTTGAGGGCTTTTTAAAGCTGCCCACGACCATGATGGCATTTGGGCACGGGCTCTTCTTTGCGATGGCATATATTCAATTTTCTCCGCTAAAAGCTCCATTCGTTGGATAAGCCAGTAAATTACCAACATCTCATTATCAATCCATTCATTAACCATACATATTCCCATCAATCCATTTTCAAACCATTCTTTCCACCCGCATCTCATTTAATACTTTCATTTGCAAAATAAAGTTTACCATGCAGTGAAGATATCATAATACATAAAAGCACTAAAACAATTAGTAAAATATGATCAAAGGAAAATGCTTGCCTGAAATAAACCTGGAAGATTCACCTCGCTTGAAAACGGGTGCAGGCTGATTTAGGGATTCTGTTCTAGTCCTAAAAATCAACTAGATTAATCTATAGCATTTTAATTAATATGAGTTGCAATGCCCAACACTTCCGGTATGCATTTTTAATATATAAAAGAGTTGATTTCCGTTTTAATTGCCATGCATTATCAGTGCTACTTTTAATTTATTTATGCACGTAATGCAACTACCGATGCTCTTAATGACATGCGCGTAGGTAACTCCTCCGTTTTCCCACTTTTCCATTTTCTCTTTTCTTTTCTCCTCTTTCCCTTTTTCTCATTTTCTTTTCCTTTCTACCTTCTCTTCTTTTCCTCACAGCCATTTCTTTACTTCTCTACATTATACTCATTTTGGTTGTCCTGGACGAAGCCCTTCGGCTTCTTTTACTTGGACGACCGCCTCTGTCGATTATCACTACTGCCACTCGGCTATTACTTCGGTTATTACTTCCTCTGCATTTCTCTTCATCCTTACTACCATCTGCTACTTGCCCTACCTCTCCTGCTACTGCCAACTGATTGTCACTCGGCTACTGCACTAGGCTCACTCCAGCCAACTACTGCTTCATCCAGCCTCTACTCCTACACTCGGATGCTCCCTTACTGCCGACTACTGCCTTTACTTCCTCTATTCAGTTGCTATTCTCGGATTCTCCTCCCAGCCACTACTCTGCGGATTCTCCTCCCTTCTCCCTCTATTCCCCCTTCTGAGCTTCGTGAGCTACTCCTTATGGCTTGGCTGAGGCTCAGATCGGTCTCGAGACCGAACCCTAGCTCCTCTTTACTACTTTTGCTTTTTGGTGCTTTTGCTCTACTGGTATTAACTTTTTGAGGTGAGCTCACATATGAGGTGATGCTGGTTTGAGGTGAGCATGCCTAAATAGAGCTCTTTTGAGGTGAGTTCTTGTTGCTGCAGAGGTAAGGGTCGATGATGATTTTCGAGATAATACTCTAGGTTGGGGGCGGGATGTTGACACTGGTCACCACCAAGCTCCAGTGAGGGTGAGGTGATGGCTAGGACGCTTCCTCGCGGGCTACCAGAGTGTTGCCTCTTCTGAGACTAGCTTGGTTCTACCCCGATCCACTCTCTACTCTACTGAGTCTCCTGGTTTTGCATACTACTTGCTATCATTTTCGGTTCTATATGTGTACCTAGTGCTGGCTAGGTTTTGGAAGAAATGGAGGTGTTGAGGGATCTTGCTAGGGTTGATGGAGAGGTGGCTGAGCTCCTGGTTCTTCCTCTTGAACCTTGGTTCGCTTGCTCCTTCTTGACTCCTCCTCCCCTGGCTTGCTCCCTGAGCTCTTGCTTCTTCTTCCTGCTTGACCCCCTTGTTCTCCTTGTTCTCTCTCTTGGTTTGGCTTGGTTGCTTTTGCCTTGCTCTGGAAGTGGACCGCGCTCACTTGGGCTTTGGCTGGGACTGAGCAAGAGGAATGGATGCCTAGTTGTTTGGCTTGCTTGCTTAGCTTGCTTGCTTACTTCAGTTGGCAGTGGAATGAAGGCCCCCTTCGGGACAGCTTCTGATTATGCAGATTCTGGATTGTAGTCAGCTGTCTGGAGAAGCGGTTGTCTGAAGAATCTGCTAACTGGAGAATCTGGTCGTTCGGCAATCCTGATTGTCTGTGTTGATTGTTGATCGGCGTCGGTGACGGATGAGCGGATGAGGGTGGTGGAGGGGCCTAGGGATGATGGCGGAAGCCTTTATACTTGCGACAACTCGTGGGAGGCGGAACTCGCAAAATCTGAGTCAGAATCCGCAGAATCAGGTGGGTGACAACTTCTGATTCTGTGTACAAATCAGATTCTGATTCTTGGAGAAGCTGTCTAGAATCCTACTGTTCGGCGCACAATCCGCTTTTATTTTAAGCAGAAGCTGTATTTAAACTGAAACGAAGGGGGCTGAAGCTGCACTTGAGTTGGCTGTTTGGTAGGGATTGGGGGCTGGACTTCTATGCCTCTGAGCTTTTGGAGATGGCAAGGGAAGTGTTGAACCTTGGCTGTGCTCTTGCTGTATGCTTAGAATAGGGGATGAATCTCACTGGATTGCTGCTTTTCTGGCTTTCGGCTGGGAAAGAGAAGGGGACTGCACTCTGTTGCTATGGCTATGCACTGCACTGGTTGCTACCCTTGGCTTTCTCGGTTGTGGGAAAGGGGAGCTGAACCTCTTTGGTTTGGCTGAGAATGGCTTTGGGGAATGAATCTCTTGCTATCCTTCTGGGTATGGCTAGGGGTTGCACTTGCTTGCTCTGGCCGAAAGAATGGCTGAGGCAAAAAGATGGTGAGGTGAATGCATTGAGGGCTGGCTATGCTGGCTATGTTTTGTCGGTTTTGATGCATGAGGGAAAGGAGATGAATCTCCAGCTACCATTGTCTGCCATTGACGCAATAGAAGACCAGGGTTCGAGTCCCAACTCCTAGCAAACGCACCAAGTTTTCTTTGGCCGCAAGGACTTGAACCCACGCCAGCAACTTACTAAGCATCTAAGCATTCATGACTTATGAGAGTAGACCGAGCTTACTCGTTGTCTACCAGAGCCGAGCCCACTTGGTTAGCGTAGCGCACGCTCACCCAGGTGACCTGAGATCGAATCACGATGGCTGATGGATTTTTTTGCTGTCACTGTTCAATGCACAAAAACAACACAAAAATTCTTCGCCGGGCGTGGGACTCAAACCCATGACCACAGGGACGAGACCGCCGAGGTGCTCTACCAACTGAGTTAGGCTGGCCAAGCGTGCTAAATTATTTTCGAATATTTTTCTGCCTTGAAGACCATTCGTGGGGAGGTTAAGATTCATCGAGATTTTGGTGAATCTCAGCGAGATCTCGAAAATCTCGGTAAAAATACTAGATTTGGATTTTGCTTTTTGAATTTTGTTCAGATTTCGTCTAAAATTTCCTAATCTCACTGAAATTTCGGATTTCGGTCTCCTCCAAGATATAGTTCGAAAACAAAATTTGAAATCTTGGTCCTAAGAGCATACTTAACCTACCATAAAAATTCTAGAGCATGATCAAACTTGTGCAAATTTTAGAAATTCCAGAAAAGCGTTTCTTTCCTTTTTTCTTGGAGCTACTAAATCATGTCAAAACTTTTTGAAACCTTTTAAGAAGGGTTCTGAGAGCATGACTAACTTACCATAAAAATTCTAGATCATGATCATACTTGTGCAAATTTTAGAAATTCTAGAAGTTTGATTATGACCTGGAATTTCTTAAATTTGCACAAGTTTGTTCATAATTTGAAAATTTTATGGTGGGTTAGGCATGCTCCTAGGACCCTTTTGAAAAAGTTTAAATTTTTTTTGATATGATTTAGTAGCTTAAAATAAAGGACAACAAATGTTTTAAGCAGGAATCAACTCCGACCTGACGCATGCGGCGCAAACGTTCTGTCAACTAGGCTGCCCACTGTTGCTGTCAAATGATTTTTGACAAATATATGAGCCATGCACATCGCCAATGATTCTAGCGCTAGAAAGACGTAACATTTGGCTAATTGATCCACGAAAAAGAGATACCAACGGTGCACTGAATTCTCCTGCCCACATAGAAAAAATATAATTTTTGTATACTCGCTCTGCTAACAGTTATATCAACTCTATTACAGGCGGAAGATTTCCAGCCCAACCGGCGAGCCACCTGTCATTTGGCGATTTTGCGAAAAAACTCTTCCGTTTCTTCGAAATTACGGATAGGTCCTTCGCGATTTTTTGTAAGATAAATATAGTTTTTTTCTTCGCGTTTGGGTCCCTGGCGCGGTATTTTACGGAAAAGCCTCCTGTTAAATTCAAATTGCGAACAAACCCTTTTCTAATTTTTCAGGATAGCGAACAGGTTCAAAAAAATAACAAACAAGTCCCTGCTTCTTACGTTCAGGTCCTTTCTCTGTTTTTCCCGGAAAAAATATTTTTGCCACCAAAAAAACCCGGAAAAAATGTTTTCGTCACCTAAAAAACCCGGAAAAAATGTTTTAGTCAAAAAAAAACGCAGATTCGTCGAAGGTTTGTAGCAGCTTATGGATTTGCCAACGGATCGTAACCGCGGGTTTTTTTTTTAAAATGTAGATTCGTCCGAAGATTTATAGCGACCCATAGATACGCCGTCGGTTCCTAACGACCAAAAAACACGTATTCAACCGAAATTTTCTAAATAAAACACGCATCGACAAAAAAAACACGGACCTAGAAACGTAACAAACAGGACTTTGCTCCTTACGTCTAGGTTCTTTCTCCGTTTTTCCTAGAAAAAAAATTTTTGTCACCAGAAATATGTGTGCATCTCTATCTCTAGACTTTTTCCCACCTCGGTTTTTCAGCTCGGTTTTTCCCAAGAAAACACCGAGAGACCCTCCAAAAAAATAGAAAATACATCTCAGCCTATTTTTTCTCAAAAAAATGGGAAATCGCTTCCATTCATGCTGCCAAGTCTTGCGTTGTATTCAGTTGGACCCTCCGGTAGTTTTACTGAAACAAAAAAATACATCCAGTCTCTTCTACCGGTATAGACTTTTTCCCCAGCTTGCTTTTCCATCTCGATCTCTGATATTTTTTAAAGCATGTATTATTACTCGGTGGATGCGTAGAGTGTTAGACTCGACAAAAGAATGTTGTCATCTCTAATAATTTTTAAGCCTTTTCGTGTCTATGCTATTTTCCCACCTCGGTTTTTATTTCGGTTTTCCCAGAAAACAAAAAACCGTCCAAAAAATAAATACATCTCGTCTGCTTTTTTCTCAAAAACAGAAAATCGCTTCCGCTCATTAAGGCAGCCACTCGTTTGTATTCAGCGGTTGGGCCTTTCTTGTGTAGTTTTGCGGAAACAAAAAATATATCCATCTTCTTCTAGGTATAAACTTTTTCCCCACTCGCTTTTCCATCTCGATCTCTAATATTTTTAAAGCATGTATTATTACTCGGTGGACGCAGAGAGTATTAGACTCGACGAAAGAAGGTTGCCATCGCTAATAATTTTTCGTCCATTTTCTTCTAGGCTATTTTCCCACCTTTCGTTTTTCATTTCAGTTTTCCCAAGAAAACACCGAAGACCCTCAAAAAATAAAAATACATCTCGTCTGTTTTTCTCAAAATAACGCGAATCGTTTCATTGCTACAAGACTCTTGAGCCGTTCAAAGACCCTCCAAAAAATAGAAAATACATCTCGATCTTTTTTTTTCAAAAAATAGAAATCGTTCCCGCCACACGCGCGATTGTATTCACTTGGGCCCTCCTAGAGGTAGTTTTATGAAACAAAAAATACATCCGGTCCTTCTACCAGTATAGACTTTTTTCGATTACCGCTTTTCCATCTCGATCTCGATATTTTTAAAGTATTTATTATTACTCGGTGGACGCGTATAGTGTTAGACTCGACAAAAAAGCTGTCATCTTTAATAATTTTTCGTCCTTTTTCTTCTATGCTATTTTCCCACCTCGGTTTTTCAGCTCCGTTTTTCCCAAGAAAACGCCGAAAGACCCTCTAGAAAAATAGAAAATACATCTCGATCTGTTTTTCCTCAAAAACGGAAATCATTTCCACGCGCCGTGTCTTGCCATTGTATTCACGATTGGACCCTCCGTGGGTAGTTTTATGAAACAAAAAATATATCCAAATTCCTTCTACCAAGATAAACTTTTTTTCGCTTTTCCATCTCGATCTCGATATTTTTAAAGCATGTATTATTACTCGGTGGGCGCGCTTTTCCATGACGGCAGAGAGTGTTAAACTTGACAAAAGAAGGTTGTCATCTCTAATAATTTTTCGCCCTTTTTCTTCTAGGCTATTTTCCCACCGGTTTTTATTTCGGTTTTCCCAAGAAAACAACGAAGACCTCTAAAAAATAGAAAATACATCTCATTCTGCTTTTTTCTCAAAAATATGGAAATCGTTTCCCACTCGGCGTACATGCGACGTTGTATTCACGGTTGGACCCTCCGTGGGTAGTTTTCTGAAAACAAAAATACATTCAGAGCCCTTCTAGGTAGTTTAAAAAACCTATAGTTTCAGTATATTCGTCTGAGATCCTCCAACTTTATTTTACCGAGAAGAACCAATGAACCAAATTTTGTACAGTGCGCCGTACAGTTAATTTTACAGAAAGAACTCTATAGTTTCGTATATTCACGTGCATGTCCTCCAGCTTTATTTTTCCAAAGAGAATCAGCAAACAGAATTTCGTACGGAGTGACGTAGCGCGGCGTAACGTGGGTTCCTATCTAGTATATATCATCCATACTATTCCGCGCTCCTACAGCGCTCGTGCCTCGTGGTGAGGCTATTTCTGCATACAATTTGTACCGAACGGAAAAGAAATTTATACCGCTGGTACAGCGTAAAAAAAATCCTTCCTGCACACGCAACACATAGCCGCGCTCTGACGGGTGGGCCCCACGGCGCCATCCCGTCCCCCACTTACCCCGGTCCAGATCCGTCTCCCCTCTCTTCTAATCTCAACCCCCAAAAGCAAACTACTCTAAGCTTACCCCTGCACTCCGCCGCAGTCACTGACCGCCATGCCCCACCTCGTCGCCGCCCTCCTCCTCCTCCCACTTGCCGCCGCCGCCGCGTCGAAGGAGGCAACGGAGACGACGGAGGCCGGGCTGCTGGAGAGGCACGAGGCCCAGCTCGCGAAGCTCGAGGAGCTTGCGGAGTCGCTTGCCAAGTCCGTCCAAGCGTTGGAGTCCGCGCTTGCCAGATCCGCGGAGCCCGATCCCCCGCCACCCGCCCCGGCGGCCGCCGCACCTGGGAACCGCCGGGCTCCGCAGGGGGTGGCGGTCACCAAGCGCCGGCCAGTCTGGTCCGAGCGCTTCCAATTCGCCGCAGCCGCACGGCTCGGGGACGGCGCGTACGCCGCGGCGGTGGCCGTGCTTCCCTACGAGGACGCGGTTGGGATCACCAAGTACTTCGCCGTCGGCGACTCCCGCGGCCGCGTCTTTGTGTTCTCCGCCGCCGGCGACGCGCTGCTCGAGCTGGAGGCCGGCGCCACCGGCGAGTCACCGGTCACCGCCCTCCTGGCGTACCTCTCCCCGCGCCGCACCGACTGCCTCCTCTTTGCAGGCCACGCCGACGGCTCCATTGCCGCTCACCGGCTCACAGAGTCGTCCCCGCACGGCGACGACTGGCTCACCCTCACCGCCTCGTCCTCCCGCCTCCTCGTCCGCGGCCTCGACGCCGCCCCCGTGCTCCACCTCGAGGCCCACCACGCCGGACGCGCGCGCTACGTGCTCTCCTGCGACGCCGGCGGGCGCATCCGTGTCTTCACGGAGAACGGCACGCTCTACGGCACAGCCCTAGCTTCGTCGACGCCTCTTGCCTTTGTAAAGCAGCGCCTCCTCTTCCTCACCGAGGCTGGCGCCGCTTCCCTCGACCTCCGCTCCATGGCCGTCCGCGAGACGCCCTGCGAGGGCCTTACTGAAGCGCTCAATGGCTCCCGCCCCAAGGCCTACTCGTTCGACCACTCCGAGCGCTTCAAGGCTTATGGCATCACTGATGCCGGCGACCTCGTGCACGTCCTGCTCCTCGGTGATGTCGCCAGCCTCAAGTGCCGAGTCCGAGCAGTCAAGAAGTCTGAGATCGACAGCCCTGTCGCGATACAGACGATCAAAGGTTACCTCTTGGTGGCTAGCCAAGATAAGATTCTTGTGTACCGCTTCGGGGGAGGTCCAACGCGCGTTGGACGGCGTCGCTCGTCCAACGCGCGCTGCTCCGTCCGATCGATCGCGATGCTTCGATTCTTCAGCGCGCGCTGCTCCGCATCGGCTCGGCTCGCTTCGCTCCGCCTGCACCTGGCTTCAAAGCGCAACACGGCTCGCGTCTAAGCGATTCCCTGTGGAATATCATGGTCTTGAAAGAATGTACAAGCGTCTAAGCGATTCCCTGTGGAATATAACGCAGCAAGACTTTTACCCATAGAGTAATGTTCTCTTCAGACTGATCGCAAAAACCACAACTCCACAAGGTTTTGTACTGACGAACTTTCTCTAGCTGGTTCTTGATCATCTCTGGCTGCAATCTCTAATTGCACAAAATAAAGTACTATTAATTAGCAGCTCAGACCAAAGCTATACAATTAATTAAGGAGCCAGACTTCTGCAGAAATAATAAGGTGCGCCAGAAAAATGTGAATTCTTTTAGGTGCTTAAGATGTGGCTTTTTTTACATCTCGAAAAGAAAAACGTGATTTTGCTAATTCCAACATCTTGGATAGTATAGACGATTAGAGGCTTCGGTAAATGTTTTACTCACTCAGGCATTACCACGGTTTGTTTATGCTCCCGTTATTTACTCCTCAGGTATTTCGCCTAGCAGCAGGAGGAAGACGAACTGCTTAGACGCTTGTACATTCTTTCAAGAAGAAAACTGTAAAGGCTTCAGCGTATGAACCAGCAATGAAGTCGAAATTGATGGGTATTTCGCCTAGCAGCAGGAGGAAGACGAACTGCTCGTCTCCGATGTGGTCTTTGTACTGAAGACGAGTAAATAACGAGAAGCGACGAGGTCTGCGAGGTGCAGGCGGAGCGAAGCGAGCCGTGTTGCGCTTTGAAGCCAGGTGCAGGCGGAGCGAAGCGAGCCGAGCCGATGCGGAGCAGCGCGCGCTGGAGAATCGAAGCATCGCGATCGATCGGACGGAGCAGCGCGTGTTGGACGAGCGACGCCGTCCAACGCGCGTTGGACCTCCCCTGAAGCGCTTGTGTACAACACCTCGTCCCAGTATTATGGGAGGGTTGGGGCACCCCGACCACTGTTTGCCACAACCATTAAGGATATCAAGTCTCTGTTTGCGGGTTCTGGTGGTGTGATGTCTTCTGCATCAGCTGGGAGGCCTCTTATTGCCGCGGACCGGGAGAAGCTTGTGATCTTGGGGCTTGGAGATGGCTACATTGCTATCTATCGGTCCAACTTCCCGGTGTACAAGCCTGAGAGCAATGCTGTGGTGTGGAGTGGTCCGGCGCTGCTTTTCCTCCTGTTCTTGATTGGCATTTGGCAAGTGTACGTGAAGAAGAAGGATTCGTTGGGGTGGACACCGGAAGAGACGTTTAACACCTCGGTCACAGCTCCTACGGGGAGCCTTTTGAATCATCCAACTAGTGATCGAGGCTTCACAGATAGCACAGCAAGAGCTGGTGATCGAGGATACGTTGATGGCACAACAAGAGCCAGTGATAGAAGCTATGTGGATGCCACTACCAGAGCTACCGACCGAGGCTATGCTGAGGTTACCAGAGCAACGGACCTGCGGGGTGGGGCATTAAGAAGTGCTCCTAGAAGGTATGTATCCCCTACTAGATATGCAGGGGCAGCAGGGATTCCATATCGACCTGTTTCAACGGAACCTGGGCTTAGAGCCACCCCAGAGCTGAAGTTTCGAGGCCCAGGTATGGAACCCCCTGGTTTCCCCAAGAAAAGAGATACATTGTTCTCTAACAATCAGGCTGTAGTAGATGACCCAGTTGATTGAGGGTTTCACTAGTCGGTGTAGACAGCCCCCCTAAATTTTGATCTGGTTTTGAAGACCCCGCACCTATGAGGGATGCCAGTGATCCACGTGTGTTGCTGTAAGTTGTATTTTGAAAAATGTTGTATTGTATGAGTACATTCCGGCCATTTAATATATGATGCTGCCAATGGTGAAATAACATGAAAATTATGGTTGCATTTGTGCATTTTATACTTGTTAAAATATATACGAGGAAGTCTTGACTAATATTTGCTAGTTGCTACGCTTGAAAATTGCTGTCAAGTTTATAATGATCTTTTGCTAGGATGCGTGGACTTGCTCTAATTCTTAAGTGGTTTGTACGTAGCAGTGTTTTAGATGTCTTGGTTGCGTACTTGCAAGTGAAGAATTACCTCAGCATTTGAGTTAGGAAGAGCCAGTAGACTCAGTCAATTACATTAGCATTGTAGTAGCCATAGGTCATATGTTGAGGGTCTGTTTGGTAGAGCTCCAGATTCCAGTTTCTCCTGAAATCTGAAACTTGTAGGCTAAAATAAAGTGAATTAAGTTTATATTTTTAGTCTAAAATGTAAAGAAGATGATCCATCTAAACACTCTTAATGTACTCACAGCTCCAGCTTTATGAATCTGGTGAAGCTAAAATTAGAAATGATGATGTGAAGCAGCAGAGAGAAGATCTTTTTCTTCACAAAACTTGCTGTGGTTGACTTATGAGTGACGCAATGTGCACACCTTAAAGTTCAATATATCACGTGCTAACACTTGCATTTTCTATCACTTTCTAACCCCTGTGCTATCCTTTCTCATCAAGATAAGGATGACCTGCTCACTTTCATTGACGATATTTTGCCAATGTTTGATAGTGCTACATCATCTTAAGTTGTTGACACTGATGTGGAGCTACAGTTATAGCATGTTGGCTAATTTTGTGATATGGGACTACATCTGGCTCCTTTGTTCTGCTTCCCATGTGGATGATAACAAATTTAGAGACCTGAGATTTATCTTACCAACGTTGAATCTGTTTCATACATGCATACTGCCAGTTTTACAGAAAATTTTGTTACAAGAACTTGATGGCACCGATTCATGTTGGATTATGGATCTGTGTCTTATACATGTCAATGGCATGTGAATCATTTAGCGGGTTCAGGTAAGTGTGAATGGCATCTTTGACCATGGATCTCAATCTGCTCCGTATTGCTTACAGTTTTGTTTCGTTTTGTGCCAAATGACCTTGCATTTCCTTCATGTTGGGGGCATCATTTTTGTTGTGCGATGGCATTACTCGCGTGAACATCGGTTGTTCTTTGATAATCATGTTGGTGATCTTACGAGACCTCTGCACTACGAGTACAAAGTTTAGTTTCAGTTGAGCTGGCTTCCAAATATGGTTGTGTTACTTGTGTCAATCAATCCTGTTTGATTGATCTGAAATTGAAATTTGTGTGCCTTAATGTCTTCGTACAATTTGTTAAATCAAATTTGCTCAATTCTCGCTCTTCAATGGACGTTGATGCATTGCGAGACTATCATTCGCATCAGGATATCCCAGAACAACAGGAGCTGGTAATACCAGCAGTCGTCACTGATAGTTCGCATTACATTACAGCACAAGCTGCTTGGAAGACTAACAGAAATCAAGCAGAAACAATGAGCAGCCGCGAATTGCATTAATAAAAAGGCAGGAGAACATCACAGCATAAACCCGAACCGGAAAATTATCAAAAGAACACCATATGATGATTGGAAAACAATGCAATTCTTTACCTCGTGGTGGAAATTTTCACCAAGGAACGGAGTAAATCAAAAGATAAATAAGCTGTAAGCCCCAAAGTCTGCTCACAGGCCAGGTGAAAATTGCAAAAGTATCCTGACTGTAGTGCATCTTATTAAAGTTTTTAAACCTTGAAAAAAAACTTTAGCTGAAGGTGGAGACAAGACACTGAACCAACTTAACTTCTCTCTTGCCTACTCAGTGGACTTGACAATGAAGTTCTGGCGGCTGATGGGGTTCATAATGACCGGTGGTCCAGCGGTGCGAGGCCAGGCCTGGAACTTGGCGTCCGTGGCTTGCCACCACTCCTTGTCCGAAACAGTCTTAGGAATGCTACCTGTTTTCAAAGAATGATGCAGCTTTAGATGCAAACTTACAAGAAGTTTAAAGCACATGCATCCTGCGAGCATCTTCTGTAGAATGACACTCACCTCCAAATGCCTTCTTGTCAGAAACAAACACGTCGCACAGATATGCAATGGCAAAGGATCCAACCAGCGAGCCGACGATGTATTTAGTCGTCATTGTTGCTACACAACCATGAATCGGGATAGAAATTGTCAAGTATCATGAACAATGGGTGCTACAGAAATCACTCACATGCGTACAAGCACTGGAGAACATGGCAGTCCTGAAAGAACTCCCCGCCCACACACACAAATTGAGGAAGCCATTCGCCAAGCCAACCCAACTATAAGGTCAGCTTTTAGATAGACACCACGAGACATAAGACATAGCACACAAGGTGGACGTGGACCAACATCTAAGCAGAGGATATGAGTACTTTGCGCATCATGGGTATGTGTACAGATAGATCATCTATGGTTGCACAATTAGAAGTCTGAATCTGCAGCAATTTTACCGGCTTACATTAGTCCTAGATCCAATACTTCTCCTGATGAAACAGGTGATGTTATGAATCTTGACTAGACTACCAGTGACAGAAACAGATGCACTGTACAATCCAAACGATGGTGATTATTAGACAACAATAATCAATCCAGTCCAAATATACAACACCGCTAATATTCTCATGGTAATACTCGCATCTTATGCCGAGAGAAAAACAATAAGGGTGTTACGCGTGTAATTAACCTGCTACAAGATAGCACTTCTCTATAGCATATGGCAGATATCCGAAGCATGAAATGCAGAAATTAGGGCACAATATACGCGGCAGCCCAAAAGAAGCTAGTTGGCGCATGGCGAAGGGGCCGTGATCCATGCCTCCTCTGAATCTGATGCAGCAAACAATCTTTGACATAAACACATGCTACACACTATTAGTCATAAATCGTAGGAAGCAGGGGCAGATCTGATCGACCAGTAAGCATTCTGTTCGGCGCGCCTTATGGATCCGACAATTTCCCCAAGGATCCTCCTAACCCTAGCCCTGAAAAGAGCGGCCGGAACACACGCATACGTACGCGATCCGTAGCAACAACCAACGTTCCTGGAGAGAGAGAGAGGTGGGGGTCGGTGGATACCTCGGAATCGGATTCGCCCTCCGCCGCCGCCCGGTTGGGGAGAGGAGAGATGAGACGCGAGAGAGAGAGAGAACGAACGCGTCGGAAACTATTCCAAGAATGCTTTGAGCGCTTCTCCTCCGCACGGTTTGGGCCGAGTGGCGTATTTCTTATGACTGGGAACCACTTTCATAATGGGCTGCGGGCTCTGTCTTTTTTTTCATATTTAGAATCGTACTCTACTAGTGTCGACTCAGGTACATACAATGGTACACGTAAGTCATTGTAAGACTATGGTCCTGTTTGTTTTGGCTTAGATTTTTGGTTTTCAAAAACCATATAGAATTTTAGATGATATAAAGAAGAGACAAAGCCATTATCTACTATTTAATAAACGGCTTTATAGACAGCTTTACGTTTTGTGTACTATAGTATAAACAGTTTGTTAATTGAACGAGAGACTGTTACAAATAATTATATAGACGATCTATTGTATAAGTTATTTTTAATGCTGTCTATAAATGATATGAAGATATATTATAAACAGTTGTTGTCTATATACCACTGTACATGCCCTCATGAGGATGGAGCTGTAGCTTGTTCCATCTGACGCGTATCTGGAAAAATCTGTACAAAATACTATTTTTTAGCCATAATCTGTATCCAATATTATCTGTATTTATACTCAAAAAATATAGGTTAGGATATTGAGAGAGCAATATCTGCTCCATATGTATATTTGGTAGGATATCCGACAAATCAATAAAATGACTATCCTATAAAACATCAATATCCTTTAATATTCTCTATGGTTTTTCTAGTTATTGGCCAATATATCCGATAAATAGTGTTAAACAGTGAAAAACCACTATTCAAGTTGAATTTGTCTTTTTCATATTTTTCAAATGCGATTGAGTTTGGTTTTCAAATTTTGCAGGATTGTAGAAGTTCACCTTACTTACGTATGGTAATTTTTTAAGAATTTTTGAAAACATATACATATGAGTTTTAAGAAATTTTCACGATAAATGGTTTTTCATTTTATATATATACACACAAACACGGGTCATTTCCCCGTCCATACCCTAAGCTCATGGTGGCCATCACATTCACTGCTCGTTCCAATCAATCATCTTTTCCTATTCAGCATGCAAGAAAAATTGCGAAAGTTCACGAGTAGTGAATGAAAATGATTGACAGTGTACCTCTACATCGGATGGAATAGAGAAGTTCGCTTTACTCGATGAGATTTTTTTTGGGGGTGCGTGGGTGGGTGGGGGCGAATATGCGATGGATGAGACGTTTTCAAAGGGAAAGAATGTGCGACAACAGAACAGATACAGCTTGGATGGTTATCCTCAATTCAATTTTGATACCTCAAAAAAATGTTGAATTCGTTAATATATAAATTGATTTGAGTTCATATTCGATTAGACTCTACCTCTACGTGGATGGATCCAAATCTATCTCTTACTACCTTTTACTATATATTGGACATCATCTATTCAATCTAATAAAGAGAGATAATAGAATTTCCTCTCTACATTGCATATGATCTCTATTTATGCTTATTGTTCTTTGGTGCAATATGATTGATCAAACGTGGATAACTTTGTTTTACAACAAAATTAACATAGGTAATACTAGACGGATTGGGCCACGTTGTTACCCTCTACGTCATCTCGTACATAAAGTTTTGGTAAGTTCTCTACATAGATATACATTACTAGCATCGGTCTTATCTCTATCTCTACTACTTCTAATTAGGAGTTGGTGACGGTTGTCCGTGCATTGCTATAGAAAAAGGTTTGTAACAAGACTTTATTGGGTAAGTTATAATAAATGTCAATAACTAATAGCGATAGCATACGATCCAAAGCAATTAAAATCAAATGTATTATAAAATGGGCAACATTTTTAGTGAAAAACACTAAATGTTTGACTCGTTTTACAATAATATCAATTTGCACAAATATTGTTCTCCTGAAAGAACTCTACACCTTATTCCTTGCAGAATCAACACACAACAACCATCAAGGAACACAGATCAATGCTAGAAGGCCAAACAATGTGGCTCAAACTCCAAATTGTAACAGAACCCAAGAAGAATATAAAGCAATTGAGGCCATGATTTTGTCAAGCTTTGTGTCGGCGTATTCCACCTGACAGGCCCGAGTCCACAGACCGGGTTTGGTTCGATAGGAGAGCGTCTTCGCGGTCGGTAAACCCTAACGAGTGAAAACCCTAATGACTCCCACACGGAGGACTCCGGAGCCTATGAGCTAAGATGACACAGAGATTTTTACCCAGGTTCAGGCCCCCTCGTCTTGGGTAATAGCCTTACTTCCTGCTAGATTGTTTTAAGAGTGTATGAAGCTAGTACAGAGCTCTCAGGTTATAAGTTCTTCCTTAGACTCTACTGCTGAACTCTTGATCGTTCGACCCCCTTTTCCCCATGCACTAGAGGGCCTTTATATAGGCCAGGCCACCCAGGGTAGGTACAAGGGGGGTCATCATGCTGATCTTCATACATTTATTACCCTTTCCCGTCTTTGTCCTGTTCCTCCAGCCTCATTAAATGCCGACGCATGGCTTCGCCCGGTCTCCGTCAAGATGTGACCTCTTTTGACGGTTTGGAGAGGCGTCGAGGAATGGGCTTGTAGCGAAATCCTTGCGGCCGATAGATCGACACAGTTAGCCCCGCCGCCTGCAGCACGGTGACGACACGGAAGGAGACTTCGAGGTGAAGCCACCGTGCTCACCTTTTACCTTGCGCGCGGGCGGCAGGCGCCTCGCCCACCGCCGCCTTAACGCCACGTGGTCGGCACTTGGCGGTGAGGCGTTTCGCCGCCGGACCGCCAGCCGCCACGTGGCTGGCGCCGGCAGCAGCGGCGCTCGCCACCGCCGCTCGAACGCCACGTGGGCTTAAGACTTGGCCGCGGGCGTGCTTCGCCGCCCGATCGCCAAAGCCGCCACGGGCTGGCGCCGGCGAAAGCGGCGGCTCGCCACTGCCGCCCGAACGCCACGTGGCTTAAGACTGCTCACGGGCGTGTTTCGCCGCCGATCGCCAGCCCCACGTGGGCTGGCGTCAAGCAGCAGGCGCCCTGCCCACTGCTGTGCGAACGCCACGCGGATCGCTTTTGTGCGGCGGAGAGGGTACCCCAGCGCAAAGTACGCTGACACTTTGAATCTACCTAGTGTCTGTGAAGAAGCTAGTGGCAGGTAGTTGTGGTTTCAAATGTAGAGCTAGCATCATGGAGTCCAAGCCCTGGTTGCAGAACTATTAACTATTCTCGCTACTCAATCTACGATTCATATTTTTTCCAACTTCTCCTTTATTCATAGAACAAAAAAATCATTTTTATTTCTATAAAAATAAACGCATTTACTTCTCTATTTCCCCAACTTCTCAATTAGAGTTGGGAGCACCAATATATGACTTTGGCTTCTCTGTGAGAAGCTAGAGCTGGAGTATGGCCAAGCAACAGGGTTAACAAAATCGACCAAAAATCATGATAATTGACCGTTTTGAGCTAGTTCGAAACTCTAAACCGATTGAATTCAAAAAAAATTGTCACATAAACCAGTAAAAAATTAGTGAAAATAGAGTAATTTTAAATGAAAATCGTGAAAATCATTCAAAAATTGGCCACAAAAAATTTCAATTCTCCAATCGGTTTTCGTTGAAAATCGATCAGTTTTTTATATTTTACAAAATATTTGATTTCAAAACCCTACAGTTTTTGGTGATTTTTGTTCAATTTTCACGACAAATCGGTGCCGCAGATCTTCAATTTTCAACCTCGATTCGGTTTTGTAAACCCTACCAAGCAGCACACCGAAATAAATAACAATAACCTACCGAAGATTAAAAAACTTACCTCAACAACAAGTAGGTGTATTCTCTTATCTGATGTTGCCAGAAAATTACGCATCAGGCAAAGATGATGGATCTATATAGTCAAGTTGTCTTGTTCTTCTGAAATAAATTTAGCACTAAATTTTTGTAGATACTCACGGAGCAGTTTGCATTCATAAAGAATCTTTTCACGGGATAACTTTACACGTGCTGACCACTGCTTCTCTCTGTTAATAATCCTTTGGAACAAAGAGTACAATAAAATATTCAAGGGAGAAAATGTTGATAAAAGGAAATTTCAACTATTGTTATTAGTGAATATATGCTTGAATTTAAGAAAATGTAAAATGAATCGATAAGGGGTTGATTGGTTTGAAGTTGTTAACATGCATAAAAGGACTCACCACCCTTTTCTAAGCTTCTGAAGTATAGTATAATGCAATAAGTTCAAATTTCCATGGTCGGTCATATATATATAGAGAGAAATTTATATCCATCCTAGCTCGACAAAAGGAATCACATTGAGAAGAACAAATATTTCTTGTTTTTGTTGATCAAGATAAAAATAATAATGTTTCATGGTAGTGTTTCCCAAATGGGATGATCTATTGCATGGAATAATCTCGAAACCAGGAGCATTTTGAAGTCAAAAAGTAAATGTTTAGGATATCTTGCATTCTTCCAAAGGCCACTTTGTCCTAGTTACAAACGAAAATTGAATTTGCAAATTAATAACTGTGATGGTCCTAAGCTCAGCTAATTCATCTCTTTTTAGGAGTTCCTAAGAGACTTGACCTCTTTAACAAGAACCTTTATATCTACTTTAGATTTTGCTTTAACTTCTCCAAGATGATGTTGCAAGCTCTCAAATTCTTTTGCCCTGCATAATGACACACTGAAAATAAGTGAGCGACCCTAGCCCTCAAGACCCACTGGTAGGTCCGAGCTCACCACCACCTACCCAAGCCTACATCTACACAGGAACACAAGCAATTACGTTTAAGTCTACTATTAGCAAGTGCCAAATTACAAAATTGTTTGGGGGCAAAGCTACCAACACCAAGATCGAGGTTTAGAGGAAGAGGAGGCAAATAGGCTGACGGAGAGCTAGATCTTGGCTTCGGGGGTATCGTGCCCTTAAGAGCTTGGCGATGGTGACCAGCTCATCCGGGGAGCACGGCCTCGGAGCCTCCAACCCCTCCTCGCAGCCCTCCCTCAGCGTCCCGCGGAGGTGCTAGCATGGCCACGAGAAGTGCAAGGCCCAAGTTCCTCAGGTCCACCTTTGCTGCGTCGTCATCATCCCCTACAAAAGCTCGCACAGCAACAAACTGTGAGAAAAAGCGAAGCCAAGAAAGGATCAAAGTGTTGGGTTTCTTTATCTAGGGTGGGGATACACACCTGAGGGGAGGAGATGAAGGGAGGACCGGGTGTAGAGGTCGACAGCGGCGGTGACGACGGCGAAACTATGGTTGATGGCATGCTCGCCAGTGAGGATGAACTTGCAGGCGCGCACGCATGAACCTCCATTGATCCGATCTCTAGTCGTTGAGTGCTTTTTCATGGCCTAAGGGACGCGCTTGAGGGAGCCGGCACGAAGAGGACAGGAGGTTGGGGGCGTCCATCCCAACCGCTTGTGCCAGATCCAACAGATCAGGTATTATGGAGGAGAATGGACGACTGCCACCAACTCCTAATTAGAAATAGTAGAGATATTGGATATCCCCGATTCAATCTAATAAAGAGAAAGAATAGAATTTCATCCCTACATTTTATGTGCTCTCTATTTATGCGTATTGTTCTTCGGTGCAATGTGATTGATCAAACGTGAATGACTTTGTTTTACAACAGAATTAACATAGGTAATACTAGACGGACTGGGCCACGTTGCTACCCTCCACATCATCTTGTACATAAAGTTTTAGTAAGTTCTCTACATAGATATACATTACTAGCATCGGTCTTATCTCTATCTCTACTATTTCTAATTAGGAGTTGGTGGTGGTTGTCTATTCTCCACCCACACCACACCTACGCTCTACCACCTCTGAAAAAACTGACCACCGCAAAAAAAAACCGTTTGGTTCTATTCGCTATGCCTCCCCGGGGGATCTGCTCTGAACCGCTGCCACTCGCCACCATCACACCACCTCTTCCTCCTTCGTTCCTACCCCTCCTCTTGCCTTCCCCACGCCCACATCATCCCTCTGCCTCCTCACGGTCACACCGTCCCTTTGCTTCCCCATGTCATGACGTGTAGTGGTATCGGCCGCATCCTCTTCCTCCTCCGTTCCTACCTCTCCTCTTGCTTTCCTGCGCACTGTCCCTCCGCTTCCTTGCGTCATGACGTGCAATGGTGCTGATGAGGTTGTCTAGTGTTGGATCAAGCCTTCCCCACCGACGTTGGCATCCGATCCGGCCCTCCCAACCCCGCCACCGCCAGATCCAGTCATCACCGACCCCATCGCTACCATCTACCAGTGAGGGGAGCATCGGCATCTCAACCACATTGCCCCCACCTAGGTCGTCCAGCGCTGGATCCGTCTGCTCCTTGATTGCCGACCGTGAACCCTATGGACGTGACTTCGACACCCATCGCCCTATCGGCCGCATCCCTGTCTATTAGCTCGGTACAGTGTGCCCCTCACGCCCATTTCTTGCTTCCTTTGTTTTCTTCTTATAATTTTTTTGGTGGGTGGATTGCAGGTAGTTCTCGACTTATTTCTTGAGTATTTCATTGATGTGGGTTTTGCCCTATTCTATTTACATATGTGGATGGATTTCTTGGTTTGGTGTGTCCTTGCAGATGTGGTTGCACAGTTCATGCTGGTTGCTGGTTTTGTTTCTATCATCGGTTTCTTGAATCTTTCTTTCGTCGCTGTGGTCTGAACCCGCAAGAACATGGCATGTTCATTTAGTGCCCTTGATCTTTTCTTTCGGTCTCTTCAGCGCAGCCTGTGTCAATTCTTGGCTCACTTTGTTACAACCTCTCGATTTGTTACATTCTATTAGGATAATTCTATTAGAATGGATATTTTTTGCTCCCCGTATATTTATTTCAGTGCATGTAGTGCAAATGTCATCCATTGTAGTGCTATCAGATAGTGCTCCGCTCTCTCATAATCATTTCAACTGTGCTTGGAAGATCCACACAGGAGGCTTGTACTTCTGCCCTGCAAATCAATTATTATCCCAAGGGCCTTTAATATTCTTGCTCGTGTATGGGGTGATCTGGAAGCCTATATTGCTTATTGACTAGAAAAATGGGTTAAAAGGTCTATAGAAGGGAAAATAAACTATGGAGAAATTTTATTGAGCATAAATATAAAACAAACAATCGATGTCCTTTTCATCTAAAAATAAGCATCCTTCTTATGAAGCTCGCACACAAATCAGAAACTCGAGATTTGACAACTTTTGGTCGCTAATCGAACTTGAACTGACTTTGTCAGTGTCATCAATCTGCTCGACTCCACAAGGGAAAATGAGAATGAAAATGCACCTTAATATACCTTAATCTTTCTTGCAAGTGCATGTGTAATGCAGATTTTTCAAAGCATCCATCTCAATGAGCTAGCTAAAGGACTGTAGAATTAATATGCATCTTTCTTGAAATGTATTAGTTTGTTATTATTCTTGACTGTAAGGTTGGTACTTTTCCTATCAAGTATTTAGACATACCTCTGCATTTTGATAGGTTGAGAAGAGAGGACATTCAACCTTTAGTGGACAAAATTTTGAAGAGGATAGAAGTATGGAGAGGTAAACTGTTGTCCTATGGGGGCAGATTGGTTTTGATAAGTCATGTTTAGCTAGCATACTAATCTATTTGTTGTCGTTATCATTTCTAGATTGCTTTAAGGTAATATAGTTTGGATCTTTTATTGTCTTGTGAGATGCAGCCTTTTGATGTTTAAAGGTTTGGAGAACCCTGAGGAATTTAATTGTAATGTTCTTTTATGTGTCTAGTACTACACAAATCTTACTCGATTGGAATCTCGAGGCTTGTTATTGTTGCAAGTAGCCATTTCTGGATTGCTTTAAGGTAAAAATTTTTTAATCATTTCTGGATTACTTTTAGGAAATATTTTGTTTTTGATCATTGCACATATAGGAACTTACTCAATTGTAATGTTGTTCTTTTATGGCTAGTACTACACAAAACTGAGTGAAGAACTTTTCAGATTAGTGGTGGAGCATCGATTGTTGGAATCTTGAGGTTTGTTATTGTTGCAAGTAGCCATTTCTGGCAGCTTTACTTGCTTACCATTCCATGCATATATTGCTTGAGAGTTTAGACAATGTAAAATTGTGGAGTTTACAATTTGAAAGGTGGATATTTAATCAAACTTACTGTGCTCAGGGGGGATAATAAAGTTATATATAACTTTAGTTAGAACTAAAAAATTCTTGTCAGAATCAACTACCATAGAAAAAAAATCCCAAACCTGCATCTCTTTCACCTAATCCCTACTAACATGTGCTGTTGTTAAGTGCTTTGCCTGAAGCTGATTGCCACAATATATAGGGTGTGTTTGGCAGAGCTCCAGCTCCACCAGATCTGTGGATCTGGTGGAGCTGGGTATTTCTAGATCCACTAGATCCGTGGAGCTGGAGCTGTGAGTACATTAAGAGTGTTTAGATGGATCCTCTTATTTACATTTTAGACTAAAAATATAAACTTAATTCACTTTATTTTAGTCTACAAGTTTCAGATCTCAGGTGAAGCTAGGATCTGGAGCTCTACCAAGCAGACCTATAGTTTTGTCAAAATCCAATCTTCTCTATCATTTGTAGCAAAAACTCCTGAAATGACCATAAAAAAAAGCTCCACAAAATTATGTGCATGCTATTAATGACAAGCTTGAAGGTTACTTCAGCAAAATCGGATCCTGAAGTAACAACACATGAACAGGATAAGTATAAAAGGTAAGAAAAAACTTTCTTCAAAAGGAATTATAGCACATTAATCTTATAGCATAAGATTCAGTACTTAAAGGCAAGATACTAAAGTAAAGTCAAATACAGCACAAGCATACAGTGAAGTGTAATTTTGCTCAACCCATGACAAATCATCTTCTAAGTTGTAATAAATCACCAAATCTCATACACAATTCAATCCTGAATGCTGTAATGGCCAGTTGGTCACACAACATATCAGAAGAGAAGTAAAAATAACCGAGTTTAGTATCCTACTACTTCAAGAGTGCTGAGAGGGCAAAAAAGTATGAGGAGAGTGTTAAGACTGAATTTTTTATCAAAACAAAATGTTCTCAATAGATTTGATACTATCTAAAGTCATCCTATTAAATTACTGATCTAACTTATAGAGGCTTTCAGAACTTGCACTGCACCTAAGCTTGATCAGAAATTAAAGCTGCCAAGTGTGTTTATTGACAAACATCAAAGTTCATTAAGAATAGAGTATAACAACAGCCTAAAAATCACCAATACCTGCAAAGCAAGATACATTTCCATACAGAGGCAGTTCCAAGGTATGTTCTATTTGTGATCATCCCATCTCCTAGAATTTCCTTTTCCTTTTTACATTTGCTCTCAAGGTATGTTCTATCTCTCATTTTCAACATCCTTAGCTTCAGTTGAAGCTTCAATCATTAGTTGTCGGTTCTCTCACCACCTGAGTGGCTTTCATTGTTTCTAATCAGTATAAAATTGTCAAACTCTGATCATCCAACATGAAAATTTTGCTTTGCAAGGATTAGAGCTAGGCTAGGACTATTTATAGTTTACAATCATCTTATTACTAGCTTTTGTAGTTAGTAAATGTATACAAATCTTGAAATGTTTACACATTGCCATTGATTATGCCGCTGTTTCATGGGGAGGAGATGGTGTACCATAGTTTCGACAGTGCGGAGGATGATCCCCATAGCTACTACCCTCCTGAATTCCTAAACACTCTGACCCCTAATGGTCTACCTCGCATGTACTCAAGCTCAAGATTAACTGTTCCGTGATATTGTTGCGAAAAATTGACCCTGCAAATGGACTATGCAATGGGTGAGACTTGTAGTCCGGGCATTCCAAAAGAATGCTATAGATGTCGAGATTGTGCTTGGCTAGCATGCTGGGAAGTGGGTGTTGCTACCTCAAATACCTCTATGTCCCTATGATGATGAGATATTGCCATTTAGATTCAAGAGGAAGCAGTTCTTGGTCAGGCTTAGCTTCGTAATGACAATCAAAAAGGCGCAAGGGCAAACCATCCCAAATGTCGGTGTTTACCTCCTTGAACCGATTTTCTCTCGTGGGCAACTGTATGTTGCGCTATCTAGAGCCACCGCCAGAAGCAACATCAAAATACCTGCCATCTCAAACAAGGAGAAGGACAAGGGCTAAAAGTCTAAGAAAACTTACTGGAACCTCACAAAAAAATATTGTCTATAGAGAAGTACTCGCATCATAGACAAGGTTTGATCAAAATGATACCCAAGTCGTGTTGCAATGCAACTGTTTATTTTCAGATCTTTTAGAACGTATACCAAGGATATCATTTCTAAATATGGTCTAATGTTGTGAATGCATTATGTACTATGTACAATATATTTAGTTTTTATTTATGTCGGAGGAAAAACCATAGAAACTTTTGTAAAAGGAAGAGGTAGATGTTTGATCTTGTAGCAAAATTTTCTTTTTTTGCTTGACTTTATGTTTTGTTACCAATTTTGTTTTCCATGGCAACGCACGAACACTGAACTAGTACCCTTAAAAACAAGATGGCACCATATCAGCTTGTACATAAAGTTTTTATAAGTTCTCCAAGTAGAAATACGTTACTGGCATCCACCTTATACCTTAGAGAAAAGAATAGTGTTGTATCGTATACATCTTTCTCTCTCTTTTTTTTCTCAAAATTAATGTATTCTTGCTCTGTTCAGTGAAAAAAAAGATGAATGTGTGATGGTTAGGACTTGGTAGCCTTAGGAAACTTGGGTGGTACTCAAGGAAAGGGTTCTATGCAGTTGCTATGAGGACTAGGATTTACTTTATTGTCGATGATCTATTGAAAACCGTGATAATCAACCTTATCAAACTAGTATGGCTTTTAAAACTGGTCGATAAACCAATCCAATTCAAATTCAAAATCAAAAATTGAGAAATTAGGAAAAATTCATCCTAAATCTCTCTAAAATTAATATTAATAGTTTTATGACGTCTAACATCAAAATGATTTGAAAAACCAAATTTGTGAGACATATTTGAGGCAAACCAAATTTACATAATTGAAAGCGACAAAAAAAGAAAAAACAGTATTGGACCCGGCCAGATCCATTTGGCCCAATAGCTCGGTCCGGCTCACTTAAAAACCGCATGCTCTAATACCCATTTCGTGAAACTCTGGACACAATAGTTGTTCTACTGACACTCCACTAGCTTAGCTTTCCTAGCTGTTGCCGTCGCCGTCCAGATCCGCCCGTCGTCGGGCATTGTCTCATTGTGTGAAGCTCGATAATCGACCGGTAATCGCCGATAATCTCTAATCTCCCGCTAAAAATCGATCTGAGCTGGGAATAGACGAGCTGTCTCGATTTCCGACCGAAACCGATTGGTAATCGACCTAAGCCTGTCAGTTTTTGAGATTTATCGAGTGATAATCGGTGAATGTTGTTAATCTAATGTTAGATTATGAGATTAGTATTTGCATTTTTTGATTTGGTTATGTAAGTGCAGCCTTGCACAGTACATTATTGTGTATTGTTGTTAGGGTTAGGGGTTAGGAAGTAATAAACATATTGATTTTCAGTTAGTGGCAGTAATAAACATTCTTGTGTATTGTTGCATAGTGCATCCTTGCGTATTTGTTTTGTGATTATGTCGATTTTCAGTTAGTGGTAGTAATAAACATGTCGATTTTGTAGGGTTGAATAGTTGAATGATGTCGATTTTCAGTAGATGCATGTATGAATGTACTTTATAACTTGGTGTTGTCTAAAAATGTAGGAAAGGTCATGCCGGAATTTTATTATATTTTTCCATATTTGTTTATACATTTCTAACTTTTTTCCATTTTTGGGCCTTCACCAATTTTTACAAAAAATTTTCATATTTTTCTCCAATTTTTCTAGATTTTTCACGATATTCATTCTATTTGCCGATTTTCGGGAAAAATATCTTGATAATCTCCCAATATCGTTTGATAATCGTGTGATATCGGTTGATTTTCGGTTCGGTTTCACCTTAGATTTTCAAATCAGTTTGAAATTCAAATTTGTTCGGTTTCTATTGATTTTCATGTGATTTTTGATGATTTTCAGTGTCGAGCTAGTTCTGATTTTCGCTCAAATCAGTATTGTTAATACTGATGAAGACTATAACGTCAACGGTGAACAGTTGTCATGACCGTTCGATTGAGGCCACGAACGAATCGAATTGTTCAACAGAACTCAGTTAAGTGTTGCCACAGTGACAAGTTGTTATAGTACTTTTTGAGCAGTCACGTACAATTGCTGAAATTACATCACAACAGGGATTGTATTGGATCTCTCTCCGTGCTCGTAGAATCAGCGCAAGTGAAGCATTGGCGTTGATGTCTCTGTCCTCATATCACATGGTAGGCATTACCTACACCTAAATGCAGCAAATTAATAAAAAGCAAAAACCAGACCTAGAAACAACTCTACCTTTGCATCGAAGCAAAAGCTAATTTATTTTATCACAAATAATTATCGTTTTATATATCGACACGATCTTTAAAATATAGCTTCGATTACTGATTTCTATTATAAAATATTTATAAAGCCTAATAAACTTTCATGAATTTTTTTAGATAAAAGAAACAATCGGCCTCTTCCCCAAGGAGGAATACAACCAACAAAGGGTCGAGGATGCGCCTAGATGGGGGGTGAATAGGCGATTTACAAAATTCGATCTCTCGAGGATGCTAAACAATTCGCAATTCTAATACACCCCTAAGTCAAAACCTACTCAAATATAAATACGGAAGCGATAATCTAGGTTTTGACAATTAAAGCCTAAATCAACTAGGCTCTCTAGTGCACTAACTAATTTATGTCTCTATGTATGAATTGCTAAATTGATCAACTAAATAATACTAGCAATTTTAATTCAAGCAATTGATAAATATTCAATAATGTAAAGTGCTTGAATATAAATGAGACAAGAGACAACCGATATTTTTCCGTGGTGTTCGGAGACTTGCCGGTCTCCCTAGTCCACGTTGAGGCAAGCCCGACGACTCGGACCGGCCCCGCCGAGCACCCGCCTCTTTCCACTAGTGTGGTTTTTCACGCGCAGAGGCTCAACCCGAACCTTCACAAACTTCGCGGGCTTTCACACCTCGAGAGCTCCAGCAAGACGACGCCACGCTGCCTAGGAGTCGGCAACCTCCAAGAGTAACAAGCCGCCTCCGCTTGAACTTCACCGCACAACGAATGCGCCCGGCGATCACCAAGTGCAACACATGCACAAGGACCTCACTCAAGTGCAACACATGCACTAGAGCTCACTAAACCACTTCTAATTGCAACACATGCAATTAGTTCACTTTAGCTCAAGAACCAAAGAGAGGAGAGCAACACATGCACACACACCTCCCACACAAAGATCAATCACAGCCCCAAGCCCCCAAGGGGTATTTATAGCCTCCACCAAAGAAACTAGCCGCTTGGGGTAAACGGCGAATCGGCGATTCGGTCCGACCGACCTCTCGGTCCGACCGACCACAGGCAACGGCCGAAAAACGACCGCAGGCGGCGAATGCAGATCACGGTCCGACCGGACTTCCACCGCCGCACCGCCGCAAAACTCACCAAAACACCAAAACATGCGCCATCGAAAATCCACGCCAGACGGGCGGTCCGACCGCCGGCCGGTCCGACCGACCGGCCGTCCGACCGCCTAACACGCTAAAGACACGGGCGCCGCCTTATTAATACCGGTCCGACCGGCTCATAGCCGTCACACCGCCCCGAAAAACGCCGCTCGAAAAACGGTTGCACCGCAAGAAGCGAGCAATTTAGGGCGGTCCGACCGACCAGCCCGGCCCGATCGCTCCCGCTGGCGGTCCGACCGCCTCAGCCCGGTGGCACCGCCCACTGGAGAAAAACTTCAGTTTCTTCTCAAAATCCGATTCTCCAAAAACCAAATTCGATTCTTTGAGCTTGTACATGATCAACCACTCGTGCAAAACACGTTTGCACCAATTCAAGCCATGCTCAAAGAATTCAACCAAATTGTAAAACGCATTCCGCAATAAACACCGGTTACGTTAATCAACCCAAGATCTATTTGCAAAACGATACAAATCAAACTCGAGTTTATGAGATTAATCCCCCTAGCCATGTGAAGGTCAACACAAGACCCGGTCAACTTGCCAACACCCGTTGCAAGCCCCACTCACATGCTCTCGGGATACCGGACTCATAAACCTCAGTTTATTCGCACAACGAACTTGCAAATAACACGATAAACATCATTTCATGCTTGAGCACTACTCTTTGCAACACATGCAAAAGTCTAGCTCCAAGCAACATCAAATCAAGATGCATGAACTCTCTAATTGCAACACATGCAATTCTCTAGTTCTATGCAACACCAAAACCAACTCCACATCAAAACCAAATCAACCAGTATGAGCTCTTTACTGCAACACATGCAAGCCTCTAGCTCCATACAAACACACAAACATCAAATCATGCTTGAGCTCTCTCCTTTTGCAACACATGCAAAACTTAGCTCCAAGCAACACCAAGGTTTTATAAAGAAGTTTTATAAACCAAAACATGAAGCGCCAACTAATGCAACACATGCAAAAGTGAACTTCACGCAAAAAGCCAACGACTAGCTTATCCTATTTGCAACACATGCAAATCAAAGCATAATGCGAAAACCAAATACATATACTCTTTCATCTTTGCAACACATGCAAATCCGAGCATAATGCAAAACAACCAAGCATAGGCTTAACACATTTGCAACACATGCCAAATGGTTAACCTCATGCAAAAACCAAATCCAAATAAGATTTGAGCTTTGAGTGAACGCGATTGAGATCATCAACACATGATGAAACTCTGCTTAAAGAGACAACCCTCTTAATAGAACGGCGGTAAAACCTTAGACACAAAGACTACAAAAGTCCTTAGCCTATCTAGTTATACCTTTCGCACAAGACAAGCAATCCCTTTGGGGTCTTTATAATCATCGCATATTTGCTCCCCGGATATCAACTTGACTTCATTTCTTGGGATCCATTCTTGACGCCCATCAACTCATGACGTCGTCCTTGTCCCGTTCTCATCCATCTTTGGACCTAACTCAAACATAACTCATGAAACTTGTTAGTCCAAGATGCATGGTTGTCTCAATCATCTCTTGCACTCCATTAACACATAATGGATGCCTTTAGATCAATTGAGCACAACCCTAAATCAATTGAAATGATTTAAGTATGTCTTAAGTACAATAATGCAACTCATGCCTTATCATACTTAAGAACTATTCATTTGTCCTTTCTTAATCATGAAACACCATCAACACATGATGAAGTGTTCTCTAATGATTAACACGACAAATGAACTCAATTTAAATTATCATTTAAATTGATTCTTCAAGTTAGAGTGTGAACTCCCTAAATATGTGCATCCATGTATTATATGGATTGGGAAACATGATGCACATTGTGGTTAAGTTAACGGGATATCCATACTTTAACTTGACTCCAAAGTACGCAAATAATACTATGATGAATGCGCATACATACCTTGGGTTTTCCATTTTTCAATGCGATGAGACTAACCAAAGATATTCTAAATAAACAAGTTAGTCTCGATACAAGATTTGTCATTAATAATAATATCGCATTAGGGGATAATCTTAATACGAGATTTGTCATTAACAATAGATTAGATTTGTCATTAACACCAAAACCACAACTAATGATGGTTGAACTTACAATCTCCCCCTTTTTGGTGATTAATGACAAATCCAAGCTTAATGAGCACATTTGGATTAAAAACAACATATTGAGAGAATTTAAGCTAATTGAACACATATGCATATTAATTCTCCCCCTTAATCATATTAAGCATACTTTTAAACCAAATGATATTAAGCTTCCATAATTCTCCCCCTTTTGGCATTAAACACCAAAAATGGAAGAACCAAAAGATTAACATGAAGTACATTCTCCCCCTTTTTGGCAAACATATATCATTAATAAGATGAACGTTGGAATTATGTGTGTCAATCCCCCCTTTTGGCATTTAACTTAAGAAATAATTCTCCCTTTGGCATTTCATTATTCTCCCCCTTTTTACTTTAATCATTCCTTTTTAATGAAGGTCATCTAAGAATTAGAGTGCATACTTATGACCTTGGAGTGGAATTTGAAGAACTTAAGCCAAATAAAAAATAGGCAATGAAATCCCAAATGAAAAGGATATACAAAGAATGAAACAAGTTTTCATTTGAAATATGGCCTGATACCAAAAGAAGAAAACTCGAAAAGAGACCATATTCGGGATTTTGGATACCACTTTGAAGGAAGAATAGGCATTTGCAAATATGGATACCACTTGTAAAGATAAGCATTAAAATGTGGATACCACTTGTAAATACAAATAAGCATGAAAAGCAAATAAGGGATAGTATCCAAAGCAAATGACCCGTATGATACCCTTTTTCAACTAACTCACTCTTCATTTTATTAGGCTTTGCAAATTTTCAATATGATTCTTTTGAAGAATCCAATAATTGCCTAACCGGGGAAAAACAAGGAACCCAAACGAAATAGATACCACTTGAGACAATTGATACCACTTGTAAAATTAATCTCAAAGGCTTGCTTGAAGATCCAAAAGAAATGAGCATTTGAAAATTTTAATTTGAAGAACAATGCTCAACTTGAGATTTTCCTCTCTTATGTATTTCAACACATAAAGGCTCTCACACAGAGAAATCTTAAGCGGTTGAACTTACAATTTTAGCTTGAGAGGAAACTCTTACTCAAGAATGTGGGTATCGGAGTAATGCTACAAAGAGGCAATGAGCATACCACTTGTAGGAAATAATTGAATTTAACGATACCACTTGAAGAGATTTATTTGACCAAGGATATCACTAGAAGGAATGAGCAATGACCTTAATGATATCACTTGTAGAAAATAGGAACTCAATGATACCACTTAAAGAGGAAATCAATTAATCAAGGATATCTTTAAAAGAAATGAACAATAAGATCCATGATATCACTTGGAGAAAAGAATCTCAATTATACCACTTGTAAGCATATGGATGAATAAATCCTCAATTGATACCACTTAGGATCAACTCACGAAGAATTGATACCACTTGAAATAATTATCGATAACATCGATGGGTATCGAGCAATATAATCAAGACACTATACTTACGTATCAAAAACTCAAGAACAATCGATAAAATCTCAAAGATTTAGTATCGAGCACAATAAAGACATGATTTCACTTGGAAGCATTTAAGTGCCCAAAACTTGATATAAATAAACTCCCCAAGATATTCAATGAATGAAGCATGGAGTTATTTGCATTTGAATTGCACAAGTTTTGTCTTTTCGAAAGATCAAGTGAAAATTACTCTTTAGTTCAATTAAAGTGCTCATAACTGATACCACTTGAAAACTTGATCAAACAAATTTTAGAAATTTTGAAATTTAGCACAAATAAACTTTGGGATCATAAGAAGTTATTGCAAAAAGAATTTTTGAAAAAGGAGGTTCCAATCAAAAGATATCCCAAAGCTAAGTCGAGAAAAACTGAAAAATCAGAATCGACCATGCCACAGCCGGTCCAACCGGTTGGAGTCCGTCCAACTGCCCTATGGCGGTGCAACCGCAGGTGGCGGTTGGACCGCCCCGACAGTCGGGACTTCAAATTTTTGCAAATTTTATCAAAAATAGCTCAAACGAAGTCCAAAAATTATGAAATTTTGAGAAAATGAACTTTGGACTAATTAGAAGGTATTGCAAAAAGAATTTTCTTAAAAACAATTTTATTTTGAAAGATATGGCAATTTGCGCTTTGAGGCATAAAAGGAAATTGATTTTTAAAAAGCCTCAAAATGCAATTCAATTTGGATTTCATGCAATTTTGATTTTCATGGCTTAGATTGGTGTATCAAGAAAGTTTATAGCCAAGATTTAATATGAAATCCAACTCGAATGCCATAATTTTTGCATATTGCTAGAATAGGCTATTTTGGATTAAATCAAATCGTTTTGAGCCAAAATTAGATTTCAACATAGAGTTTTCATTTTGAGAACTTGTAAAACATTTGAAATACATAATAGAATACTTTTACAAGTCTTTTCACAAATTTGGGCCTTTTAAATATGATTTTTGACTTTTGTCCTAAATAGTCCAATGAAGAAGCAAAGTCAAATCCAATTTAACACAAAACTTCAAATAAAGCAAGGGTAAGATATATGGATTTGAATTTTGTGTATGAGTCTAAAATACCATTTTGAATCACAATTCTACACAAGAATTGATCCAAATGGTGAAACTCACTAAGTGCAATAGTATGACCATTTCGGTCAAGTATGGTTTTTCTACGAGTTTCAAAATCAAATATCTTTTGACAAGTTGGTCTTTTGAAAATCTTTTGAACACGAAAGTTGTTAAGAATGACCAACTCTAGGATTTTTGTTTTGGAAATACTTTCAAAATCCTTTTACTTTTAATTCTATGAAAATTATAAGTTTAAATCAAAATCAAGATACTAGTAACTAGTTTTTGGAGTTAAAACTCATTTTCTTTTCAAAATAGATTTTGTAAAGCCAAAACCTTTGAGAAACATTTCAAAAGCATTTGTATACAATTTTCAACTAGTTTTTCACAAGATTAGTAATAGTATGCAAAATTTTGACTTTTGGCTAAATGGTTGATTTTGAAAATATATATATGCACTTATTTTAATATGGGCACACGAGGGATGTGATACACATGAATATGAATTAACACTCCCCTAAATATGCCACTATTAAACTTGCTCAAGATTTGCAATAAGAGAATAGATAAGAGGCGAGAGCAGTGGCCATAACAAGTAATCTAAATTGATATTTATTAATATTTCATTATAACCTACACAAGGCTATAAGTTTAAATAATAATCAATTTAAATACTTGTTACCCGAGATGGCATTGGCTCATGATGGACTTTGATAATCTTCTTGCTTGACACCACTTGTAGACTAATGTAATCCTTCTCCTCTTGATGTGCAAGCGTCCAATCCATCTCTTTATTGCCTAAACATCTTTTAGACGGATTTTGGTACCCAATCCTTGTTGGGTCCGACAATGTTAGTCACAAGAGTTTTAGGAACCCAAATGGTCCTAATTTTAGCATTATTGAAATGACTAACATGACTAGGAATAGTTTTTACAGAATTATTCCTCCTAAACAAAATATTTGGATTTAAGTGAGAGGACTTAGGAGGGCATTGATATTTTGCAAAACTATTTCTAGTTTGATCTCTTCTAAGCGTATGATAATTGAAATTGTGAAACGGCTTAGAGGATCTAGCAATTCTAGCATATGTTTTGTTATTATTATTTTTCCTAAGCATATGATCATCATGATTTTTCTTAGTCTTAGGAAATTTAGCATTTTTAGCAAACATATTACTAGAATTACTCTTCCTATGCAAATGAATATCATTTTTAGCCTAAGATAGGGATTTTACAAGCTTGGCAAACACATTGCCATTATTGTCCTTCCTAAGCAAATAATTTTCATTAATGAGAATAGGCTTAGGAGTTATACCTTTGGGACAATCCTCACGAAGTGTCCTTTTCCCAAGAATTGAAGCACGTTCGCCGTTTGGTCCTCTCTTGACCTTCTTGTTGTGCTCAATGCCGGTTTGCCTCATAGTCGGTGTTGTGGCCTTGTTATCCACTTGATTAGGGCACACTGAGGCGAGATGGCCCTTCTTGTTGCACGTGAAGCACTTGATGGTCTTCGAGTGACGCGTTGTGCCTTGTCTTGCTATTCTCCTCTTGGAGTTGTAGCCGAGTCCTCGCTTGTCTTGAGGCGCCTTGGTTTGCTCAAGATTTCGCCGAGGAGGGCTTTTCCTTAATGCACCTCTTCAAGTCATCTTCCAATTTGATGACTTGGGCCTTGAGCTCATTGTTTTCTTCTACAAGATTAGTATCTAAACACATAGAAGAACTCGAAACAATTTCATTAGAGCAACAAGGCAAATCATCGCTAGAAGTGGATATGCAATTATTTGATGAATTATTTGTAATTGGAATGGAGTGAGGCAATTCATCAATTAAATCACATTGTATAGCAATATCCACACTAGCTTTACTAAATTCCTTGAAAAGGAGTTTTTCATGATTTTCTTTTAGAACATCATAATCATTTTGAAGTGAATCATGTTCTAATTTCAAAACTTTGTATTTCTTTTTCTCCTTTCCAAGAAATTCATTTAGCTCCTCTAATAAATTCATAAGTTCATCATAAGAGGGCTCATCTTCGTCGTCACTCACCTCATTCTTACCTTTCGCCATAAAGCAACGAATTTTTGATGGGATTGAACAATCGTCGTCGCTTGAGGCGGAGGTTGAGGTTAATGGAGATGTCGGTTCATCGCTTGATGTTGATGTTGAAAGATCATCAACCGACATCACTTCTTCAATGCAATCTTCAATTGATGTGGATGATTCAAATAATTCTTGAAGCTTGATCCACATATCATGCGCGCTCTTGAGATTGCATATGAGTTTAAACACATCTACGCTCACAACGCTAAATAAAGCATTAGTAGCTTGAGCGTCGAGATGTAGACATTTCTCCTCTCCTTTAGTTGGAGCAATTTCATTTAGTGGAGAAGAAATGCCGACATCTACGATCCACCAAATTTGTGGGCTCATGGATTTAAAATGATTAATCATAAATATTTTCCATGAAGCATAATTTGAGCCATTAAGCATTTGTGGATCGTGAGAGTGCACTAGACCACTAGGCGCCATCCTTTTTACTCTCTAGACGGTTAAGCCTAAAATAAGAGTGACCGTGGCTCTGATACCACTTGTAGGGTCGAGGATGCGCCTAGAGGGGGGGTGAATAGGCGATTTACAAAATTCGATCTCTTGCTAAACAATTCGCTCTAATACACCCCTAAGTCAAAACCTACTCAAATATAAATGCGAAGTTTATAATCTAGGTTTTGACAATTAAAGCCTAAATCAACTAGGCTCTCTAGTGCACTAACTAATTTATGTCTCTATGTATGAATTGCTAAATTGATCAACTAAATAATACTAGCAATTTTAATTCAAGCAATTGATAAATATTCAATAATGTAAAGTGCTTGAATATAAATGAGACAAGAGACAACCGATATTTTTCCGTGGTGTTCGGAGACTTGCTTGGTCTCCCTAGTCCACGTTGAGGCAAGCCCGACGACTCGGACCGGCCCCGCCGAGCACCCGCCTCTTTCCACTAGTGTGGTTTTTCACGCCGCGCGAGGCTCAACCCGAACCTTCACAAACTTCGCCGGGCTTTCACACCTCGAGAGCTCCCAAGACGACGCCCACGCTGCCTAGGAGTCGGCAACCTCCAAGAGTAACAAGCCGCCTCCGCTTGAACTTCACCGGCACAACGAATGCGCCCGGCGATCACCAAGTGCAACACATGCACAAGGACCTCACTCAAGTGCAACACATGCACTAGAGCTCACTAAACCACTTCTAATTGCAACACATGCAATTAGTTCACTTTAGCTCAAGAACCAAAGAGAGGAGAGCAACACATGCACACACACCTCCCACACAAAGATCAATCACACCCCAAGCCCCCAAGGGGTATTTATAGCCTCCACCAAAGAAACTAGCCGCTTGGGGGTAAACGGCGAATCGGCGATTCGGTCCGACCGACCTCTCCGGTCCGACCGACCCTCACAGGCAACGATCGGAAAAACGACGGCTGCGGCCGATCAGATCGCCGGTCCGACCGACTTCCACCGGTCGCACCGCCGCAAAACTCAGCCAAAACATCAAAACATGCGCCATCGAAAATCCACGCCCGACGGGCGGTCCGACCGCCGGCCGGTCCGACCGACCGGCCGGTCCGACCGCCTAACACGCCAAAGACACGGGCGCCGCCATTACCGGTCCGACCGCTCATAGCCGGCCACACCGCCCTCACCGAAAAACGCCGCTCGAAAACGGTTGCACCAAGAAGAAGCGCCAGCTTTAGGGCGGTCCGACCGACCAGTTCCGCCCGATCACTACTGGCCGGTCCGGCCCGACCCTCGGCCCGTGGCACCGCCCATCGAGAAAAAACTTCGTTTTTCTCAAAATCCGATTCTCCAAAAACCAAATTCGATTCTTTGAGCTTGTACATGATCAACCACTCGTGCAAAACACGTTTGCACCAATTCAAGCCATGCTCAAAGAATTCAACCAAATTGCGAAAACGCATTCCGCAATAAACACCGGTTACATAATCAACCCAAGATCTATTTGCAAAACGATAAGCAAATCAAACTCGAGTTTATGAGATTAATCCCCCTAGCCATGTGAAGGTCAACACAAGACCCGGTCAACTTGCCAACACCCGTTGCAAGCCCCACTCACATGCTCTCGGGATACCGGACTCATAAACCTCAGTTTATTCGACAACGAACTTGCAAATAACACGATAAACATCATTTCATGCTTGAGCACTACTCTTTGCAACACATGCAAAAGTCTAGCTCCAAGCAACATCAATCAAGATGCATGAACTCTCTAATTGCAACACATGCAATTCTCTAGTTCTATGCAACACCAAAACCAACTCCACATCAAAACCAAATCAACCGTATGAGCTCTTTACTGCAACACATGCAAGCCTCTAGCTCCATACAAACACACAAACATCAAATCATGCTTGAGCTCTCTCCTTTGCAACACATGCAAAACTTAGCTCCAAGCAACACCAAGGTTTTATAAAGAAGTTTTATGAAACCAAAACATGAAGCGCCAACTAATGCAACACATGCAAAAGTGAACTTCACGCAAAAAGCCAACGACTAGCTTATCCTATTTGCAACACATGCAAATCAAAGCATAATGCGAAAACCAAATACATATACTCTTTCATCTTTGCAACACATGCAAATCCGAGCATAATGCAAAACAACCAAGCATAGGCTTAACACATTTGCAACACATGCCAAATGGTTAACCTCATGCAAAAACCAAATCCAAATAAGATTTGAGCTTTGAGTGAACGCGATTGAGATCATCAACACATGATGAAACTCTGCTTAAAGAGACAACCCTCTTAATAGAACGGCGGTAAAACCTTAGACACAAAGACTACAAAAGTCCTTAGCCTATCTAGTTATACCTTTCGCACAAGACAAGCAATCCCTTTGGGGTCTTTATAATCATCGATATTTGCTCCCCGGATATCAACTTGACTTCATTTCTTGGGATCCATTCTTGACGCCCATCAACTCATGACGTCGTCCTTGTCCCGTTCTCATCCATCTTTGGACCTAACTCAAACATAACTCATGAAACTTGTTAGTCCAAGATGCATGGTTGTCTCAATCATCTCTTGCACTCCATTAACACATAATGGATGCCTTTAGATCAATTGAGCACAACCCTAAATCAATTGAAATGATTTAAGTATGTCTTAAGTACAATAATGCAACTCATGCCTTATCATACTTAAGAACTATTCATTTGTCCTTTCTTAATCATGAAACACCATCAACACATGATGAAGTGTTCTCTAATGATTAACACGACAAATGAACTCAATTTAAATTATCATTTAAATTGATTCTTCAAGTTAGAGTGTGAACTCCCTAAATATGTGCATCCATGTATTATATGGATTGGGAAACATGATGCACATTGTGGTTAAGTTAACGGGATATCCATACTTTAACTTGACTCCAAAGTACGCAAATAATACTATGATGAATGCGCATACATACCTTGGGTTTTCCATTTTTCAATGCGATGAGACTAACCAAAGATATTCTAAATAAACAAGTTAGTCTCGATACAAGATTTGTCATTAATAATAATATCGCATTAGGGATAATCTTAATACGAGATTTGTCATTAACAATAGATTAGATTTGTCATTAACACCAAAACCACAACTAATGATGGTTGAACTTACATGGAAGGCAATGAGCATACCACTTGTAGGAAATAATTGAATTTAACGATACCACTTGAAAAGATTTATTTAACCAAGGATATCACTAGAAGGAATGAGCAATGACCTCAATGATATCACTTGTAGAAAATAGGAACTCAATGATACCACTTAAAGAGGAAATCAATTAATCAAGGATATCTTTAAAAGAAATGAACAATAAGATCCATGATATCACTTGGAGAAAAGAATCTCAATTATACCACTTGTAAGCATATGGATGAATAAATCCTCAATTGATACCACTTAGGATCAACTCACGAAGAATTGATACCACTTGAAATAATTTATCGATAAGATCGATGGGTATCAGAGCATCATATACTTACGAGTACAAAAGTTCAAGAAGGATCAATAAAATCTCAAAGATTTAGTATCAGAGCACAATAAAGACATGATCTCACTTGGAAGCATTAAAGTGCCCAAAACTTGCAATGAATAAACTCCCCAAGATGTTTAATGAATGAATCATGGAGTTATTTGCATTTGAATTGCACAAGTTTTGTCTTTTCAAAAGATCAAGTGAAAAACACTCTTTAAAATAATTAAAGTGCTCATAACTGATACCACTTGAAAACTTGATCAAATAAATTTTAGAATTTTTCAAATTTTGTACAAATAAACTTTGGGATCATAAGAAGTTATTGCAAAAAGAATTTTTGAAAAGGAGGTTCCAATCAAAAGATATCCCAAAGCTAAGTCGAGAAAAACTGAAAAATCAGAACTCGACCATGCCACAGCCGGTCCAACCGGTTGAGTCCGTCCAACTGCCCTAAGGCGGTGCAACCGAGGGTGGCGGTTGGACCGGCCCTGACAGGCTGGGACTTCAAATTTTTTGCAAATTTTATCAAAAATAGCTCAAACGAAGTCCAAAAATTATGAAATTTTGAGAAAATGAACTTTGGACTAATTAGAAGGTATTGCAAAAAGAATTTTCTTAAAAACAATTTTATTTTGAAAGATATGGCAATTTGCGCTTTGAGGCATAAAAGGAAATTGATTTTCATTAAAAGCCTCAAAATGCAATTCAATTTGGATTTCATGCAATTTTGATTTTCATGGCTTAGATTGGTGTATCAAGAAAGTTTATAGCCAAGATTTAATATGAAATCCAACTCGAATGCCATAATTTTTGCATATTGCTAGAATAGGCTATTTTGGATTAAATCAAATCGTTTTGAGCCAAAATTAGATTTCAACATAGAGTTTTCATTTTGAGAACTTGTAAAACATTTGAAATACATAATAGAATACTTTTACAAGTCTTTTCACAAATTTGGGCCTTTTAAATATGATTTTTGACTTTTGTCCTAAATAGTCCAATGAAGAAGCAAAGTCAAATCCAATTTAACACAAAACTTCAAATAAAGCAAGGGTAAGATATATGGATTTGAATTTTGTGTATGAGTCTAAAATACCATTTTGAATCACAATTCTACACAAGAATTGATCCAAATGGTGAAACTCACTATGCAATAGTATGACCATTACTGGTCAAGTATGGTTTTTCTATGAGTTTCAAAATCAAATATCTTTTGACAAGTTGGTCTTTTGAAAATCTTTTGAACACGAAAGTTGTTAAGAATGACCAACTCTAGGATTTTTGTTTTGGAAATACTTTCAAAATCCTTTTACTTTTAATTCTATGAAAATTATTATCTCAAATTCGTTGAAGATTGAATGACATTCGATTAGCTTAACTTCGAACTTGAAATAACCTTGCTAGGAGCTATTCGATTTATATATTCTAATAACTTTATACTCAAGTTAACATTTTCTGAAATCAGTGTCTTCGACGCATATTACTAGACGTATAAGCAATACACAAATTCTGCACATCTTAACAGCCTAAACGTGAATCATATATATTCACATATCTAGTTCACAGATTTAAGCTAATCAGGCTTCATAGCACAATGAACATATACAATCTTAATAATCAAGCAATTAATATACTATCATAACTATAGCTACATTCCACATTTAAACAATCAATATGTGATTCATTCTTCAATATTCACAAAGACATGAACTTGTCCTGAAATGAAGCATTCCATCTTCCCTAATGAACGTCAACAACGACTCCTAAGACAACAGTTCCAATGACATATGTCATAGGTCTGACTCTAAACGTATATCATCTATAACCTAACATTAGCATCATAACAATCCAAATATACATGACTGCAATTCTCAAATAAACCATAATGACTACATGATTTGCAATGAATCAAATAGCTCCAATGAACAATCTCAATTAATCCCATCAAGACATAAGATCCTATCTGCTTAGACAATGCATCTACGATCCAACCCAATACTCATCACTAAGTTCTAATACTTAAAGCAATAGACACCAAACTCAACAAGTCGAACCACTAGCACTGCGACTCAAGATACTCATTAAAAAGTTCCTATCAAGTCGAACAACTTACAAATTACCTCCTGATCCACACATGAATCATAAGACCTGTCCAGACTAAGCTAAATCGACAACGTCCATACATGCTACAAACAAAAATTATTAAACTTAGTCAAAACTCATTGAATCAAAAGCATTTATAACTCGACAACTCTAAACTAAGGTATCCATTACAAAACTCAACTATAAGCTCCATGTACTACACCTCAATCTTCGTGTAGACGTTCATAGAACTGCTAACTATAGCTCATAATGATCAATCTTACCAAGTGCTCATAAACTGACAATTCTGCGATCATCAACATTTACAAACCTACCGTCATCTAGTAGTCACAGATAGCACTCATTACCCTGAAGCAATCGTTCAATATCTACATTTTAATACCCAAGTCAACCACTCAAATAGTTCAAAGATTTCAAGTCTTACAAGTATAATAGCTCCAAACACAACTTGATAAAGCTAATTCCTGATTGCAACCGTTCTGCACAATCAGCAACACATCTAGCAACTAACAACATTGAATAATATCAGTATACTTCAATCTAATTATTACAGCAATAGGCACATCATCACCTCGGATCTAATCAACATCGCAGCACACCCAGGATACGCCAACAACGAACTCCCCATGATACTAGTCATAATACCCGGCTTAAATCACACATCATAACTACGCTCGTGCACACAGCACACAGCACATGCTAAATAGCAACTATCACATAAACGCAATCTAGTCAACGACACAACAACTTCCAACAAGTCAACAAATCACCAAGGACTATCAACAACTGAAGCTCTTGACCATCAACACACACTCAGTCAACGCAAGACTCTCTGCAACACAGCTTCAAGTCCAGCCAACTGATGCCCCAAAAGCCAACAAGCATAACGTCGCACAGAACCAACAGCGACACGCAAGTACTTCGCGGTAACCACCGCGACCAGACCTTCATGCAACCCAGAAAAAACGCCAAGTATCGCAATACCAAACATGCCTCAGACGCATAGCTCATCAAGCCATGCAAACGCAATCGCGAACACATAGCCTACACACACTCCAATGCACAGCCATGCAAACTTAGCCAATAACCACGGATGAAACTTCAAAACTATCTTGAAGACATACTCCAGACACAAACATCAGCGCCATTGTCGACCAACTACGCTGGTCAATCACGACTCGAAAATCCTCAACCGATCTAACGATTCGAACAAGTTGTCAACACACCATAATCCGTTGCAAATCACCAATGAGCAGCAAAATCACTCTGCATTAAGCAAACACGTAAGTCCAACCAATCAACTTGCCCACCATCTGACGACCGCCTCATCATGATCACTTATCCAAACTAACTGCACGTATCAATTACAACCTCATAAACTTCAAACTCAAATGCTAGCCAATGCTCATGATATCGAGCTCAAGACACCTGCACTCGATTCTAATGATACACATGCCTTCTCGAGACTCTAACACAAACTCCATACACTGAAAAGCCTTACTCTTTCAAACAACTTTCATTTACACAACAACCATGCAAATTCAACACAATTACTCAACAATCACCAAGATTATCAAAATAAAACAAAGCTAACCTTAGAACAGCAAAATACTCATTCAACCAAGTAACAAATCTATAAAAAAATAACTCACACAAAATGACTCAATCAACAATGCAAGCACAATGACACATGCAAGGATAACCATAACAACCAAATATTAACTAAAATAACCAAATGGTTAACCCTCATGCAAAAACCAAATCCAAATAAGATTTGAGCTTTGAGTGAACGCGATTGAGATCATCAACACATGATGAAACTCAGCGAAAGAGACAACCCCTCTTAATAGAGCGGCGGTAAAACCTTAGACACAAAGACTACAAAAGTCCTTAGCCTATCTAGTTATACCTTTCGCCACAAGACAAGCAATCCCTTTGGGGTCTTTATAATCATCGCATATTTGCTCCCCGGATATCAACTTGACTTCATTTCTTGGGATCCATTCTTGACGCCCATCAACTCATGGCGTCGTCCTTGTCCCGTTCTCATCCATCTTTGGACCTAACTCAAACATAACTCATGAAACTTGTTAGTCCAAGATGCATGGTTGTCTCAATCATCTCTTGCACTCCATTAACACATAATGGATGCCTTTAGATCAATTGAGCACAACCCTAAATCAATTGAAATGATTTAAGTATGTCTTAAGTACAATAATGCAACTCATGCCTTATCATACTTAAGAACTATTCATTTGTCCTTTCTTAATCATGAAACACCATCAACACATGATGAAGTGTTCTCTAATGATTAACACGACAAATGAACTCAATTTAAATTATCATTTAAATTGATTCTTCAAGTTAGAGTGTGAACTCCCCCTAAATATGTGCATCCATGTATTATATGGATTGGGAAACATGATGCACATTGTGGTTAAGTTAACGGGATATCCATACTTTAACTTGACTCCAAAGCATAAATAATACTATGATGAATGCGCATACATACCTTGGGTTTTCCATTTTTCAATGCGATGAGACTAACCAAAGATATTCTAAATAAACAAGTTAGTCTCGATACAAGATTTGTCATTAATAATAATATCGCAGGGGATAATCTTAATACGAGATTTGTCATTAACAATAGATTAGATTTGTCATTAACACCAAAACCACAACTAATGATGGTTGAACTTACAACCGCCTCCGCCGATTGAGTCGGTAGCGGATTGGAGCCGAAGCATGCTTCTGGCTTGGCTCAAATTCCTTTTTCCGAATTTGGTCCTTCCAAAAATCCGTAATTACGATAGGTCCTTTTGCGGTTTTTAACGTAGAGGACCTTACGGTTTAGAAAAATATGGATCTTTTGTGAGAGGACCCTAAATACATATCATAAAAAAACGAGTGCCATTTTGATCATTCCTGCTTATTTTTCTCAAAGAGACCCTTCGATTTAAGCCTTAATCGCAGATCGTCAGTATCCTTTCAAGCGTTTGTGTTTCCTAAAAAGCCGAAGCGGAAAAAATGTTTCCATGAAAAAAGCACGTCCGCCCGCTTCGGCTAAAAAAATTTGCGTTTAGATCCTCCAAAAATCCGTGAATTACGTATAGGTACTTCTCACGGTTTTTCGAATAGCCTCTTCGGTTCGGAAAAACATAGATTTTTCGTGAGAAGACCTTAAATAGATGCTTAGAAAAAGGAGTGTTGTTTGGTTCATTCTGTCTATTTTTAACGAAAAGGACCTTTCGATTCATCAGAATCGCAAATGCGCTTGTGTCCTTTCAACTGTTCTTGCGCTTCCTCCACGGTTTAAAAAGCGTCGGAAAAATGGAATTGTTTGATGAAAAAAACACGGTAGGCGGCTAATTCGTTTTCCCTTTTCACGTGTAGGTCCTTCCGCTGTTTTAACAAAGAAAACCTTTGGTTTAGAAAAAGCGCGAATCTTTCGTGAGAGGGCCCTAGATAAATACTGAAAAAACTTAGTGCCGTTTGAATTATTACGTCGATTTTCTACGAAAAGGGCCTTTCAATTTAGCGCAATCGCAGAAACGTTTGTATTCTTTCAACCGTTTCGCTCATTTCCTCGATGATTTTTTTAAAATAACGCCAATGGAAAAAAACCAAAATTGTTTTTGCGAGAAAAACGACGTCTTGGTGCGTGTACGCCGCAAAAGCCATCCTAGTATCTAATATAAATATTAAAAAGATACCAGACGTGGTGCACCACGAGTCCACGACCCCCCTTAGGAACAAGCCAACGTGGCGCGGCAGTCGTCGCCCGTCCGCAAGCTATACTCACCAACAAGTGGGACCACAAGGATCCCGACCCCACATGCAGAGGTACAACCTGGTCCAGGTCCCCAAGCTTATAAGATAAAGGTAGAGCTAAAGCCGCAGAATAAAAGCTACCACAAAAAAGGAACTGAAAAAGAATTCGGCGATATTATACCCCTATTAAACCTTGCAAGGTTCCCGGCACCACATTCATTTGAGCCGGGCCGGCTCGGCTCAAAAATTACGTTTTGATCTTTTTCGAAATTACGAATAGGCCTTTCGTGATTTTTTGTGAGGGGAAGATTTTTTTCTCCAAAATCGCGTTCGGGTCCCTCGTGCGCTATTTTACAGAAAGAACCTCCCGTTAAATTCAAATTGCGAACAAGCCCTTTTTTAATTTTTCAGGATAGCGAGCAGGTCCAAAAACGTAACATTCAGGTCCTTCTCCTTACGTCTAGGTCCTTTCTCCGTTTTTCTCGGGAAAAAATGTTTTCGTCGTCAGGAATATGTGTGCAGCTCTATCTCTAGACTTTTTTTCCATCTCGATTTCCCATCTCGATCTCTAATATTTTTTAAACCATGTATTATTACTCGGCGAATGCGTAGAGTGTTAGCCTCGGCAAAAGAATGTGTCGTCTCTAATAATTTTTCACCCTTTTCCCTCTAGACTTTTCCCCACCGCCTCTAGACTTTTTCCCCACCACGGTTTTTCAGTTCGGTCTCCAATATTTCCCAAATAATTCATCGAAAGAGATATTTCTACAACTCTATCTCTCTATTTTTTTTCTCCATTTCGCTTATTATTTCGACGATTCAAAAAATAAAACGCCGTCGAAAAAAAAAGAAATTTTTTCTACAAAAAAACGGCACCCGCGAAAAATTTTGTGTTCTTTCAGCCGTTTCGCTCATTATTTCGACGATTTAAAAAATAAAACGCCGCCGGAAAAAAAGAATTTTTTTCTACGAAAAATGACACGCGCGACGTGTTACGCCACGAAAAAAAATGTGTTCTTTAGCCATTTCGCTCATTATTTTGGCGATTTAAAAACGAGACGCGCGGCGTGTTACACCGCGAAAAAAATTGTGTTCTTTCAGCCGTTTCATTCATTATTTCGATGATTGAAAAAATAAAACACCGCCGAAAAAAATTCTTTGAAAAGTGACACGCGCGTGTTAAAAAATATGAACTTTGGATTTTTGAGAGGATCTAAATAGGTAATCTAAAAAACGATTGACGTTTGATCATTCGACTGTTTTTACAAAAGGATCTTTCGATTTAGTCCAAACGCAGATGCACTATTATTTTTTCAACCGTCGCGCGTTTTCTCCATAATTTTAAAAAACACCAACAAAAAAAAAACCGAAAATTAAAAAACAACTCACGCGGCGTACACGCCGCGCAAGCTATCCTAGTTCCTTCTATCGACGCGAAGCACGGCCAAATTTTCTTCTTTGCTTTGCTCGGACTTCAGACTTCAGAGCTGCTGCTGTAGCCAGAGCACTAGAGCAGAGATAGGGACCAAAAAAATTCATAGAAAAATTAGTATAGAGGATAGATCGAGCAGACGAGGTTGGTAGGTAGAGGAGGTGAGGTGGGTGGAGACTGGACATGGAGAGGAAGGTGGTGGTGGTGTGCGCGGTGGTTGGCTTCCTCGGCGTACTATCGGCAGCGCTCGGCTTCGCGGCGGAGGCCACCCGCGTCAAGGTTCGATCCAACTCTCACCGAGGAACCGCTGTGGCATATCATCGGCCGGTTCCTGATGTGCCTTGTGCTGTGTTACTTTCTTGAATTAACTTACTTGCGTTAGATCTCGTTTTCTCTGGGGAGTTCTTGCTGAAGAAACGCTAGTGGTGGACTATAGATCGGGCGTGCTCTTGTCGATGCTTAGCTACTTAGTTTTTCCTAGTGCCTAGTTTCTGTTTGTCTGATGGAAAGGTGGCAACTTATGTAAAGCTGATGTCTTGGAGCCTTGGATCTTGTTCTTGTTGCTCATTTGCGCACTGGGGATTTGGTTTTTAGCTGGTTGTTGAAAGGCCAAATCTTTGAGCTTATGCTATTAATGCTTCTGGTGATTTGCTCACGTACAAGAACTGTGAGCATGTGAGGTAGAGTGGACATTTGGTTTAATCTGATTGAATCAATCCCCTAAAATTAGTATTGAATCAGAGTTTGTCAAAGTTATTTCCTTTAGCAGTGTTAATCTTTCAGCCCATACCCTCATCTAGCCAAAAGACTTTGTTAAATATAGTGACTCATATCTAGTCTTTTAGGATTTAGAAATGTGTGCTAGATGAATCCTAATAAGAGATGGATTCCTAATCCTAATAGGAATATGATTTCTATTTGCTTTGGAGGAGAACTAGGGAGGCTATATAAACCTAGGGGGTGGTCATGGAAAACCCAATCAACTAAGAAGCCACATGTCAACTCATCCAAAGCAAGAGGTGCACGAGAGGATTAGAGTTTAGGTTATTCTTTAGCAATAGATTCTTGTATAGGCAAGGATCCAAAGGTTCGAGAGGTTGTGAGAGGGCAAGAATCCTTTATACTCTTTTGAGGTTGTGCTTAAAGAATTTACAGTCGGTTTCATCAAATCTTCTCTCGTTGTATTTGCTTCAATGTCATTATTTTAATTTTTTGTACGAGATTCATCTGCCTCGTTCTTGAGATCGTACACGCTCATGCCTTATCTCACAAAACTGATCAGATCCGGGGGCTCTTGCACATATGAAGGGGTATTAGAGTATAATAGAGAGTTTTTAAAAATGATATTAAAAAAAATAAAAAAATACAAAACTAGTATGCTGATAAAAAAATTACAAGAATACCCACTTGTTGATATTTGAAATGCCGCAGTCTATCTGTTGACATTTCAAATGACGACAAAGTGTTTGTTGCTGTTTCAAATAGCGACAGAGAGGCCATAAGGCTTGAATTTTTTTAGAATAATACACGAAAAATAAAAAAGTACAAAAATAATATGCCAAAAAGAAAAATTATAGAAGTATACCTCTGTCGCCGTTGAAAATGAAGACATAGTACCGTCGCTAGTAAAAATGGCGACTTGATGATGTGGATGCTGCATAGGATGTTAGTCGCGAGTGTTATTGGTGACAGAACTATGTTGCCATTATAATTGGGAACAAAACTCTATTGCCATTTTGAACGGTGACGAGGAGGCAGGTTGGAAGGGTGATTTTTTTTGATAGCGACATGGAGGGAAGGATGGTATTTGCGTTGTATGTTATTTGCGGTAAAGCAAGTTGAACTGTGTTGTCATATCCATTGATGTTGTTTTTGGAAGTGGTAAAGTCATTTTATATTTATTGTTCGAAAATAATGGAATGAACGAAAGATACCATTTCATAATAAACAGGGGGATTACATGGCGCATACAGTTTGGTTCGGTGCTCATGTTCACGTTGGTACTTTGGACAATACAAATGGTGTCATAGAGCAACCATGAATATGGACAAAAGTATGATACAAATGCGCATTTTGGAATTGTAAAAGGGCAGGATGGACTACACTTTATGGGCGGAGGGCGTTAAGGCTTGAATGGGTAACCGTACGACACCCATATGGAGTGTTGATTGTCAAGACGGTGTGGACGGGGTTGCTGGTCACGGTAGTGGCAAGCATAACTATAGCTGGCATTGCCGCAGCAGCAGTAAGTGTGGTAGTCGCTGCCAAGGTGGATGACTTCCTCATTATTCCTCTCCCTAAGCCTTTGACGGCGTAGGTCGTCGTTCTGAGTCTGGAGCTCCAAATTCTGCCTGCGGAGCTCTTCATTCTCGTTCTTGACCTCGGTGAGATCCTCTCCCTTTTCATCAAGGCGTACCAGCAATTTGTAGATGTAACATTCAACATCTAAGGGATACAGTTCGTCCATCCATTCAGTGAATTTGCAATCCTCGGTCTGCAAGTAAGAGAACATGTCATATAGCGAAACATGCGCCGAATGGTATGTAAGAGTTGTAGTGGTTACCATGAATAGAGGGTGTTTGTAGAAATGATGTCCTAGGCTAGAATTGGACTTGTCGCAAACCTGCACAATGACGTTGAGGTCGTGCTTGCATGTCGACCACTTCAGGGGGGCGGAGTGGGAGGCAGTCGTGGATTGGATCTTTGGGGGTGTAGTAGTCCTTTGTTCGAATGGAAGATCTAGGCTGGAGGTCTTGGGGACCGTAGATTTCATTGGCCTCGAGTGAATGGTCGCGGCCTCGAAACCATAAAGGGTCAGCGCCTTGAGGTGTGGTCTGACCCCGTCTACCGCTCCCATGACTTGAGATGCTTCCTCTATCTGTCATTGCAATGGAGTGGAGGTTGGGCTAGTGAAGAAGTGCTGCCTGGGTGGCCGGTGGTTTTATAGGCAATGTGTAATCGATGCAAGGGTGATAGAGTGGGGGTAGCGTATCGTCACTTTGGTTTGACAAAGTTGGCTGTAGCGTATGGTCGTTTCAGTCTGAGAAAGCGTGGACAGAGTGCTATCAAATCGGGCTAACCAAGAAATAGTCAGTGTGTTGTCACTTTGCTGTAAGAAAGCTATGGCATGCGTGTTGTCAAATCAGGTTGACAAAGCAATAGGCAGTGTGTTGTACAATCGGCCTGAAAAAGCTAATGGATGCGTGTTGTCCAATCGTCTTGATAAAGTTGCTGACTTCGTGTTGTCCAATCGGCTTGACATAGATGTTGATTTCGTATAGTCAATTCGCCATGCTATAGCATGTTCGGTGTGGTAAACTAGGTGGGACTGTGTTGTAACATCTATTGTTATCGTTATCAACAATCGTTCGTTACTCGTGAGTGTGCACACGTAGATAATTGGGCAATACGAAGTAACAAATTGATAAGCGAGGAAGATTTGAGTACGAAAATACCAAGTCCAAAGAGTTTGACATGTAATGGTACATAAGTTAAGAAAGCAAAAACACTAGCCACGGTCCTTACGCGGTGCGACCCCTTGTGTGGTCCCCGGCCTCCTCCGATGTTACACATGTCCAGATGGATATATCAGCTGGTTAGGTGGGAGTCCCTGAGTGGTCCTAGTAGGCCGTATTGGGCTGGCGGAGTAACGAAGGCGGCCTAGGATGGCTAGCTCGATCAGGACGCATCGGCGAGCTACAACGAACCAAGGACAACACTAGACAATTGCTCGGGGTTTCGACCAACCAGTCTGCAAGTACAACGTCGTTGTCATAGGACGGGTCGCCGGACTGGGTGGCGCTGTCATCATGTGCTGCATTGTCCGCTGCTAAGAAACATTATATGTTAGTACACCACATAATGCAGAGAACGTAATGGACGAAGGGATACCTCAAAGGTGTACTTGGAGTCATGTGGATGTGCGGTGCGGAACGCTGCCAACTGGAGCCTCCTGGCACGTGTATGGACTTGCTATTATGTTCACCTTTCCAGCCTGCCTCCTTGTTGCCATTTAAAATGGCAACAAAGTTTTGTCCCCAATCATAATGGTGACATAGTTCTGTTAACATCCTAAGCGGCGTCCACAACATCAAGTTGCCATTTTTACTGGTGACAGTACTCTGCCGTCATTTTGATCGGCGACAGAGGTATACTTCTGTAATTTTTCTTTTCAGCATATTATTTTTGTACTTTTTTATTTTTTGTGTATTATTTAAAAAAGTTCATGCCTTATGGCCTCTCCTTGATCATTACTGAAAGGCTTTTTGTCGCTATTTCAAATATTGACAGGTGAGTATTCTTGTATTTTTTTTTATCGGCATACTAGTTTTGTAGTATTTTATTTTTTAAAAAAAATGGTATAACAGAGTTGTTACTATCTGTTTGGCGGGGTATTATTGTACTACTATGTGGTTACCCTTTCGCCTAATACAATGATTTTCATCCATTATTCTTACACTTTTGATAAGGAAACTAGAAGAGTATAAGTAGGAATTACTAGCGTGAGGTTTCATTGTTGTCACCAATGTTATTACGGCGTCGCCTAAGCGCCGACTAGGCGTCCAGGCGGCTAGCCAAAGTCGCCTTGGTTCGGCGCCCGCTGCAGGCGCGAATCGGCGGCTGGCGCTACTGGCGTCCTGGCAGGATGCTTTGGCGTCGGCCAGCGATCTGGCGGGCGGTGTTTCTTGGTCAAGATGCTCCGTGTTGAGGATCAAGCGGGAGGTTTGGGAAAGACCGAAAACACTCACCGTCTGGCTCACGGGTGAAGAGATCGGAGGAGAAACCCTAGTTTCGCGCGCCGCCACCGCCGCCGCCGCCAGAACGCAATCGCACTCCGCCACCGGTGCTTCCACCTCGGTAATCGCCTCGCCTCCGCCTGCTCCTCCGCCCTCCTCCTCCGCCTCTGCTCCGCCTCCGCCTCCCTGCTCCTCCTCGGCCTCCCGCTCCTCCTCCGCCTCCGCCTCCTGCTCCGCCTCCCCGCTCCTCCTCAGCCTCCCGCTCCTCCTCCGCCGCCCCTCTCCTCCTCCTCCACCTCCCGCTCTCCGCCTTCGTTGCTGAACCGTGACCGGCGATGCGCTGAGCCGCTGAGTGCCAAAGCCCGAATGGCATGAATGAGGAATGTGATGGCACTGGCAGGCTGCGATGCTAAAAAGAAATGCCGGCCGAATGGCATGCTTGACTGTGTAGTAGTAGTAGTGCTAGTGACTAAGTAGTAGTAGTACTGAGTGGCTTAGTATTGAGTACTAAGGAGTTAGGACTATTAGGATTGAGATTTGAGTCTATTGACTGTTGAGTATTGATTTGATTACTGAATATTACTCAATATTATTTGGTCGCCTAACTGTCGCCTAGGCGACTAGGCATCCAGGCGCTCCAGAGGCGACTTGCCGGGGCGCCGTGATAACCATGGTTGTCACCCCTGCTGCCCTGCATACAAATCCTACTGCTTATAGGCACACATCCCAGATTTATGACTTTTTGAGGCTGGAGCACACACACTATTCTACACGAAAATGCATTTAAACTCATGTCTATTTCATAGGACTATAGGATACATATAGCTCTGTATTTTAGAAGTGTCAAGTATGTCAAATTAATTTTCCCTGGACTTGCAAAGGGTATAGGCAACAAAACTCTTCTGTCCTGAAGTTAACTTTACTATACAAGGCCCTATACCAGAAAATGGTGAGCATGTTAGGCATTACGAATTGACTATTTCACTGTATGGTGTAGAGAGAGGTTAGTGCAATGACAGTCAATGAATTGTTAAAGCAATATCTTACTATCATGCCCAAGTTTAATGTGCATCGCTGGATTCATGCAGGTTTCGGATGTGGAAGCAACAACTCAAGGTGAATGCATATACCCAAGAAGCCCAGCCTTAGCCCTAGGGTTAATATCTGCTGTCGCCCTTATGGTCGCCCAGTCTATTATAAATTCGGTTGCTGGTTGCATCTGTTGTAAGAGGCATCCGGTTCCATCAGACACTAACTGGAGTGTAGCTCTGATATCATTCATCGTATCTTGGTAAAACTCTGCACTAGAAGTTTATTATCTATTTTACTTTCCTTTTCCCATATTTTGAAGAATTCAACGTAGCCTTGTAGTAATTCAGCTTAACAAGTACTGGAGAATTCTGACTATCGTTATGTGATGTTGAACCTCAAACTTAGCTTTGACAATTTGTTGAAACGGTGTTAATACAGATGGGGATCTTATAATTGGCCGTTTGTTGAAACGGTGTTAATACAGATGGGGATCTTATAAATTATAATTGGCCTACACATTGGATTCCAGTTCTTTCAATCCTATTTGCTCTGTTCATGCTGATGTCTAATGTTCAGGATATTATCCATTTTGAGTTCTCGACTGTCTTTTTTTCTATTCTTGATTTTACGTTAGGACTACACTCGTTAGATATCAATCGTATAGGTTGATGCCTTAGGTCTGCAAATTTTATTAAAACCCATGCATGGATCTATGAGTTAGCAAATCGGTATTAGGCTGATGTTCGTTTGTGTTCTTTGGAAGGAACACATATGAGTGGTACACATGATGGCTCAATAGCATAATAACTTTTGCATAGATCTCAAGTAACATTGTGCTATGCTATTCTGCCTTCTCCTCAGAATATTTTTGGTGTCCTATTCCTGCTTGTGAGTTGTGATATTTCCTAAGGTAGGGGTGCACCTCTGCAGAATGCTGCTGCTTGTTTAGCAAAAGAACTGATTCTTGAATGCTTCATTTAATCAATGTGCAAACTTCTTGTTGCCAGTTATTAAACCTTGAGCAACTATGTCCATAACATCATCCTGGATATTTTTTTTGAGTGAAAACAATAGGAGAGGCTCCTACTGCACTATAACATTATCCTGGATATTGTTTCATTCTGTAGGGTAACTTTCATAATCGCATTCCTTCTCCTGCTCACTGGAGCTGCACTGAATGATCAAAGGGGCGAGGAGAACATGTACTTTGGCAGCTTCTGCTATGTCGTCAAGCCAGGGGTCTTCTCAATAGGATCAGTGCTCTCCCTTGCCAGCGTGGCTCTGGCCATTGTTTACTACGTTGCTCTGTCATCGTCGAAAAGTCCGCCAAGCTGGGGCCCCCAGCAGAACCAAGGCATTGCAATGGGGCAACCTGTGATCCCGCCACAGAGCAGTGAGCCAGTTTTTGTCCATGAGGACACTTACAATCGGCAACAATTCCCATAGATTACGACCTATCTATAGCCGTTTCAAGGGCCGCTCTGATACGCTTGTATGGTTGGTTTGTATACTGTACAGGCTTGCATCTTAGAACAATAGCAGTCACAGTTGTTGTTAGCTAGATTCAGGGTTTTCTTTCTTTTGCCTTTATTCGGCACTGTTGCGGCATGTCTGTTTCATCACTATGGATCTTTGATTTTAAATGAACTGGGTAATATTGAAGTTCAATCTTTGCTTGTTTGTAAATGTTGAGGTTCTACATGGTGGAAGGGAGTGGATTGTGGAGTAATAAGCTCCCTTGTACAATGATGAAACTGGGTTCAGAAATCAGAAACAACCCAAACGCTCAGCAGTCAGCACAGAGTCAATGCTAGGCCCTTCCTGAACTGAGCAATGGTGTCATGGACGATGGCGTCCGGGCGCACCGTCGCATCGACCTCAGTAATACCCTCTGCCTCGTCGATCTGCAGCAGGTCGAGCTGGCTCTGCAGCAAGCTCGCCGGCATGAAGTGCTTCCCGTCGCTTGACCTCCTCCTCATCCTTTCAGCAATCACTTCTGCCGATGCCTCCAGGCACACAAACTTCACCCTGCAGGTGGCGTAGTTCCCTGTCTTGTAGCTGCGGTCTCCTCCCCGGAGGATCTCCCTGTACCTCTGCTGCAATGCGGAGCAGCTGACCGCCACGTCCTCTCGGCGATCCAGCCGTTCTCTGATGGCGTCGCCGAGGGACTCGAGCCATGGTATGCGGTCTGCTTCGGTTAGCGGGATGCCCTTGCTCATCTTCGCTGTTTCCATGGACAGTGGAGAGCAGAGATGTTCAGAATAGGTAGACCCGTTTTAAGGTGAACTTCAGAGATGGTAAATCCCAAAAGAGAATTTGTTTTTGGGAAAGTCTCAAATGGTGATGTACCTTTGTTTGCCTGAGAATGGTAATCGTCTGCCTCGACGAAGCTGCAACCCAAGGCTTCAGCAAGCAGTGCCGCGACGGTCCTGCCAATTCGTAGGGAGATGGTTTGTTCATAAGAACTGTCATTGTCAAATCTCATGCTTCATTATTGAGAGTTTTGAGACAATGTCCTATCATAATTCAGTTCTGCACTGCATTGTTTGTCTCCTGTTTCTTGTCAATGCCAAGAAAGAGACGCAGAAAACATTTGCATCGACAGCACTATGTTGACAATGTCTCTCTCTGTGCGTTTTCTTTTCTCAGTTGACGATTTGTGCTGATCTTTAATGCGGCTAAATGTGAGCATTCTTAACCATAATCTATGAAGAATGAACAGAATTCAGGCTATCGGTACCAGGTAGATCCTAGTTCCTATTCCCTAAACCAACACAACCCATGTTTCTTCACAAAGTAACCAAACAGAACGATAATCTTACGATTTGCCGCAGCCACTGACTCCCATGATCACAATCGCCAATCCTGCAACCCCAAATGTTCAACAAGATAAATTAGCAGCCAGCCATGACTTGCTGGCTAGTACTGGTACTGAAGTACTGATCCTATACTAGGCTATTCCTTAAATTAAACACGAACACTGCTGATCAGTTCAGATCACAACCGTAGCACTAGAAGAAACCAGAAATTCAGAACTGAATCTGTTCTGTTCTGAGCTATTCCATACGACATTAAAGAAGATGTGAAAGCATGCGGTAAATTGACAGATCAATAACAGATATGGCCATCCAAACATATTCTCTGTGACCCAACACCTCAATTTTCAAGAAACCAAGGGCACAAGAAGAAGAATTGCCACAAGAAATACGGGAGATCGAGCCAAGTACCTATTTCAGCATAGCGGTAACAACCACAGAAGAAACATTGAAGAGTAAAGAGACAGCATTGATCTTACCGACCTGGATGTGCGAGATCAGAGCCGGCCATGGTGCTCCAATGGTCTTATCTCTCTCCTTCCTGGATCCTGCAGGTGATCGAGGACAAGGAGAGCATACAAAAGCGGCGAATAGATAAGGAGGAGGACGAAGATGGCAACAACTGTATTGCACTCTACGCTGCTGCTGCGCATCGTCGCTCGGTTCTATTCTCCGGGTTGGCGGGTCCATATTCTGGATCCGCGATGCTTAGATTTTTTTCTCTCTCTCTCTCTCGATTTCTTCTCTATACCATATTTAGGCAGCTGGATTAGCTTCCATGTGAGATTATTATCTCAAACTTGAAGAAGAAAAGGCATCAAAATTATCTCAAACTTATGAAAAGAGATAACACATGTAGTAAGTAGTGGTGGTAGAAATTAAATCTAACCATCCATTTCTTAAAGGTATTTTAGACTTTTCCTATCCATTCATAAGGAGTATTTTAGATTTTTTTCTAGTTCGTCTACAGTTTTAGATTCACCAAATATCTGGTGATCTTTTTTCTAGTTCGTCTACAGTTTTTCTAGTTCGTCTACAGTTTTAGATTCACCAAATATTCGTCAAAGACTCAGTTCATTAATGGACATGTTGTCTCTGTCGCTGACTCATGGCTCATCACCTATTCTTATCCACAAGTAACCTTGTATCAACAAATCAAAGATTATCAGCCACATCCCGAAAACAAGACAATTAAACATATTGTTTTTCTTTTGTAAGTAATTTACAAAAAATAAACTCTAGATTGCTTTTTTCTTTTATTTTATTTTATGTATGATGCCCGTTATCCTGCATAAACATATACCGGTAGCTAGAAAAATTGTTGCTACAGGAGAGAGAGCAAAGATACATTGGAACGCTGACAGATAAAAGAGATTCCAAAAAGTCACATCATCACATATCAAGTTCATCTGATCTAACAGTATTTCTTTGTTTTTAAGTTAGTCGAAGTGAGGACATCCCATTCGCCTCACAGCAACGTACCGCGCCCACGCTCACTGGCCGTGATAGTTGCTGCTCACACGTCAGCTCCCACGCTACCCGAACATAGTAAGCTACAAATGCATCTTTTGCGACAAAAGATTAGATTTATAATTCCACTAAGATACCTAAATTTGCTTTAAAAAAAACTAGGATAAAGGTGCCTACAAAAGTGATCCCTTCATCGTCCGGCTTACTGATACATCGGAGCCTCCTCTGTCTGCGCTGTCAGAACGGGCTGGGAGTGCTGCTCCTTAGAGCATCTCTAACAGTTCCTAATATTTAGACTCTCAATATCTTTAGATTGGGACCTTCCTAAAATTTTTTGGGTCTACAAAATACATTGTTCTCCAACTGTTTTCATATTTTCTCCCAAAAAAAACACATTTGACCCAACGGCTGACCAATGCCACCAGCAGCACCAAGTAGTGCCACTTTGTACGATGCCTCAGAGATATTTGAGCTCCGGACTTTGCCTTTGGCACAATCCTTGGAGCAACAGATGCCCGAAGAGATGCATTCCTGCCCAGGAACGACGATCCTGATTCGAAGCTAATAGATGATGCTGCCTTTAAGCCATTGTAGCTTGTGATGCCATGATTCCTTGGCTTTGAGATCAGACCAGCCTGAGCACTAACTGAACTGATGGTAACAGTTGATGCCATGTCCAACTGCAGGAACAGAGTTTCATTATATTTATATAGAGGATACATAAATGATAACACAAGGAGCGATAATATGAAAAAAAAACATTTGTCAGCTTACTACAGCAATGCCTATCGAACACAAAAAAATAGTAATAACAACAATCCAAATCATCCGTTAGCTGTTGGATTCTACAATAAAATGCATTTTCTTGCAAATAGAACAACTGACGACACTCCAAGTATCAGAGCAGCAAATCCCTCCAGATCTTCAATAGTAACACATCAGCATATGAAAATTGTTTGTCAGCTTACCTGACTTCCATTAATGATAGATTACTCAACAGAACTAGCCATAACAAAGATTCATGTATTATAAACCCAAGATACATGGATGGATGTAATGAATTCAAGGGAAGTCTGAGAAGAATTCCAGTGCAATCACTATCCAATGTCTGACTTGTCTAAATTAAGATTTGAGAATAAGATCACCACCCCTCCTCTTTTATCACTATGAAGTGAAACAACGGCAAAATTGCTTTTGACATCATACCCTGAGTCCCTGACTGCGTATGTTCTTTTTATTATACTGCACACGCTGTTGATTGCTACTTCAATACACACGCATGCAACTCAGCAGACTGCTGCAATTGATATCCTCTAGTCCAAAAAAGAACACGCCCAAACAAAATGTTCGTTTTATTTGATGAAAAAGCGAGCAAGTACCAGGGTTATTGCATTGGGAATTCTACTATTCTACTAGAAATACTGCATCCTAGTCTCAAATGACAAAGATTGCGACTTTCCACAAGACAAGACCGATGTAAAACTTACGCAGGTACCTGGGTTCCCTACTACATCCCAACCCAATCTACATGATCTTTTCATTACAAAAACAGACATTCTCGAGAACCCGCCGCAACACGGGATAAACCTCCAATGTTCTCCAAAGAGAAGGAAGAGAAGAACAAATTAGCAAGAACAAAACCCACCGCTACTACCGTGGCACCCAAAACCCCATACGCAATCAACCAGCCATTCTTGTCTCTAGCATGATCCTTAAAGAGAACACCGAGACCACCGATTTGCATCAAGAAACGTCGGGATTTCGACTCCCGACGATTCGATTCCGGATCAAGCGACAGTGAAACAGGAAAAGGGAGCAAGAAAGGTTGGATCTTGACCTGCCTAGCAACCAGGGGAGGGGCCGCCGGGGCCTCGACTGCGCGGCGGTGCCGGAGCCGCCGCCACCATGGCCGGCAGGCGAAGACGGCGAGGACGAGGATGACGAAGGCAGCTATGGCGGCGGCTAGGAGCGCCAGGGGAGGGACGGCCATGGAAGGGGGAGGGGAGGGACGGCCATGAAATGGAGGAATCCTCGGTCCACTCCTCGTGGCGCGAAGAAAACCCGCGCAGAAGATTTGGCTGCAGGGGGGCGCGAATCGCTGATTGGGAGAGCTGAAGGGCTGCGGGAAAATGGGGATGGCGGGGGCTGTTTTAGGGCGAGCGAAGATTTTGGGAGGAAGAACGAGGGACTGTTGGACTCAGTTTTTTTTCAATCGACCCCAAAATCAGATATTAGAAATGGATATTAGGAATTGTTGGAGATGCTCTTTATCCTTTTCTCCCGCGATGTTGCAACCGTCCATCCTGTTAAAACGAAATGTTTTTACGGCAAAACAAAACAAAAGTCAAAACAATCGCTCTGGATCAAAACAAGAATGACCTTACACATTCGTAAGCAATTAGCCACAAATCTTTGCACTATTTTAATTTAATTTCACTCTACGTGGGTTGATACAAAAACTGAAATTTTGATATATTTTAAAATTTTGACAGAAATATTGTTAGATTTTTATAAAATTGTACAAACTTGATCATGATTTAAAAAATTTATGGTATTACCTTTAGTAGTGTAGATTCATACAAAAAAAATTTCAAAATAATTAAACTTCATTTTTTATCTTTAAAAAAATCAAAAAAATGAACATAATTGGGACAATAACCTTGTCAGAATTTTATAAATTTTCTCGAGTGTGATCATGATCTAAAATTTTTATGAGAGCTTAATAATTGCCTTAGTACCATTTTATAAAATTTGAAATTTTATTTACTCAATCAAATCTATGTGAACATTGAACTTCATTTGTTATCTTTCATAAATTAAAAAAAGAAAGAACATAAATGTACCGTGCCCTTGTAAGAATTTTATAAATTCACTGGAGTACGATCATAATTCAAATTTTTTATTAGATCTTAAGAATTTCCTTAGAAATCTTCTGTAAAATTTTCAAAAATTTTAAACATTTTTTATTACTAAAGCAATTCTATGTATTGATCATCAAGCTTTTATCAGGACGTAGCACTGACAGAATTTTTGGAACTTCTTGAAACTTGATCATCATATAAAAATTTTATAAAAATATTAATGATACATAAGGACCATCTAAAAATGTTTTAAAATTTTCTAACATAGTTTGAACTATTTTTTATTTGGTTAAAATTTGCTGGTAAGGCTTTTATCGTGTTAGTAACACTATTTGAATTTTAAAAAATTTATAAAGCTTGATCATCATCTAAAAATTTTATGAGAATATTAGTGATGCATCATAACAATGCATAAAAAATTCAAAATTTTCTAATATGTTTTGTTCCATATTTCATTCCATTCAAACTTGTTAGTAATGTTTTATTAAGATAGTAGTAATGTTTAAATTTTTAAAATTACTCAGTTTTGATAATCATTTAAAATTTTTATGGAAACATCATTGATGTGCCAAGAAGCTCCACAGAAAATTTCAAATTTTTTTAATATCATTTTAGTTATTTTTTGCTTAGTGCAAATTCACTGAAATCTCGGTAAATACCTGAAATTCTATGATCTCGACAAGATTTCAAATTTCGATCACCAGCGATATTTTATCCGAAAACGAAATTTAAATCCTTGGTTGGGACTTAGACCCGAGACAGCTCACCATGTCCCCAACTCACCTCTCTCCTCGGCTCCATTCTGAAATCCTTTCACTCTCTCCACGTAAAGCAAGAGATTCTGCAGAAGTGCATTCTGCAAACTAACATGTACAAGCAGTACCAACACTCCCATGGTTGATTAATTACACATTACATAGGAATACTACTCAAAAGAAATATTTGTGACGAACCGCCCTTTTTAGGGGGGGTGCGTATAAATACCTTCGCAGCTACCCAGGATTTTAGCTGCAGGTAACCAAGTGTACATTGCTTGATAAAAGAGCAAATGCGAACATTTTATAGATGAAATAAGGGCCTAACGGCCAAGGCTTTACAAAAGGTGCGGCTAGCACCAAATACATTACAGAACACCCACAGGAAACGCTTGAGCAGATAGATCAAGGCCTCCAAAACCAAATAACATCGTCATCTACGGTCTTCTGGAACTCGCCAGCTTCAATTGAAATCTAAAGAGGGGGATTGGGAGCAAGGGTGAGTACACAACCGTACTCAACAAACCACACGGAAATTCTGAATATTACATGCAGGAATAAACAAAGGTAGGCACAGATTTTAAGTATTGTGGATGCAAGTTGTCAATATCAGTTTTCATTTTACATTTGAAACACAAATCATAAATAGCAATATAAATCAGGGGGGGGTTATCTTGCAAAGTTCACCTTCACGACAAGTTTTAATTAATAAAAGCTACTGGGCGAGACAGAATCACCCTAAATTAACTTCGGCTTCATTAACAGGAAGCACGGCGTATTCGAATACCATTGATATCACTCTGCAGAGGTGCTCAGCTTTACCCACAAGACATCTACGGTCATTAGTACCACTAGATTAACACGCAACTTTTATGCCTGCGGCCCGACCGAGATTGACATAACCTTTCATTGAATTTTCCCCCCTTTAGTTCCTACCCAGTAAGTCTTTTGGCCCACAGTACCCCAGGATCCTACGGGCCAGGACAGGATGGGCGCCCTGGTTACAGTGGGCACCTACTGTTGTGAGAACCGGGTGGGCGCACCATTCCGTTCCACCCCCAACAACGATGCTTTCCCATTCTTCCACGGGGAATGGGGACTCGCCTGTAAGCATTCCAGGGGGAAGTACAATGTACTGAGCTAAGTTGGACCAAGTCAATGAGATTGGCTGGCCCAACTTGTGGTTGAGCGGGATCTGAAGTTATTTACGTTGCCCGAGGCTTCGGTCCTTAAATGCCAAAGACTTAGCCAAATGACATACCACAAACCATTGGTACCAACTATACCACCACCACATCACATCCATTGGCTTCGTCATCGGTTGGGGATTGGGCTGGCGTCCACCTCTCGTGGTCCGCCCAATTAGGGGCCCTGCATCAGTAGCAATTTTATAAAACCAAAATCATCCAAGCCAATCCTTACGAGATTAAGCATTTGTCTAAAAGTAATAATTGTATGAATTGCTACCTTTACGAGGGTTCAATATTTTATATCCTAAGGTTAAAAAGGAATTAAGGCATAACAATGAGTTTAGTATTGGGTGGTATCTAATCATGTCATTCGAAACTACCACATTTTCTAGTTTCGTAAAATAACAAAAATAATGCAATACAAGAAATATATATACTACTATAATGGAACTGGGTTCAACATGTTCAAGGAGTGGGGCTTGCCTTGCGAGGCTAGAGGTTCGCCTAATGAGAGGGGTCGATGTCGCGTCTGATTTTCGAACGACGTTTGCTCCTGACACTGCTCCGAGAACTGCTCCTACTCCGATATTCGTGCCGACGGTTGTTCCGACTTCGAATCTAGCGCGAAGAGACGCAAATAATAAATAAACGATTAAAACAAAGCAATGGAAAGGAAAATCGAGAGAGAAATGGCCGGATCGGAGCTCAGGGGTATTTTGGGAATTTTCTGGACTTGATATGGTGAAACGGGAATCATTTTTGGACTCAGTGGCTCGAAACGATTAAGAAAATGTATTTTTGGCATTTCTGGATTTTTGGGATTTTTCTGAGTTTCTAACTAATTTCCGGATTTATTTTGGAGTTTAAAAATCCGGAAATCAAAATAGAAAAGGAAAATTGCTTTCTTGGGTGGGCTACACAGTGGCTCGGGGCCCACGGGCGTGAGTCTTGCGCTGGAGAGATTGGCAGCCCAAAGCTCTACGAATGGACCGACATCTGGGGCTGACCCAGAGAGGCGAGTGGGCGGCTGACATGCGAACTGGTTGTGATGGTCGTGTGTGACTGGGCCCAATGGCAGTGGTGACGGGAGATGAGGGGTCGACGGCGGGCCACATGGCGGTGTGAAAAACAGAGCGTGGGAGGGCGAAGAATTTGGGGACTGGGGAGACGACCGTGAAATGCGCAGGTGGCTCGGGAGGAAAATGGGTGGGCGTCGAGGCAAGAGGGGCTCACTGGCGAACACAACGGTGGTTGGAAATCATTGGGAGAGAATGTGTGTGAGGCGACGTGTGTAGTCTGAGTCGGGAAGAGACTTCATGGCATGACGAACGGCGGCTCAAGGGAAAGAAGCGGCGGGAGTACAAGGAACTTACGATGAACTCGGAGAGGTGGAGGAATGGGGTGGGGTGGAGCGGCGTGGCGAGGCGGTGTGAAATTTGGAGATGAAGGAGATGACCAGTGAAATGATGAATCGGGGGCTCGGGCGGCAAAAGAAGTAGCGAGAGATGGAGAGGAGGGTGCAGCGATCTTGGCGCGATGAAAATGGAGGTGGAATGGAGCTTTTACGCTGCTAGGGCTGGGAAAGAGAGACTCGGCCCGGAGAGAGAGAGAAAGCGGCATGGGTACTTGAGTAGCGATTTGACGAACTGAAAGTAGGTGGTATGCGGATTAGGCGGTTGTTCGGTGCAGCCTGCAAGAAGGGCAGAGCTATTGTCGATTGGGCGAGGCGGCGGTGGTGCAGACTAAGCGTCTGGTGAGAGATGTCTGGCAATGGGCGGCTACTGGCGATGATGTGATGGCGCGAGGGTGAGCGGAGATTGGCATGATGGTGCAGCAAAGTGATGCTGAGGCGGCGTTGGTTGGGCGAGAGGCGAAGGGGATTAGGGCAGAGGCGGTGAGGGGCCGGGTCGAAGCGGGAGACGATGCGACGGATTTTAAACCGCCATTTAAAACGGGTCATGAGGCTGCGAGTGGGCTGAGGCGACGCGCCTGGGAAGTCGGGCCGTCTGAAAGCATCTGGCCGAAGGAGAGGCGGAAATAGGCGAAGGCGCGAACCGAAAGGGAAAACGCCTCGGACGAAAAGGGAAAGCGGAATTCGGGGTTGACTTTCCCGAAAAGGAAAGTTTTTGATTTTAACCGGATAAATTCGAAATAAATTCAAGAAAAATTCAAATAAATTCCAAATAAATAGCAAAGGCCAAATTAAATTTATTTTTGAAAATTTTGGGTTATTTCAATATTTATATTTACCACCCAACTCTAATGGCCTGATAATCTGATATGGTGTTGCCGTACTGTACTGGAGAATCTAGTTAGCTATAGCTGATCACTACCAACGCTAATTATATCAAAAAAAAATAGTAAAGTGTAGTTATTTAAGAATCACCGATGCCAAAATGCACCCTTAACTTTGTATAGAAAGTGAGGAAGCCAACACTTCAAGGAGAGCAAATCAGCAACAAATGAAACAAATTGCTACGAGATAGCAAATTAAATTCAAGAACAAGAATCTAAGGGCGACAAACCTTTGCCTTTTCCAGGCTTCACCAGCATAAGCTTCAATCAGACTTTGCTCATAGCTCATCCGATTCAATATGTATCAAACTTGCTGACGATTTGTTGAGAACTCTTTTTTCGGACCACTTTTTGCGGGTCTGGTCCTTGTTCTTTTAGCAGCCGTCTGAACTGGAGTGTGTACAGATTCACTAGGTGACTTCTTTGCAGCTGACATAGAACGAAGCACCCTGGCATTTTACGATGAGATGACCTGAAAGACTATTGTCTCCCTGCTAATACTTCAGAGCCCTTCCTTCCCCTGTTAGCTACCCTTTCATAGTTTTTCCTGCCTCCCGTTCTGTGCTCTACAGTTCTTGACTGTGGTGTAACTTTTATATCTGTTGCCTTCTTCTCCTTAATGCATGGTAGAGCTCCTACCCCTTTCATTTAAAAAAAAATAGTTTTTCCTGCCTCCCATGGTCTTTTCCATTGCTTGAGATGTAGATGGCAAAATTTGGTGCTTGAATCACATATCATAAATATCTGATTTGAACCAGTTTTGGTTTGTTCCCTATGCTTCACAATTGAGAATGATTTTTTCCCCCAAAACAATTGCGCGTATGTGCATCTACTTTGCAAGGGGAAAAAACCAGAGTTGGTACAACATATCAATATATCATTCCATTCATCGACATGACATGTGCTTCATAAGCCACGCATCGATATATCAGCATTGCGTAAAGGTGAGTTAACTTTTTTTCCTACAGCCAAGATACTCCCTATATAAGTCTAAAGCCCACTACACACACAAACCGAGGCATTAAATTTAAGAAAAAGTTAATGTCATTTAACCATACATACCCCTGTTAAAGAGAAAATGCAATCTTTACCACTCCAAACATTGCCTCTTCAATTTTTACCACTCTAAACATCATAATACAATATTTGCCACTCTAAACAATTACCACTCTCACATTTGCCATTTTACCTAACTAATCTCATTTTCTCCTTTTCTAAATTAATTTGGGCACTGAAAATGACGGTTCTACCCTCGCTTCCCTAATTAATTTGGGCACTGGAAATGTTTACCCATATTACTTACTTTGTGTATGAGTAATAGTTGTATTCAGCAATGCTTTACAGAAGCTTCATATTGGGCATGTTATATGAGTAATAGTTGTATTCAGCAATGCTTTACAGAAGCTTCATATTGGGCATGCTATTGTGATTTCTGTACCACTCCAATTCGGCTCTACTCTCCTTTTGGTAATCTGAGTTTTGATAGTTCTGATATGGGACTGTTCAGCTCTTTGTGGTTTTGGAGTACCCTCTTATTTGTGATCTGACGCAAAGGCTCGAATTGTCCTTCCAAACCATTCGCAACAATGGTAGATAATTCACTCATTTTGTATCACTGCTATCATTACATCAAAGATTGAAAGTCCAATGTATCGGTCGATAGTAGTGCCTTTTTCTCTTTCTATGGAAGTATTGTTGAGATGCAACCATGAGGGAAATATTAGCTTGTTCTAAATTTGTTGTAGGAATACGATGATCAATAAGATGGATGTAGCAGAGATGTATGTGATGGTGATGCCGATCAATTGATCGCAGTGCAGCTGCTCTTGTTGTGCTTACATGTTTTTGAGTGTTTGATATTTTGTTTTTTGCCAGGTTGGAGAAAATGTTTTGCCACCCACACTATGTTCGTATTATCACGATTACTGTATCACTCCAATCTGGCTCTCCTCAGCTCTGGTTGTTGAGTTTTGATAGTTGGGATATATTAATCCTCTGTGATTGTGGAATATGTTGTGATTTTGGATCAATATTGCAGGAGACAGTGCTCCATGTGGCTCTATACAATGCACATATGAATGAATTATTAGCTAGTATTGATTAGTGATTACCACTTAATTATAACATTTTTTTGCATGTACTTAATTCTTGAAAAGTACTACTAAAACTCTTACAAAGATAGATACAATACCACATTTGGATGGAAGGAAAGGTCATTGTTAGGTTACCAGGTCAGGCCGCGCTGGGTGATGCGTGCATTCGGAAGGATTAATTGGCCCAAACAGTTGACGAGAGCTTGGTTTAATTTCATTATGAATCCTGTGGATTCTTCCTTTGTATTTACCTTTTAGAGCTCCTCTTTTATCTATGTATTATTAGTTGTTTTAAGAGGCATCGATTAATTATTTCCAGTGCCATCCTGATTAATTAAGGAAGCGATGGTAGAACCGTCATTTTCAGTGCCCAAATTATTTTAGAAAAGGAGAAATTGAGATTAGTTAGGCAAAATGGCAAATGTGAGAGTGGTAATTGTTTAGAGTGGCAAATATTGTATTATGATGTTTAAAGTGGTAAAAATTAAAGAGGCAATGTTTAGAGTGGCAAAAATTGCATTTTCTCCCTGTTAAATGGCATAGTATAATTAGCGATTGGGCGATGGCTGAGAGAGAGAGAGAGTTGTGTTCGCTGTGGAACAAGATTTGTCGGGTCCACCTGTCAGTGCCGGTAGTTTACCAGCCTAGCTGGTGAAGCCCACGTAGAAAGAAGCCCACGTAGAAAGAAGCCCACAGATTGGAGGCCGAACATAACATCTAGAAGAATAAGAGGCAGGGCCATCGATCCTCCCAGATCTGAGCGACCCTAAGCCAAACCCAAATTCCCCAACCCCACCAACCACACCTTCTCCGCCGCCGCCGCAGCCATGGGCCGCAAAGACACCTCCTCGTCGTCCTCCGCTGCCGGCGCCGGCGGCAAGAAGGAAAAGCCTATGTCGGTGTCCGCGATGCTCGCCTCGATGGACGCGCCGGCGTCCAAGTCCAAGAATTCCAAGGCGGCGGCGTCGAAACCTAAACCCTCGAAGACACACGCGTCGTCCTACATGGGCGACATCGACCTGCCCCCCTCCGACGAGGATGAGGACGAGGCCGACCTCGCTGCCGTCGCCGCCAAGCCCAAGCCAGCCCGCGCCACCGTGGACCTTAACGCCGTCGCGCCGTCGGAGAAGGACTCCAAGAAGAGGGACAAGCGCGAGGCGCTGGCAGCCGCGGCCGCCGAGGCCGCCAAGCAGGAGGCTCTACGCGACGACCGCGACGCCTTCTCCGTCGTCATCGGCGCGCGCGTCCCTGGATCAGCCGTGGCCGCCGAGGGGGACGGCGCGGATGACAACGTCAGGGACATCGTCCTCGAGAACTTCTCTGTGTCCGCGCGCGGAAAGGAGCTTCTCAAGAGCGCCTCGCTCCGGATCTCGCACGGCCGCCGATACGGCCTCGTCGGGCCCAACGGCATGGGCAAATCCACCCTGCTGAAGCTTCTCTCGTGGCGGCAGGTCCCGGTGCCCCGGAACATTGATGTCCTGCTTGTGGAGCAGGAGATTATTGGTGACGATCGATCCGCGATCGAGGCGGTGGTTGCGGCCGATGAAGAGCTCACGGCACTCCGTGAAGAGCAGGCAAAGCTTGAGGCTTCTAACGACGCCGAGGACAACGAGCGGCTTGCCGAGGTGTATGAGAAGCTCAATCTCCATGGCTCTGATGCAGCCCGGGCGCGTGCATCCAAGATCCTTGCGGGGCTAGGGTTCGATCAGGCTATGCAGGCGAGGTCCACAAAGTCCTTCAGCGGTGGCTGGAGGATGCGCATTTCGCTTGCCCGTGCACTCTTCATGCAGCCGACACTGCTGCTCCTTGATGAGCCTACTAACCATTTGGACCTTCGAGCTGTGCTTTGGTTGGAACAGTATTTGTGCTCGCAGTGGAAGAAGACATTGATAGTTGTGTCCCATGACCGGGACTTCTTGAACACAGTGTGCAATGAAATCATACATTTGCACGATAAGTGTTTGCACGTGTATCGTGGCAATTTTGACGATTTTGAGAGTGGGTATGAGCAGAAGAGGAAGGAGGTGAACAAGAAGTTTGAGATCTATGAGAAGCAGATGAAAGCAGCAAGGAAGTCTGGGAGCAAGGCTGCACAAGATAAGGTTAAAGGTCAGGCAATGTCAAAGGCGAATAAAGAGGCTGCTAAGAGCAAGGGGAAGGGGAAGAATGTGGCGAACGACGATGATGACGTGAAGCCAGTGGATCTGCCGCAGAAGTGGCTTGACTATAAAGTTGAATTCCACTTCCCTGAGCCCACTTTGCTCACACCACCGCTCCTTCAGCTCATTGAAGTGGGGTTCAGCTACCCTTCTCGGCCGGACTTCAAGCTGTCAGGTGTTGATGTTGGCATTGACATGGGAACACGTGTTGCCATTGTTGGGCCCAATGGGGCAGGGAAGTCTACTCTTCTTAATCTACTTGCTGGTGATCTTACCCCATCTGAAGGAGAGGTCAGGAAGAGCCAGAAGCTGAGAATTGGGCGGTACTCACAACATTTTGTTGACTTGTTGACAATGGAGGAAAATGCGGTTCAGTATTTGCTCAGGATCCACCCTGACCAGGAGGGAATGAGTAAAGCGGAGGCTGTCCGTGCCAAGCTTGGAAAGTTTGGGTTACCAGGTCACAACCATCTCACTCCAATAGTTAAATTATCTGGTGGTCAGAAGGCCCGTGTTGTGTTCACTTCAATATCAATGTCGCATCCTCACATTCTCCTACTTGATGAGCCAACGAATCATTTGGACATGCAAAGTATTGATGCGTTGGCAGATGCGCTTGATGAATTCACTGGAGGTGTGGTCTTGGTCAGTCACGATTCTCGATTGATATCTCGAGTTTGTGAGAATGAACAGAAGAGTGAGATATGGGTTGTAGAGGATGGCACCGTGAAGAAATATGATGGCACATTTGAGGATTACAAGGATGAACTAATGGAAGAAATAAAAAAGGAAGTCGAAGAGTAATGCTGCTCCTAGTGAGTTTTACGTTGCTTATTCTATATGGAATAAGTTGGTTTATTGTCCTGAAATTTCATGTATTATTATTAGTTTTTGTTTTCCTTGGTTTGCAGAGAACTCCTATGGTTATGAATCTGAAACACACATGAGCTGTGATTGCTTTTTTGTATGTTATTAAGAGAGTCTGGGAATCTGATACGTTTCTTTTGTATGATTTTGGAGCAAATTATCCTGTACCAAGACATCAGTTTTCCGTGATACACCTCCATACCAACTGCGTGTCCCCATGTTTAAACTGCTACTGGTTTTCAAGTAATATCGCAAGAGCCAGAACTTACAAGGTTTACTTGGCCAAATTGTTTACACTACGCAGTACTAGAATTTAACCTAGCTCAGTACTGATTAGTGATTACTGAACCACTAAGCCCCAACCTTCGACTATATGAGCAAACAGTAGGCGGAGAAAGAAAAGATCAGGCAAGTCTGTTGGTGGCTTGGTGCCTTGTTCTGTATAAGGGGCACATGTCAGAAATCTTGTGTGATTCATTCACCTGCATGGCTTAACAGTTTCAATGCTGATAGATAATCTGAAATCTTTCTTCCTTGGTCTCCTCTGCCGTTCAAATATGGAATGCGTTTCCAATTTCACAGGGAGCTCTGAAGTGGATCCCATCTTCAATAAAAGATTACTAGTTGCTAATGTTGCTTTTGCCTGAGGGCTGCAATAGTATGAGCCTATTTTAGCCTTATAGGCTAGGCCACATTTGTTACAACTCACAATCTGTGTTATCTGCATGTAAGCATATAGCTATTGGATTTGTTACTTCCATGCTGGCTTGGGAATTGTTTTTGTTCGAATTCAGTTATTGCTATTAAACTCTCACTCCAGTCACAAAAGGATATCATCTTTCCTTAAAAAAATAATGGATATGAAAATGGTGTGAGTAAATTTGTCTGAAAAATACTTTCATAACATTACACTTTATAATTATTTTTTCCAGAATATGATGATAAAATTTAGTGGTCAAAGTGTCATCTTGTTGACTTTAAAAGTAAAAATCGACTTTCTTTTGTAACCGGAGGGACTAGTTCTAGAGATGAAGCCCGGATTTTTTTTTCGTAACCAAAATTGGATCAGCTAATCATTTGCTGAATCTTACCTAATGTGTGACCCATCCAGACTTTATTGGGGCTTGAAGAATAGCTCATCAAAGCAAATGAAACCTAATCACAACAGATGTGTGTGCATGCGTGCATAAACCTAATCACAACAGATTGTGTGCATGCGTGCATACTGGTATTGTAAAGGACAACTTATATACTACTATAGCGTGGACATGTCCATAAAGTATTCAACTTTACCTCTCCCTTATAGCATCAAGCCAATACTGGTACTTCGAAGCACCGTGGTTCAGGTTTGCAGTGTTACATTCAAATGTTCGACTGAATGTGCAACCTTCTAAATGCAGCAAAAGTTTTTGCTCTCCTGTGCAACTGATAATCTACATAAATGTTTCCATGCCATGCCTCGCATTTGTGATTCTTACCATGTAATTACCTTTCTTTATCTTCCATTACAAGTATCGGTATGGCATGATGGTACTTCCATTATTTACATGTGTAGTCTATGAAAGTTGGGGCCTATTTCTGCACTCTGTTTGTAACCCCTGTGTACTAAATTGTGCTGTTTCAATGGCTGGCAAGCACATCATCGCTGGCATTGTTGGCTCCTTTGCCATCTCATATGCTTGTTGTGATCACTTAGTTGCTGAGAAGAAGATATCTGGGGGCATGGTGTCTTATCTCAAGTTAACGTTGCCAGTTCACAGCACAGTCAACAACTCGACATAAAGTTTTAATACTTATGTTAAGAATATATGCAAGATCATCTCTCTTTGTATTACATCATGTTACTTCTTGACCAGGTACCACACCAAGGACAGTGTCCGACAAGGAGTGTTGTCAAGCGACGGACAGGAACCCCAGTTGTCATGAACCCCATCAGCCGCCGGAACTTCATCGTCAAGGATCTCAAGCCGTGAGGTAAAGCAAAGCAAGGTACTCCATTGTACCAGTCCATCGAACGAAAGCCCATTTGTGGACTTGTCTCATCTCGGATTTAAAGTGCGGATTCTGAAATTTCACCTCCTGTTTCAGGTTGCGATGGAAGCACATGCTGAAGGCTGCACTGGACTAATGGTGATGGCTGTAGCTACGAGTTTCCTATGCCGTGCTCGCGAATCAGTACTAGGTCTGAATAAAACAGTACTTTTTTGCCTAGTGCAGTCTGGTTTCTTCCGAAGAACAGACCCTGAAGCATATTTGCTTTAGACATTGTCACCTTGGCGTGAATATTACTAGGATAGTTTGTATACGCCGCATGCGTTGTTTTTTTCGCGAGAAAATTTTTGTTTTTTTCCTGTCGGCGTTTTTTTTATAAAAATCATCGAAGAAACGCGCGACACGGTTGAAAAAACAAAAGTGCATTTGCGTTTGCGTTAAATCGAAAGGTCCTTTTCGTGTAAAACAGTCGGAATGATCCAAACGTCAATACGTTTTTTTTCGGTATCTATTTAGGGTCCTCTCATGAAAGATCTAAACGTCAATACATTTTTTTAATGCGCCGCGCGTGTCGTTTTTTCATAGAAAAAAGTTCTTTTTTTTCGGCGGTGTTTTATTCTTTAAATCGTCGAAATAATGAGCGAAACGACTGAAAGAACACAATTTTTTTTCACGGCGTAACACGCCGCACGTGTTGTTTTTCGTAGAAAAAATTCTTTTTTTTCGGCAGCGTTTTATTTTTTAAATCGTCGAAATAATGAGCGAAACGGCTGAAAGAACACAAATTTTTTCCCGACGTAACACGCCGCATGTGCCGTCTTTTCGTAGGAAAAATTTCTTTTTTTTCGGCGGTGTTTTTTTTAAATCGTCGAAATAATAAACGAAACGGAGAAAAACATAGAGATAAAGTTGTAGAAATATCTCTTTCGACGAATTATTTGGAAAATATTAGAGACCGAGCTGAAAAACCGTGGTGGGGAAAAAGTCTAGAGGCGGTGGGAAAAAAGTCTAGCGGGAAAAGGGTGAAAAATTATTAGAGATGACAACCTTCTTTTGTCGAGGCTAACACTCTACGCGTTCACTGAGCAATAATATATGGTTTAAAAAATATGAGAGATCAAGATGGGAAATCGAGGTGGGGAAAAAGTCTAGAGATAGAGCTGCACACATATTTCTAGTGACGAAAATATTTTTTTCCTAGGAAAAAACGGAGAAAGGATCTAGACGTAAGGAGCAAGGACCTGAATGTTACATTTTTGAACTTGTCCGCTATCCTGAAAAATTAGAAAAGAGTTTGTTCGTGATTTGAATTTAACAGGAGCTTCTTTCTGTAAAATGGCGCACGAGGGAGCCAAACGCGATTTTTGGAGAAAATATCTTCCTCTCACAAAAAATCACGAAAGGCCTATTCGTAATTTATAAAAGAACCAAAACGTAAATTTTTTTTTTGAGCCAAGGCCGGCGCGAACGAACGCCCGCGCAGGAAGTCTCCCGGAATTAGGAGACGGATGATTTATTGTTCCTGTGCAGTGACCTCTGCTTTGTGCTTGTGCTCTGCGGTGTCATGGCGTGGATGGAATGATTTGCCCCATTGGAATACTAAAATTTTTTGGCGTGTACGCCAGGTCCGAGTTTTCGAGATTTTTTTCGACAAGATTTTAGTTTTTAATCGTCGAAATAATGAGCGAAACTGAAAAGAATACAAAATTTTTCGTGCGTAACACGACGCATATGCGTGCTTTTTCGTCGGAAAATTTCTTTTTCTTTTCGATTGGGATTTATTTTTAAATCGTCGAAATAATGAGTAAACGGGAAAAAAATTTTGACGGCGTTTTAGTCTTTTAATCATCGAAATAATGAGTAAAGCGGTGAAAGAATACAAAATTTTTCATGGCATAACATGACGTCTTGTGCTTTTTTTGTAGAAAAATTTCTTTTTCTTTTCGATGGCGATTTATTTTTAAATCGTCGAAATAATAAGCAAAGCGGAAAAAATAGGAGATAGAGTTGTAGAAATATCTCTTTCAAGAATTATCTGGGAAATATTGAGACCGAAATGGAAAACCGATGGGGAAAAAGTCTAGAGGGAAAAGCGCGAAAAACTATTAGAGATGACAACATTCTTTTGTCTAGTCTAACACTCTACGCGTTCACGAGTAATAATACATGTTTAAAAAATCTCGGAGGCTTTACGGCGTATCAAGTATCGTTTTTCGTGAAAAAATTTTTTTTTTAGCGTTTTATTTTTAAATCGTCGTAATAATGAGCGTAAACTTTGAAAGGATACAAAATTTTTCGTGACGTTACACACCACGCGTGCTGTTTTCCCGTAGAAAAAATTACATTTTTTTCGGTGGCGTTTTATTTTTTTAAATCGTTGAAATAATGAGTGAAACGAGGGAAAAAATAGAAAGATAGAGTTGTAGAAATATCTCTTTCGATTTAATTATGTGAAAATATTGGAGACCGAGGTGGAAAACCGCGGTGGGGAAAAAAGTCCAAAGGAAAAGGTTGAAAAAGTATTAGAAATGACAACATTCTTTTGTCAAGTCTAACACTCTACGTTATCACGAGTAATAATACATGCTTTAAAAAATATCAGAGATGGAGATGAAAAATCGAGATGGGAAAAAAGTCTACACACATATTTCTGTTGACGAAAATATTTTTTCCGAGGAAAATGGAGAAAGGACCTAGACGTAAGGAGCAAGGACCTAATTGTTACGTTTTTGGACCTGTTCGCTATCCTGAAAAATTAGAAAAGGGCTTGTTCGCGATATGAATTTAACGGGAGGTTTTTTTCGTAAAATGGCGAGCGAGGGACCCAAACGCGATAAATGCGAAAAAATCTTCCTCTCACAAAAAATCGCGAAGGACTTATTTGTAATCTATAAGGACCTATCCGTAATTTCAGGAAACGCGAAGGGGTTTTTTGAAAAAATGCCAAGAAGGACACGTGGGCCGGCTCTTCTCCCGGCTACTCCATGAGCTATAATAAAGGAAGGATGTGCCTTGTCTACTGATGCAAAAGGTTTAGGCCTCTTTCATCTGGAGAATCCTCCAGATGGCCTCTAAACGCGAAGTTACTGTACGTTGGCCGTGATGTCTTGCTAGCATCACATAATTTTCGAGAGGCTTCTCCAATGAGGCTGACTGCTGAAGCTGATCCCTCTTGCATCTCATTTGGTTAACCCTGTTCTAACCAACACAAAGTAGTCGTTTTCACATCAAGATTTCTTCGACCGAAAACTGATCAGCGCTTTGATCTGCGGCACCGACAACAAAATACAAAGTCGCTATAAACGTGTCGGCATATGGGTGATTCGTGCACATAGCAGAGCTAGTCTACGCTCTACCCGTAGGGAACAAGGTTGCTTGCAAAGTCTGCGTCCAACTTAAATGCAAAGTATGCGTCGTACTTCACTAGGAGTAGCAGAACATTCTAGTAAACAGCACAAAGAAACTTTCAGTAAAAATAGCACATAGAAAAAAAATGTAAATTTCACAAAACTACAAAAACAATTTGTATAAACTATAAAAAGCTATATATCTTAGCTTCTATTTTGCAAAACTACAAAATTTTCAAAGAACTTCTAATATAAAACTGTAGGTTTTATATTTAACCGTTTCTTGTAATAGGCCTTACAGTATAAGCTTATATGACAGCTTTACGTGTGAGTGAAATAGAAAATAAAGACGCGTGACACTGTTATATGGGTCCATGTTGCCAGAACTGTTACAAGAAACGGTCAATTCTAAAACATATAGTTTTGTAAGACAAATTCTCTAAAATCTAGAGTTTTATGAAATATAAGCTAAAATTTGTAGTTTTATGATAGTTTGTACAAAAACTTGTAGTTTTTTTAATTTACTGAAAAAATTGTTTCCGCAGGAGGCTATGCCTTAAACAGAAAAAAAGAAAGGCAATCTTTTAGATTTAAGGATAATTATTTTACAGTTTAGAACTTAACATTTATTTAAGATATGAACAGACTTTTTATAAATATTTTTTTGGAAAATATTTTGTTAATAACCCTAACTTTATTTTCAGTTTTGATATGTTACCACGTTACCACTTGTGTGGCAAGACAACATTGCCAAGCCAGTCGCCATGTCCCGACCAAATCCTATCACTCCAATACTAGTGGCATGGTAGTGTGGTTTAGCTACGGCATCACCATCAGTAGCATGGCAAGAAATACATTTACCTAGACTTATACCGTGGCATGACTGTATTTGTCTACAAATGTGACACGTGGTGGCATGGTTAATAAAAATAACTAGCTAGGTCATGTGCTATGTTGTGTTGTACGAATCTGTGAACTGCTATAAACTGTTGACGAATTTGTGGTTTTTTTAGAAAACCGTGGATTTTGCGTAATTTTGATTTTCTTTTTTTAAAAAAAGTGTCGCAATGACCTATCGCGAATATGTATATCACTATAAACCGTTGGCGAATCTTTGATTTTTTTTAGAAAACCGTGGAGGGATCTAAACGTAAATATGTTTTCCTTCGGATCCAATATGATAAAAGCCGATTTCTTGGGACTTAAATACAATTTTATTTTTTTTTGGGTCCATTCCGCTAAAAACTACGGGAAGGGCGTAAACCGCGGAGGGATCTAAACGTAATTTCGTTTTTTCAGATCTTTTCTATTAAAAAACCGATCGGAGGATCTAGACGTAATTTTAAATTTATCGAAGGACTTTTTCACGAAGACACTGACATAGCACCCTTGGCGGCCGGCAAAATCTCTCAGCTATAAAGTTTACTAGATAATGACCCGCGCTACGCCGCGGCGTATGTAATTTGTTTGCTGCGTCACGCCAAATTTTGATCGTTTGATATTTATGGGGAAAACTGTGTAATCTCGGCTTTTTTTTTTTTAGAAAAAACGTGTTGCTAGAAGTGATCGTGAATATTCGTTTTTCTAGGAGGTGTTAGCAAATATGTGGTTTTTAAGGAAAACGAAAAGGGAGATAAATATAGTTTTGTTTTTTTGGTGTATTCCCGTTTTTTTATGTTTTTTTTTCAAAAAAATAGGTCGGTAGAACGTATCGGTGAATCTACGGATTTTTATAAACAGTGTGTGAACGTTTGGTTCTTGTTTTTGTGAGGGAAAAAGCGTATTTTAGTTTTTTTTCGTAATCATAATGCTGTTTTTTTTTAAAAAAAAAGGGTCGTTGGGATTTGTCGATGAACCTGTGTAATGCCGTAATTTGTTGTTGAATATATGTTTTTTTTGTTTTTGGGAGAAAATCGTGGAGGATATATATATATATATATATTGTATTAAGACCCTTCAGCGAATGCCTGCATTGTTATAAACACTACGTTTAGGTCTTGTGGGAAGCTGTGATTTGTTTGTTATAAGCATGTATGGGTTCTTATAGACATTACGTTTTTTTTGCTGTTTTTTTTGGAGACTTGTCGGCGAGGGTCTGGCCTACTATAAACATTATGTTTTGTCTATATACACTAAGAGACGAATGATATGCAGGGCACGGCTTCTACGGATATGGAGCTACGTATATTCGTATGGGTACGAAGATACGTATATGTGTAGAGCTTAAACGCGGGCTGTGTGCGTAAGGCTGAGCACCAAGAAAGGGCGATCGGGTGGGCACGCAGAAAGGGCGATGGACCGGGCCAAAGCTCCGCACAATCAAGGAACCATCGACGGAAAAGCGAGCCGCAGCGGCCGAAGGAACGACCCACCGGTCAAAAATAGTCTAGAGGAAAAAGGGCAAAAAATTATTAGAGATGACAGCCTTCTTTTGTCGAGTCTAATACTCTACACGTTCACTGAGTAATAATACATGTTCGCAAAACCACTCACCGGTGAAAAATAGCCTAGAGGAAAAAGGGCGAAAAATCTTCGATGAATCCGTGTTTTTTCTGTGACGCAAACATTTTTTTCGGGTTTTTTGGGTGACGAAAACATTTTTCTGGGTTTTTTTTGTTGCGTTTGCTAAAAAAAATTGGTCGTTAGGACGCGCTGACGAATCTATGGGTCGCTATAAATCTTCAAGCAAATCTACATTTTTTTTAAAAAAAAACCCGCGGTTATGACCCGTTGGCAAATCCACAAGTTGCTATAAACTTTCGATGGATCTGTGTTTTTTTAGTGACGGAAACATTTTTTCCGGGTTTTCTTTTTGTCGGGTTTTTTTGTTGCGTTTGTTAAAAAAAAATGGGTCGTTAGCTTTTTGGGTGACGAAAACATTTTTTTCGGTTTTTTTTGTTGCATTTGTTAAAAAAAATGGGTCGTTAGGACCCGCCAGCGAATCCACGGGTCGCTATAAATCTTCGGACGAATCTACATTTTTTCTAAAAAAACCCGCGGTTATGACCCGTTTCGCCAGGGAATCTATGGGTCGCTATAAATATTCGGACGAATCTACATTTTTTAAAAAAAAAAACCCGTGGTTATGACCCGTTGGCAAATCCATAAGTTGCTATAAATCTTCGATGAATCTGTTTTTTTGTGACGAAAACATTTTTTTCGGGTTTTTTGGGTGACGAAAACATTTTTTCCGGGTTTTTTTTGTTGCGTCAGTAAAAAAAGGTTGTTAGGACGCGTCGGCGAATCCACGGGTCGCTATAAATCTTCGGACGAATCTACTTTTTAAAAAAAAAAGACCCGCGGTTATGACCCGTTGGCAAATCCATAAGTTGCTATAAACTTTCGATGAATCTGTGTTTTTTTGGTGACGAAAACATTATTTTCGGATTTTTTGGGTGTTTGCTATAAACCTTCGATGAATCTGTGTTTTTTTTGCGACGAAAACATTGTTTCCGGGTTTTTTGGGTGCTGAAAACATTTTTTCCGGTTTTTTTTTGTTGCGTTTGATAAAAAAATGGGTCGTTAGGATCCACCGATGAATCCACGGGTCGCTATAAATTTTCGGACGAATCTACATTTTTTTAAAAAAGACCCGCGGTTATGACCCGTTGGCAAATACATAAGTTGCTATAAGCCTTCGACGAATCTGTGTTTTTTTTGTGAGGAAAACATTTTTTTCGGGTTTTTTGGGTGGCGAAAACATTTTTTCGGTGATGAAAATATTTTTTCCGGGAAAAATGGAGAAAGGACCTGAACGTAAGAAGCAGGGACTCAGACGAAAACATTTTTTTCGGGTTTTTTGGGTGGCGAAAACATTTTTTCTGGGATTTTTCGGCGATGAAAACATTTTTTCTGGGAAAAACGGAGAAAGGAACTGAACGTAAGAAGCAGGGACCTGTTTGTTAATTTTTTGGACCTGTTCGCTATCCTGAAAAATTAGAAAAGGGCTTGTTTGCGATTTGAAACTAACGGGAGGCTTCTTTGTAAAATACTGCGCCAGGGACCCAAACGCGAAGGGAAAAAAATACTTCGCCTCACAGAAAATTACACAGGGACCTATCCGTAATTTCGAAGAAACGGAGGAACTTTTTCGCAAATGTCGCCGGTGACAGGTGGTGCTCCAGTTGGCCAGGGATTCCTTCGGCTATAATAGGGTTGATATTATACATTAAAGAAATTAAATAATAAAAATTGTTCCGGTTGGACTCTGTAACAAACATAGTACTGGTTTAGAGATGCTGTGACGTGGTCATATCTGGTGAAAAGGGCGGTGGCATCGGATGCAGCGGGCAGCGTGGTTCCCCAGGACCCCAGTCGGCGGTCCCTCTCCTTTCTTTTCTTGCACCGGCCGACCTCGTCGCCTCTATAAAAGCTTAGCCACTCGAGGTCACCACGCTCCCCTCCTCGTGTCATCACGCCGTTACTTGCCCTCTTGTACTTGCATCGGAAGCACTAGATCAAGGCACCGCGCAAGGAGCAGCAGGAAGAATTCATCATTCAGGGGATAAGCTCGTGCTCTGAAACTCCCTGCTCTGCGATCCACACTTAACTTGTGCGGTCGGTAGCTGCTGTTCAATGGCCGCACGAGCACTGGCCGCCGTCGCCGGCCGCCGGATCGTCGCCGGACAAACCGGTGCCCCTCTTCTTGCCTCTTTCAGGTGACTAACGAAAGGAAGCTTATGCTCTGATACTGTCACCACCACTCCCCCCCTCTCTGTTTTTTGGGTACTTGGTTTGCTTTAGTTTAGCCGTTTACAGTTGTTGGAGCTTGACAAAGAGCTGATGGCCATGGGGCGTTTTGCTCGTATCCCTTGCATGGTTGTGGAGCTTCTTCTCTTGTCTGTTTGTGCATCAGCCATCAGCACATGCTTTTGCGTGGAACACCGCAAAAAACTGAATGAAACCTTGGTCCACCTGTTCACTTCGATCAGCTCTAGACCCTTCTAGGTAGACCTGTAAATTGGGCCGTGCCGTGCCGGCACGGCCCAAGCCATCGTGCTTCGGACCGCTTCAGCACGGCCCGATCGTATCATCGGGCCGGGTCGGACTGGTCCGAAATGGTTTTTTCCTGGCCCGGCCCGGCTCTAAAGTCCGTCGGACCGTGCCGGTCCAAGCACGGCCCAAGCCTACTCCAAATCGATTGAAGCAGTCGCACTTACCCTTCTCTCTCTCGTCCCATCACTATCTAGTCATAAGTTAATTAGCCAACTATTTTTAGCCAGAAATTAATCACTATCTAGTGTGGCGCCATCTATGGCCAATAATTAGTAGCGGGAGTGTATAATTGGGGATATCCAATTAGTTGGGCCGTCATCGGGCGTCTTCGTGGCCCATCGTGCATGATTCAAAGCCAAATGACCAAACTCGCATTTGGGCGTCTTGCTCGGCCCATAATGCTTTGGGCCGTGTCGTGCTTTGGGCCGTCAATTTCGTAGCGTGCTCGGGCTAGCCCATTTGAGCCCGGTCCAATTTACAGGTCTACTTCTAGGTGTCCTGCTGTTGGTACCCCATCTTAAAAATTTCCAACTTTGTTTAGTTTATTTTGAGAGAGATGATCATATAGTTGTTGACTCCATTCTGAATGCAGAAGTAGCTAGCATACATGGAAGTATTGAAGAAACCACCATTTCAAAGAACAGAGTGTGATTTAAGAAAATGAACCTGTGATTCAAGTAACACCGAGCACAAGTTCACGCGATTTTGAGAAACTCATGAGATGACTGTACAGCATCGGTGATCTGTTCACAGGAGAGGAGGTCAGAATCACTCAAGTAGCGCCCAACCAGAGGAGCACAACGTCGTCCACGACGACGGCGCTGCGGCCGCGGCGACGGTCACCGCAGCGCAGGTGGAGGCTGCGCTGAACCGCAAGAATGAGACGGTGCTGCCGGACGAGGTCGTCGACGCGCTGGAGGGCGAGGCCGGCGAGGACGCGTGGGTGCCCGACCAGGAGACGGGCGTCTTCGTCCCTGCAGACGAGGCGGTCGACGCCGACAGAGTGAACCCCGGTGCGCCTCCTGCTCCGCCGCACCCGCTCGGCACCGCGGCGGCGGGCCGCTCAGCATCGGTGCTGGACCAGACTTTGTTCGTCCGGGAGGAGGACATGGAGGACGTCGAGAGGCCCGCCATTGACATGGCCAACGCCAATGACAACGCGAAATAAGCATATGCCTTGAGCTTGTGAGCTAGTAGCTCAGGCTTGTAGTTTTCTGCTGTAGTAGCAACAGCCAATAAGCTTTCTTTCTGAGTTCTGATGGAATAAATCTCATGTCTGATCTCTGTAAAAAGCTCCAGATAAATCTCATGTCAGAGCTCCAAGAATTTGCTAGTCAAGTTCTACCTTATGTTCAGTAATCAGTATAGTATCTGTCAAATTCAATCTGTGTCAGGCTACAAGAATTGGCATGTCAAGTTCTTCCTTATGTTCAGTAATCATATCTGTCAAATTCAATGTGATAGTGTTCAGTAATCTCATGTCATGTTCTAACTGCTATATGCCTCTCTGCCTATATGTGCTGCTTGCTGTACCGCCATCGACGACCACGCTGCCGTCTTCCACCATGGCAAAGGACAGCGCCACGGCCTCGTCGAAGAACCCGATCCTCGCGTGCCCGGTCACCATGGCCCTCCAAGAAACGGCGTCCAGGCAGTCGGGGAACCCGCGCACGCGAGGTAGAGAGCGATGAGGCCGTTGCGAACGGCGCGGAGGCGGTCCAGCCCGAGCTGCGTGGGCGTGCACGGCTGCGGCCTCGACGTGGGCGGAGGATGCGGCCAAGATCTTGACGAGGGCCGGGAGGCCACGGGCGTCGTGAGGTGCGCCGCCGCGCCGGAACGACGCCGCGTGCACGGATAAGGCGCTGAGCTTAGAGCTGCCATGGGAGTGGAACGGGGCCGTGGGCCTGCTGCTGTGTGCGGGACGGAGTAGTTGCTGCCGGTGAGCTCTGAGCTGCTCCGCAGCGCGTCACCGCGTCGTTCGCGGAGAAGAAAATACCATCGTCGTCTGTTTGGGTGAGAACTGGGGGACCGACAGGTGGGGCCGGAGACTGGACAATGGACGTGAGCCAGCGCAAATCAGACGGGCCGGGCCGCCCGTTCGAGGAAGGACGGCCAGGATGGGTCCGAAACGTACGCCGGTGTGAAAACGCTGGGCCGAGATGGGTGGTGCTTCGAATGGACGACTCCTCTTCCCCGGCGCCGGTCTCCTCCGCCGCCGCATGACCGAGGTCTAATCGTCCGTTTCATCACACCCTCAAAACAATCGGTAGGAAGAGCGTTCCAATTGCACCAACCAAACAACACACACGCAACAGGGGAAGGCAAAGTATAATCGAGAGGGCTCAAAATCGTCCAAACAAGTGTTAAAACAACAAATCTTGAAAGTTTGGCTCAGAGAAAACCTTTCGCCGGAGTCACATCACGCTACTACCATCCCAGAACAGAAGATTCCAATCTCTGCCTGGGAGGCAGCCGTAAGACCGGCCTTTCAATCTCTCCTCACTGCCATGAAATGACCCATATCGTAACGCTAGCTAGAAACAGAGCATATACACAAATAAACACACAAGCAGCGCGCGCGCGCGAGAGAGAGATGCAGCGGCAGAGCGAGTAGTGGAATGGAATCGAGTCGAGCGATGCGCCGCCATCACATATAGAGGAGAGGAGGAAGGAGCCCTAGCTACCAGGCGTGGGGGTGGGTGGTTGCGGTCTTCGGGAGTGACCTGGGCCGGCCTTCCAGGGCCCAAGTGTAACTTTCACCGGCTACTGCGCTAACCAGCAAAGTGATATATCAAGCTCGAGTTTGGCTTAAAAGCGGCTTTTGACTGGGCTATACTACTGAACGGTTAGGTTAAAAAATATTTAGTGTTTGATAGTCTGGTTTTTAGGTATGACTTATGAGAGAGTGCGGGTCAAGAATAAGGTTATAAGGGTATCAGAGAGGTAGGAATTGAGATTTTATACTTTGTAGGAGTGGTAATTTTCTCCAACTCTAGTGGTAAAGTTAGAGCCCCAACCTATCAAAGTCAAGGGAAGCTACCTTATATCAGCTTTCGGTTTTCAACTTCTTCTTCTGATATAAATAAGCTACTCATCTGTTTGGAATATTTTTCAACTTCCCGAGGAAAAAAACCGAATTCGAACATATTCCAAACAGACTAGGGATGGCAATCTTACCCGATTACCCGTGTACCCGCGGGTAAAAACCCTAATAGAGGTGGGTATGTTCCTTTTTATTACCCATGGTATGTTTATGGGGCCAAACTCTGCCGACGGTAAAGGTATGGGTATGGGGAGTTTCACGCACAGTTCCACCGATTACCGCTATAACCTATTGATATACTGGGCTAGAATAGATATCCGAGTTAGCCCTTGATCCCTATTTTGTGGTAACTCATTTCAATAATTGTTGAACTTGAGCATCCGTGTATTATTTGTCCTGTATATATTATTTTAATTCTTATTCTCATGTACATTTGAAATTTTGAATCATTGATAATCATTCTTTAATCTATAGAATATAGCTAATACCCATAACTTCATCAAAAAGATTGTATTAGTACCATAGCTCATTAGCTCCTAGTGTCATTTGGTTGAAAAGATTGTTGATGGTGGCGGGTAAACGGGTATACCCGCGGGTATCGGGTACCCGCGGGCGATGGGTATGGGCGAGATTTTTCGCCCGCGACCCTTCGCGGGTATACCCGTGGGAGAGATTTTAGTTCGCGGGTATGGGTATGGACGAGTACTATCCGTACCCGCTGCACCCGATTGCCATCCCTAAAACAGACCTCACTTTTCTGTGTGATGGTGACACTGAACAAGGTTGGTGTCTCTCGAGCATAACATTTTTTTTATATGCGAGTGTTCTTCATGCATAAATATAACAGGGAAGTGTGGATCGATGAAACCCTACTGTGCTGCATTTCATCTTCATGGACATTCAGCAGGAAGCCGAGAGGTCAGCAAGATAATAACTAGGCATGTTTTTGTGACACGACGCCGCCGAAAGTAAATGGTGGCGACGCGCATAGATGATTTTATGGTTGAAGGAAAAAATAGCGGTAAGAATCTAAGCTTTTTTGAAGGGCAATTTTGTAAAAAAAACTCAATTAGATGTAATTTTTGAGATATTTCACGGGATTTTAGGACCGAAGAAAAGAACCGCAAGAAAAATGTAAGAGGTTTGAAAGGCCTATTCAAAAAAACCCTATCTAAATGTTTTTTTATGTATTTCATAGCCAAAACGTAGCGGGAAAAAAACTGTGTAAGACAGCAACAAATTCTGGAAAACAATTTGCGCATGACTGAAACAAAGTCTGAAAGTTTTGAGGGTTTTGTCGTTCTAGAAATGGATCTAGATGTTTTTTTTGGGAGTTTTAGGGGCTTTCCTGCTATAAAAAATACAGAAGATGCTACATAAAATTTTGAAAGTTTTCAGGGTTTTCTTGCTTAAAAAACGCCACGCCTATAGCTAATATCAAAAGACGTAACTGGAAAGACATATTCTAAGATGTCATGCCACGCAAGTAGTTAGGATAGCATTTCTACAGTTCAAATAGGTCGATGATGACAGACATTTGAGCGATATCACAATTCATATGCGAATATATTACATGAATTTATGTTTTCTTGCATATTTCAGTTAGATATATGAAAATCATATGTGTAGATTCATCTCAAAAAGTATTTTCATACTGCTACCATTTTTCTTAGGTTTTATAGAAAGATTACAATATAAATTAGTGGTAAAAATTGTGTTTTGGGATCATGTTAATGTCAAATACAACATGTTTTTTTACTGGAGTGAATGTCATATCTTGTAACCACATGATCATTATCTAGCATCTGAGGTTTTTAGAATCTGAGACACCTCTTTGTTTATTACACGTAAGGTTGGATGAATCTTAAATGTTGTATTTTCTTTTATGACCAGCCCACCCTGTCTCAAAATGCATGCCTCACTAATTTTCAATAAATGTACAATTCATCACACTGAATATTGTGTGCCACAGCATACATGCATGCTTGTTTTTCTAGTCAGTTCACCATTAAGAGCTTAAAATTTTTCCTAGAAGTGATATGCCTGTTCTAGTATCATGGCACTAAAGTGTGATAAGCCACTATCCAGTGGTAATGGTTACTTAAAGGCGATATCTTGCATAATAATAGCAAGACACAAGAATATCATCCATTAGTATCATTATGAAACACATGCGATGTAGAGTAGCTAATTCATACATTTAAATGATTTTACTTACCTCCTCGCATCGAGGCACCCAATTGTTCGAACGGAGATCAAACACATCATGAATCATGAACCTCAAACGTGGTGCCAAATGAGGGTTTCTTGTCAGCCCCTTCATATCATTGAAATAGTTATCATTAATTCGGCAAGATTTTGGGTTCTCATCAAGCTGTTTATTGATCGTATTGAAGAACTGACAGATGGCCTCGACGTTTTCCTCTTCAGGGCAAGCCTTTTTGTCAGGCTCGGATCCCAATAGTTCCTACATACGGCAAATGGATTAGGCAAATTTTTCATAGAATAATAATCATATTACATATTTCTTGATGAGTACCTTAACAATGTGATGGTCAATTTTGCAATCTCAGCCCTTAGGCTGTCAGCGCCTTCAAAGGCTTCCTGACAATTGTTCAACAGCACACATTTGAATGTAATCTCTTTACCACCTGGTTCTTCTGGAGGGAATGATGAGAGCTTGTCATTAAGATCAGAACAAAGTTGAGCATACATCGGACAGAAGGTGGGCTCAAAAACAACCTTCTCAAATACGAGAGAAATAACATCACAGATCAAAAGTAGAGAATAGATGAATCACAAGAAAATTGTCGAGAATAGAAAGATATGGAGCAGAGGCAATTTGAGATAATCGAACCTTCAAAATATCGCAGAGTAATTCTAGCATCCAATAGTTGGCCCTTGAGTAGATCAAATTTCTCAAGGCCAATTTGTTTAATATCTTGCACAAGCAAGAGCAAATAAACAACATGAAAAAGGCAAGAAAAGAGCTGGGACACTTTTACTTTGTAAACAAGAAAACAAACCACCGCTTCAAAAAGAACCAAACCAAAAAATGATAATTATACTACCCTTTCACTATTTTTCAGACTCTATCTTTCTCCAGAGATTGCCTCTTTGGGTGACCAAGGTACCTCGGCCTTGATAAGAGCAGAGTGGGGCCAACCTGAAATTTTGAAAACAAAATCATGTGAAATAATGATAATATGAAGAGAAAAGTATCGGCATACAGAATAGCAGATATCATATGCATACGGTTAAACACTATACATCCACGTTCAGAAAATAAAACAATACAGCATTACAACATATGAAATCGATTGCATACAGCAAATTTGAGGAGACATATGCCTCATTGTTGAATGTTGACAATGTTCTATAACGAATAATCTCGTTACCTTTTTGGCTTTTAATCCCGCAACTTCTGCATGTAGCTCACATTTCAACATTCGTTGCCAGAATGATATGTTTACAATTGCACAGCATGATATTTAATGAAACAGCTTGTATAATAGGACAACTCAGCTTCATCGGAAGCTCATACAACAGAAGAACTAAGGAAAATTATCTCAGGGCATGAAAACAGGAATGGTTTCGTGCCATCCCTAGAAATCCTAAGATGCTCTGTAGCCATTGAAATCCTGAGACGCAACCTACTCCATCTCTAAATTCACATTGGGGAGGCTTAAAGGATGAGTAAAAATTCAGAGGCATAGTGAGCATACTAACAAGATTAAACTTCTAAAGAATCGCTATTTTTTTTTATCAAACAGGAATCGCTATTCAGATCAAAACATTTCAGATCAAACAAGAATCGCTATTCGTTGATCTATCGCGAAGTATAAGTCAACTTCTAAAGTTGTCACTAATGAAGTTAGATGTGCCAACTGTAACTTTGATAGGCTCCGACTCATTTTTAATCATACTTTATGTTTCTACGGTAATGGTACTATATATAACTCTCCAGATGTCTTAGCATCAGCAAATCATGTAAACCAAGATTGTTTGTAGACCCAACTAACTGTAAATTAGTTGAAAAGGCTCACCTTAATCTATTTGTCCGAAAAATTCATAAATTGATGGCTAACAGAGAATGCACTGAGGTAAGATAAATGACTATTGCTTACAGTCAACTATTTTTGTATGCAAAGTACCAGTTAACATTGTGGCTCTCTAACCAATAGCATTTGGATTGTATTTGAACTGAGTTTTTGGGAGGCTAAGCACGGCACGCCCAGCTCATAGTTCCAAAAAAAAGATGAGACTAAAAAGAAACGAACTGAGTTTTTGGGAGGCTAAGCATTATTTCAATCAAAATTAAACCAACTACGCTATATATAGGTACATTGAGTTACGGTTGTAACCTTAGTTTTCAATGACAATTCCTAGGGTAAGTAAATTTCTATTAATATGACAACCTTCCTTCAAATTTAGCGCTAGCGTTGATAGTGCACGAGATATAGGTTTACTTGCGGCAAATCAACAAAGATCTCGCATCGCACAACAAAAAGTAATTACACCTCCCCATTTTTATGTCGAAAGGAAATATGACTAATTATTAAAATGTTTTGTTACTACAAGAGCCGTAAGTGTGGAAGATCTGTGCTTACCAAAGAACTCACGAAAGCGAAATTTTCTATTATGCGAAATAATCGATAAACAAGTTAGAAGCGAGTGAACTTTGTCTTGCATCGGTTTTATAAAATTGTACCAAGGCTTAATCTTTGTACATGCAACCGAGCAAAGGCAAATCAATTAAGTATTTGATGCGATCCGAGCTGTTTTCATTTAAGCACGTCTCTTCGCTTTTTCTTTGAGCTAGTATAAATACACAATGCACAAATGAGATGAAAGTAATCAAGACATAGAAATTAATAAGCTACCACAAACAACATCCTACCTTCACACACGTAAATCCGCCTTGAGGTGGTTCTAGTCCGTCGGCGTTATCTCAGTAAAGTCTGTATGAGATTAAAAAGAAACGAACTGAGTTTTTGGGAGGCTAAGCATTGTTTCAATCAAAATTAAACCAACTACGCTATATATAGGTACATTGAGTTACGGTTGTAACCTTAGTTTTCGAATGACAATTCCTAGGGTAAGTAAATTTCTATTAATATGACAACCTTCCTTCAGCCTAGCAGCAGTTGATAGTGCCTGAGATATAGGTTTACTTGCTGGCAAATCAACAAAGATCTCCATCGCACAACAAAAAGTAATTACACCTCCCCATTTTTATGTCAGAAAGGAAATATGACTAATTATTAAAATGTTTTGTTACTACGGTAGCCGTAAGTGTGGTAGATCTGTGCTTACCAAAGAACTCACGAACAGAATTTTCTATTGTCTGAAATAATCGATAAACAAGTTAGAAGCAGTGAACCTGTGCTGCATCGGTTTTATAAAATTGTACCAAGGCTTAATCTTTGTACATGCAACGAAAGCGATGGGCAAATCAATTTAAGTATTTGATGCGATCCGAGCTGTTTTCATTTAAGCACGTCTCTTCAGTTTTTCTTTGAGCTAGTATAAATACACAATGCACAAATGAGATGAAAGTAATCAGCACATAGAAATTAATAAGCTACCACAAACAACATCCTACCTTCACACACAGAAATCAGTTCCTTGAGGTGGTTCTAGTCCATCAGCGTTGTCTCTGTAAAGTCCTGTACATAGATCCCTTTCTGTAAAATGGACAGCACCAGACATTAGTAATGCAGGGGCACAGCAGCGTTTTTTTAATAAAAAACAAGTAGGAGTTGTTTTGACTTCTGCGTCATATCAAAGTCTAAGAGAAGCGTTTTCTGCACTAAGAAGATCCCTTGATAAGTAAATGTGAAGTGCAGAACTCTCTTCAATTGAGGTCGCCTGTAAGGAGCTCTTTCATCATTATATATCCTCAAATCCTGTGCTCTTATTGAAATATGACTGACCAAGCCATACACTAAATAGCACTCTTCTTTCACACACATTAAACGAATCAACTAAACCTTATACTAAATAGTACAATATGTACAGTATAAGACAACCTACAGAAGCCACCGAAGGACATATTTCACAAGACCTACTGGCCGTGTCATAGTCTCTTCGACAGAATTCACAAACCTGATGTATTGATACGTGAGCTCAGCAGCTGCAATCAGTGCCTCACCTGTATATTGGACTTTATGATGGATCTCGTATCACTCCCAAAGCCCTTTGGGAATTCCTATGGTTTCACCTCTTGCTAGTGCAGGCTTCAAAATATTAGCAGCATCAATAGCACCTTCTGCAGCTCATGCTCCCACCAGCGTGTGAACTTCACCAAGGAACAGTATTATCTCATCACTCTGCCCGATTTCTTTCACGACCACGTAATCTTTCTTCGAACTCTCCACAGTACTTTGTACCAGTAACAATAGGTCCCATATCAAGGGCGATACCCTGCCAATGATGGATTACAAGAATTAATTATTGATCATCTCCTGGCGATGCCATCGGAAGTGCAGGATAGGTCAATAAAAAGGGGAAAATGCCATCGGAAGTGCAGGATAGGTCAATAAAAAGGGAAAAATGCTGAACATATTGATCATGTTTCTGATCTTACTTTTTTTTATCAGCTTACATAACAAAGAATCTGGACGTATGTCTGTCTACAAAGGAATACATCACATCACAATATATTATACAAAGATTTTCTTTTTTGATCTTACAAAACCATCCAGGAAAAGCATAAGAAGATGGATGCACAAGAAGGGAAAACAAATTATCATTCTTGTGGATGTGTCATTCCATACTGCTTGATAGTGGTCGGTCTAAAAGATTAGACATGCTAATTCCTCACTACCTCTTAGTGCTCAAATGGTGAATGCTGATCAATCTATGAAAACCGGAAAACTACAGAGGTATGCCTAAACTGAACAGCACAAAATGATAAACGGCTCAGCAACTGAAAAACCTCACTCACATAAGCATGAAGGTTCATGCCTATACTGATATTTCCATAGATCTAATACATAAAATAGAAAAATGAAGCTTCATTGGAATATTACTAAACAAAGTTAAAGAAAAATAAATCTAAAGAGATGATATCAGAATGAACACAAACAATTTCCCCTTCTATTGTTTCAGGCTCATCTCCAGTAGCAAAGCGATAATCAACAAATTTGTCGATAATTATACATGCATGCCCTAATCAACAAATTTGTCGATAATTATACATGTAGATTAGAAAGACTAATCAATCCGTTGGCTGAAATCTTGGTTTTATGCCTGCTCAAATTTCTATCAGATTGATCAAACTTCCACAAAAAAGACTAAAAGGATTATCAACGAAATTTCACCTCAAAAGGAAAGGATCAAGAAACTGACAAGATTGCCAAGGCGATTAGAGCATATCTTGGGGTGTTCCTGCGTGCAAAACTCAGTTTATAAACCCCGCCAATTAGATCAAAGCCAAATGATTCACAACCGGATCCTTGTAAGCTGCAGCTGTACTGCATTATCTTGGACGCGCGGCCGCTTCGGATCGTGAGTCTGGGGGGCGAAGGCAAAAGCAGCGGACCTTTTGCTTCGGTGAGGCGGAGCAAAAGCAGCGGACCACACGAGGAAGCGGGCCGAGCCACGCGTCGCGCGGGCAAAAATGCCTCGAACGCGCGAGGGGTGGGAGTCGAACGTGCGAACGATGGAGAAGATAGCGAGGGCGGCGCGTACGAAGGGGATGGCGAAGACCGGAGACTGGAGATGACGGCGACGGGGTTGGGCTGCGCGAAGCGTGTGGTGACTGGTGAGGGAGAGCAACGATGGGCGCAGAGGCGGCGACGAAGGCGCGGGCAAAGAGGGCGTGCGACCGGGTAGCAGGGATCGCGATGGCGAGACGGCCGAGCGTCGGAGGCGAGGACGCAGTGGCGGAGATGGCGAGGGCGAAGGGGACGCGATGGCGATGGGGAAAAGGGAAGCTTTTGCGAGAGCGAAGCAGCATAGTGGTAACTAAACCGGCGAAAAAAAAGAGCAGTCGGATATACCAAAGGGGCACGCGGCGCTGTCGGAAAAATCTGGACCTGGACGGCCGCGAGGAGTCGAACGCGCACCGCGGACTCGAGCGTGACCAAATCGACCACTACACCGCGCGTGCAGATGTGTAAAAGCACGGCGACAAAATAAATGAACTATGCAATAGGCTCACTAAAAAAGCGACGCTGGCATGGAAGCGCTGCGCGCCACGTCGACCAAATCGACGTGGTCAAGACGAGGAAACAAAAACCTCCCATATTTAATATAGTAGTTATACCGATTTGGAAAAAAAGTTTGAAAATAAATAATATCAAGTCAAAAATCGTCAGAAACTAAAGGGTTAAGAATTTAATTTTTTAAAAAAAATAAAAAAACAAAAAATCGACCATTTTACGTCGCATAATTTTTTTCAAAACCGGGTTACCGATCGATTTTAGAATTTTTTTCATATTTTTTTGAAAATTTCTCAGACTTGATCATCATCTAAAAATTTTATATTAGTGATGCATTAGGACCATCCAAAATTTCTAAAAAATGTTCTAACATGATTTGAGCCATTTTTCATTACGTTGAAATTTGTCGGTCAGCCTTCAGTAGCACTGTCCGAATTTTTGAAAATTCCTCAAGCTTGATCATCATCGAACATTATTGGTGTGTCAGGACTATCCACAAAAAATTTTAAAATTTTCTAACGTGGTTTACACCATTTTTCATTTGATTGAAATTTACAGCTCAACCTTTTATCAGGACTCAGGACAGCAGCACTGTCAGAATTTTTTTAAATTGTTATAGGAACATTAGTGATATTTCAAGACCATCAGCAAAAAATTTTAACATCATTTTAACCATTTTTTCACTCGGTTGAATTTCATCGAGATTTTGGCAATTTAGGCTGAATTTCGTTTCAAAAATTGCAAATTTCAATTTTGGCTTTTGAATTTTGACCGGATTTCGTTTGAAATTCTGAGATTTCGACAAAATTTCGGATTTTGCCCACCTCTGAGATGTGAATCGAAAACGAAATTTCAAACCTTGATCGTACAAATATTGCACGTACATAACCATCTTCAACAAGCTGGAGCAGTTAAAAGAAAGCAAGCTACAGATGCATGGACCAACAGCAGCAATGCAACATAGCTGCTGCAGCCACAACACCACGTTTAGCAGCTGATGCAAATCAGTCGCGGCACTCAAATAAAAAAGCACATAGCCAGTGCATACTGGGAACTGAACTAGATCTGCACGTAGTTCTCCATAACTCCCAATATTACCTTTTTTTCTTGGAAAAGAGGGTAAACCCTATTTCTTTTATGGAGATGAAAGTAACAAGGTTCAAAGAGTAACAGACAAGCACTTCGCCTCCAGAAACCCAGAGAGCAAAAAGATTATTACAAGTCTTCATCAAACTCTAGACACAGAGTCTAGCTAAGGAGCGAAACTAAAAGGAACATAGCAATTGAACGGAAAAATCAAGTCCTGCAGGCCATCCCAAGCAGTGAGACAACCAGGTTCCAACTGATGGTCCCATGCCGCCATAGATTCTCATATCCAAGCTGCAAAAGTTCTAGGAGAGACAAAACCAACATGCTGGTAGGCTATTGCATGATGGCCGTTAATCGTCGCAAGACAACATTCTGGGCAACACCCAGCTGGGCAGCAACAAATTGCCAGAACCAGTGGAAGTAACTTGTCGAGCACCTCGATTCAACCAGTATATATTGTTACCTCTCCTCCATGTTCTCATGCAAGACAGTGGCTGGCTCATATCTCCGTAGTCGATGAAGAGCAACCATCTGTCCAAATCTTCAGCTACCACCCTCACCCACTTTGCAGGTTCAGCTGACAAGTCAAGGCAGAATTGTTTTTCAAAAAAAAGACAAGTCAAGGCAGAATGCTTCCCAGCGACCAGCAAGCAAGAGAGGCATGTCACCACGTACCACCAACCGTGGTGAGCAAACCCTGGGTTCGGCCATGTTATCACCCCAAACGACTGCCAGTTCCTGCAAAGACCTGACCTTTGAAGGCCACAATCTGAGCAATCAGTTTACATCCATCTGGATAAGGGCACTGTAACCAAGAGTGGCTTCCAACTCGCCAAGCAAACAGGGAGTAATGGGTGCTGACAAGGAGATGCGAGTTGGGTGATGCAAGTGGAGCCGTAAGGGTACTATAGTTAAGAAGAGTGATCTTGGCCAATGGGCAAGGTGAACACATCCACGACGACATAGGATCTGCCATAGGAGAAGATGGCATGGCCATAAGAACAGCCTACAAACATCATCTTGTCCAGAATACTCGAGGGAATCAGGTGGTGAATGGCGGTGCTCGGATTGGCTGGATCAATCAGCCCCCATGTGTGTTGAATGTTGGAGTGGGGGGTGCTTATTTGGACACAACTTTGGATGACGAAAGGTGGGAAGAGCAGGCGTAAGGTAGGTCGGCCGACATGAAGGCAGCACGCCAACAGGGGAAGGTGGCAATGAAGGCAAGAAGGTCGCTGGTTGTACTCAACAGGACAATAATGGAGTGAACTAAGCCATCTGGGAGGTCTGCCCAGCCTTGGGGTCCAGGCATATGGCAGAGAGCACGGACATGGGGAGGTTGGAGGTTTTGCTGGCGCTTTGCATGGTATCAGCTTCTGCATGACAAATTATGAATTCAAGGAGAACGATCAGAACAACGAAGTTATATGCCACCCTCTAGTATGTGATCCTTCATATTTTTGCCACTTTGGTATTACTTCAATATGTTTCCCTCTTTTGTGCCTCTCTCACCATGCGAATTGTCACAAATGCCCTGCCCGGTGTTAGCCAAGCACTGAAGCACAAATCCTAATCATTTGTAGCATATCTATAGAAGGGGAAGAGAGGAACAAGAACAACAAGAAGGGGGCGAACAAGAGGAAGTGCCTCGCTGACCGCCAGAGTTCTAGCCTCGCTCCTTCAGTCGCCCTGTTGCCACAAAAGGGCCAAGCCACAGCAGTAGATGCTCTCAGATCGGCTACAAGATTGCAAGTATGTGCAAGGAATTTAGCATGAGCTGATGCATTCCAAATTAGGTTTTCTGGAGAATAGCACGATACCTTCAACATGTATCAGATACGCAGACCTGGTGGTGTATTACAGAATCAAAGTGTATTTTCAATCAGCTCTATCAGGTGTATTTGGATTTAACTGAATTGTACGAATTGAAACCAGAGATACCGAATTCCCAACGTGCCTGTAATTTCTGAGTCATGTGGTGAGGTCCCTGCCCCATTAATTTATCTTGAATCGCTTGCCACACTATCAACTTTTTACTTTGACATGGTTCTAGAGATTAGGAACCATATCTCTGGGAGCTGCACATGAATCCACTGGCCTCACCCGGACTTTTTCTGTTCGGGATAAGATGTCAGCCCAACCAAGAGAAGCGTACCACCATGAGGTGTCCAGAGTGCAAACAAGGAATTGTGCACTATCTTGTTTACTAATGGATGACAAGGTGGAGGTCAAATTTTAGTGGTCACTACATGTGAACAATGAAGATGGTCCTTGTGGCGTGGGAAGACGTCGCTCCCATAGGGACAGCCTACAAAGAACAGCTTGTTAAGACCTAAGAATATGTTGGGGAAATTAACAGCGAAGGGAGGCATTTGGATTGGTTTGATCGAGAAGGATGTGCTGCTCTTCCTGAGATAGGGTAGTAAGCACACAACTAAACCCGCAAGAATCCTGTCGATTCTTCTGTTCAGGAATCAAGGACACAAATGCACTAGAATCACATTTCTATTATCTACAAAAAAAAATGCCTCCATGAAGTAACTAATATCTGAACTTTGAACAACCAGAAACATATCGGATGGACTAATCGATTCACGGAGAAGTTGTACATGCGAATAATGAAAAAGGGCGACTTCCCACTGGAAGTGAAGAACAAATACTACTCTACTCTACTCCATTAGGGTTTGGGGGTGAAGTGAGGAGCGTACAGGCTTGGGAGTGAAGGGAGGCGGCGGCGAGGGCCATGCCAACTCGGTGGAATCCACCTCAGCGTCGGCGGCTTCCCTCCCCTGTACTCTGCTGTCCCCCTCATGGTACTTGGGGGTACATCGAACTGCGAGAGGAGGCCGGAGAAGGGAGGCGAGGCGAGGGGATTGGGCGGTGGCGAGGCGGCCGGACGGAGGTGCGGTCTGTGATGTTGAGGAGCGCGTGGCCGCGGCGGAGGTGGCCACGAGAGGCTGGGCACTGACAGGGTGGGCCCACACGGACGATACGCTGGATTGGACGGTCCGGATTCGCTGATGAAGCCGAACTTCCGTAGGAACAATGATCGTGCCCGTCCGTTCGCTGATGGACGGTCAGAATCCCCTACAAACTAATAGGCCGCATCCGCAAAATGATGCCACAACGTCTAAAAGAGAGAGAGAGATTATGCTACAGGCTTCGCCGGCGGCGGGCGCCAATCCCGTCGTCTTCTCCGGCTACGGCCACCGCAAGCTCGAGTCCATAAGATAGAGGAGGAGGAGGAGGAGGAGAAGGGGATAGAGAAAATTAAGAGCAGCAATAAATCGGCAACAAATACATATCTCCAGTATACACTTGAATGAACGCTCGAGTCTCCGGTTGATGAGTGATCACACAAGCGCAGCAGAACTCGTGATCAAACAGTACATGTGGATACGTGTGCGTAAGAAAACCCAAACGGAGGATGGATTGCTGCGAGAAATTAATGCTAGAGCAGATGGGCTGTCTTGCTTGCTAGAAGCGGACGGAGCTTCCCCATGCCTGGACGTCCCTGAGGGTGGCGGCGAGCCAGTCGAGGCCGTCGCGCAGGCCCTTGCCGGTGAGCGCGCAGGCTCCCTGGGCATGCCACGTCCTGTTCTTGAGCTCGTACAGCCCCAGCCCTTGGCACACTTCAGACGGGCTCATCGCCCCTTTCTGCGTAGCGTATAAGCACAAGCAAAACACTAGTCAAGCCGCCATAGCTTCGCTTGACTGAACGCGATGTGCATCAGTCTGGGATTGTTGTTAGCTGCTTACCAGGTCCTGCTTGTTGGCGAGAACCAATATCACGCTGTTGAGCATAAGAGGGTCCTTGACAATGCCCTGGAGAGAAACAAGCTGACCATCAATGCATGAATATATGTTAATATGTTATATATGTCCTTGCAAGTTGGAACAAATTAAGGAAGTAAAGAACGTAGATGTGCGTGTGTGCGTGGAGTAATTAGTCTGATCTGACCTGAAGCTCGTCCTTGGCAACTCCAATCCTGTCCCTGTCCATCGAATCGACCACGTATATCTGTACGCGCAAATGGGTAAAACATTCGCGATGCATCAGTTCTTCTTGAGAAGCAGCAATGGCGGATTCTGTAGTAGTATTCAGAGTTCCAGATGCTGGCATTCGTGTGACAGAAAAGAGACAGAAAATACCAACGCATCCGAGTTGTTGAAGTACTGCCTCCAGAGAGGCCGCAGCTTGTCCTGCCCTCCCACATCCCAAACCGTGAAGGTCACATTCTTGTACTCCACTTTCTCCACGTTGAAACCTGCACAAAATAACATTCAGTCATTCGCAATAATCCTCCTCGTAGGAGATAAGAGTCTGAGTTGTGTACGACTCGGAGTCATATTAACATAGGATTTAAAGTTAGAGATAAATTAGAGATAGATTTTAGTTGTAATATGGTTGAGATTAACGCTATAAATAAAAGGTGGATAAGAACACACACACGAACACACAATAATTCCACAAATACTACAGTCCTATATACTACAATGAATGTGGTAATCAGCCGTTGGGTGAGGTAAAAGTTGGTACCGATTGTGGGTATGGACGACAAGACTTCGCCGATGTGCAGCCTGTACAGGATTGTCGTCTTACCGGCGGCGTCCAACCCGAGCATGACAACCTATATTTGCAGGACAAGAGGAACAGTTGAAGGCCATGAGGAAGCTTCATCGATCCCGACCACTGCCTGGATCAAGAACTACTATTACGTACGCACGTACCTTCATTTCCTTTTGGCAGAAGCTGTCGAACAGCTTCCTCAGAGACTGACCCATGAATACATACGAGTCTGACGTATCTATCGACGTAATCCTTCCTGCAGATTTCTTCTTCGTCGTCGTCGTTCTTGCGTCCCTGTATTCAGAAGTTCGATCTTCTCCTGGTTTCCTGATTTTATTGCCTCCGAGAGATGCTTGTGCCATGGTGGTGATCATGCAGGCCACGCCGCGCGCCATTTGTTTTTGCAACGCATTGGCGTTTGACTTACAATGTGCCTAGCCTACCGACAGTATTTGCATGTACTGTGTATCGTCCGCCGACAACAGGGGTGGAGTGCGACCAGGGCAAAATCAAGTGCTGATGCATCGCGCGAATTCAATTTGATTTTCCCGGCGATTGCTGAGGGGAAACATCTATCTGCTTCTTCATCTCGATTGAAGACATCTGGTAGATCTAACGTTGGGGCGGAAGGGCAATTTGGGAATGAGAAAGTGCCTCTGGAATCTGTCGACACGTCACGATCAGGATCGCGCCCAGAGGCAGTGTTGGAGGGTGATGAAGAGGAATGCATCGAAGATTTTTTTGGGCAATTATGGAGTGTTCCTGCAGGCAGGCCTCCTGTATCTAGGGTTCCTGCGTCGAGAGGGACTCTAGTCTGGATTCAGAGGGGCCTGCTCGAATCGGGGCAAATCTCGGCTTCGGATTGTTTTCCTGCTTCTCCTCACCACTACTTCTCCTCAAGTATTCGATCTCTGAGTTTAGCGAAGGATTTTTGCGGCAAGGAAGGGATTCTCTTGAAGAAAGTCTGAGAATGGCGGATCGAGGGTGGAATCACTAGGGGAGAGGAAGAGGAGGTTTTCGTCGGGGCTGGCGTCCTCCACCTCCTCCGTTCCGGGGTCAGAGAGGTCCGCAAGATCGCCATCAGTATGGAGGTTCGCATCAAGGGTTCCCTCTGGTTCGGCCACCAACTCAATTCCCCTATGCTGCTCGTCCGACAACAGAGGATGATAAGGGTAAGCAGAGGGTTGGGGTAGATAAAAAACCAGGTATGCTCACTGATGTTGCGGTTGGTTCTGATTATGCTCAGTCTATATGTTACAACTGTGGGGAACCTGGTCACCTTGTTGGTAGCTGTAGAAACCCTAAACTGTGCTTTATCTGTGAGGAATCTAATCATCAAGTTGAGCAGTGTCCGATTCGTAAGCAATCTCATATGCCTGCTAAGTACATTGGTAGTGCTGCTAGTGGCCTTGGATTCTTTTATCTGGAGGTTCCTGACTCTAGCCGATGTGCCTCATTTAGATTTAATAACTGCGGTATTCTGACCATAGATCAAGGGGAAATTAGTGTGGATGAACTTAAGAAAAACCTTGCTGATATCTTTGATTCTAAATGGCCTTGGCAAATTAGGCAACTGGAAGATTTCAGATTTCTTGTTCGTTTTTCCCCCTCATAAGAAAGTTTCAGATTTAGCCCTGTTACCTAGTTTTAACCTTGCTAAACCTGGAGTCACTGTTTATATTGAGGCATGGAAAGGAGAGGTTGATGCTTTTGATGAATTGCAAGAGACTTGGGTTCAGATTAGAGGTATTCCCCCAAAATGGTGCTCTTGGAAAGTCTTTGATCAAATTGCGTCTTGCTTTGGTCTGCTATTAAATGTGGATTGGACTGGTCTTTTTAAGAGTTTCTACGAGGTTGCCAGAATCCAGATTGCATGTAGAGATCCCACCAAAATTCCACTACAAAGGTTAATGGGTGCGGAAAAAATTTTATTCTTAATCTCCATAAAGGTTGAATCTGAAAAAACAAACTCTGGTGGGAATGAGGGTAAAGATGATGGGGATGATGACAATGATGATGACCTTGATGATTTCGATACTGACAATCAAAAACAGGAAGATAAGAAAGATAATATGTTGACTGATCATGGATGTGAGGATGTTGGAGGTAAGCAGAGTAACTCTTTAGGGAAAATGTCTAGTGGTTCTAAATCTGCTGATCAAAAAATGAAGAGTGTTCCTGCTATGGGATTTCATAATGCTATTGATGATTCGAATATGATGAATGTTTCTGGTCTCAGTGGGCGAAAGTCTTGGGTTCAGTTATTTCAAGAAAATCTGAATAATGCTTTCGATAATGAGGTGATTGATGATTCTAACTGCTTTAATCTTCTTAGAAATCTTGACATGGTGGGTTCTGAGGATGAATGGGATGAGATTAAAGAGGGGGCTATTGGAGAGTCTGATCATGTAAGTGCGGCTGATGATGCTCGGCTGGGGCAATTGGTTGATACTGGTACCGAGTGGATCCAGAGCTCGTGTGACAGAAAAAAAGATCAACGAGATGTTGTAATTGAGGAAAAAGCTAATGTGTCGGAGTTGCCGGACAGCATTCAGTTGGAAGAGGCTGTGGAGTTTCAGGATGATAATCTGATAACTAAAAGGAAGAAGCAGTGGGGGCCAGTTCCCAGCAAAAGGAGAAGTAAGAGACTTGAAGACCATGGGAAAACTGTTTTGCAAAAAGCTCAAGAACGTTTGCAAGTCAAGAATCTAGAAGAAGGCCCTAAACTAAAAGGTACGTCAAATAGGAGCTCTTTTGATATGTTTTCGGTATATGATTTAAATAATTTGGCTGAGAAAGTGGGTATTGTGATGGGTGAGAATGAATGTGAGAAGCATGCTAGTGTGTTGTTTTGTAAAGAATTTGATGCGAATAGGATGTTAAACAATAAAAAGAATGTCTCTGTGGGAGACAGTGATACTAATGCTCATATTAGGAGTGATTTGGGTGCTGTCAATTGTGATGAATTGGGCAATGCAAAAACTGATTCGCCAGGACCTCTGAAGGAGGTTGCTGCGGCTGACAGTGACTCTGGTGAATGGACTAAGGTTGGGAAAAATAAACGGGGCAAGCACCCTAGGAAGATTAGAGAATCATGAGGGGTCTTTTTTGGAATGTTCGAGGTTTAGGCCAACCTGGGAAAACGCAATGTCTATTAGATTTAATTCGTAATAATAAAGCTGATTTTGTTGGTCTTCAAGAGACTAAAAAGAATTGTTTTAGTAATTCTTTCCTTAATTCTATCAGTGGTTCTATAAACTTTGTGTGGCATTGGTTACCGGCCAAATCCTCTGCGGGGGGAATCTTGGTTGGGATTAATAGAGATGTAATGGATATCCTTCATGTGGAAATCAAGAACTTTACTGTTCAGTGTCTGGTTAAGTCCACCCAATTGGACTTTACTTGGAGACTTGTTGTAGTCTATGGTTCCCCTTACAGTGAAGGCAAATTGGCTTTTCTTGCTGAGTTACATGAGATTTGTGCTTCTGATAATCATATTCCTAGCATGATAGGGGGTGATTTTAACCTGGTTAGATCTCAAGCTGACAAAAACAATGGTAGGGTGGATACCAAATGGTGTGATAAATTTAATGAATGGATTGGCCTGTGGGGCCTTATAGAGATCCAATTATCGGGTAGACATTTCACGTGGTCTAATAATCAAGTAAATCCCATTATGTTAGTGATTGATAGAGTTTTTTGTAGTACTTCTTTTGAAGCGCAGTTTCCTTTGGCGACCGCTACCTCTCTCGCCAGAATTGGTAGCGACCATACTCCGATTCTGTGGGACTCGGGGATGGTACTTTTCGTGGTTGTAGTAGTTATAAGTTTGAGAAGTGGTGGCTTCTTCACGAGGATTTTTGTGAGATTATTTCTAAGACTTGGAAAAAGCCTGTTAAAGGTATTAAAGCTATCGATATCTGGCAATCTAAAGTGCGAAATATTAGGAAAACTACTAAGGGTTGGAGCTGTAATGTTGAAGCCGAGTTAAAGAAAAAGAAAAATTTGCTTCTAGATGAGGTGATTGCCTTGGATATTATTTCTGAAACTAGAACTCTTTCGAATGCGGAACATTCTAATCTTATCTCGATTAGAAATGAGCTTCGGCAAATTTGGGTTATGGAAGAGACCAAGGCCAAACAAAGGGCCAGAGATAGAAGTATAAAGGAAGGTGATAGGAATACTAAATATTTCCACGCTGTTGCTAACCAGAGACGCAGGAAAAATCTTATCTCTGTTCTTGAGGGTCCTAAGGGGCTGACTAATGATACTGATGAAATGCTGAATATAGCGTGTGATTACTATAAAAACTTATTCGGTTATGAATCTAAACCGAAGATTAACATTGCTGATCATTTTTTTGATGAAAGAGAACGAATTTCGGTGGATGAGAATTATGGTTTAGAAGCTTCTTTTACGGAAGAAGAGGTTAGAAAGGCAGTTTTTGATTCGTATCCCGACGGGGCTCCGGGTCCTGATGGTCTTCCCTTTATTTTTTATCAGAAGTTTTGGGACCTGATTAAAAATGATTTACTTAATCTCTTCCGGGATCTGGAAAATAATGAGTTGGATTTGTTTAGACTTAATTTTGCTATGATCTCTTTGATTCCTAAAGAAAATAATGCGAGAAATATAAGGCAGTTTCGACCAATCAGTTTATTAAATTGTAGCTACAAAATTGTGACTAAAGTGCTCACTAACAGATTAAGCCCGATTTGTAGTAGGATTATCTCCCTTAACCAATCGGCTTTCTTGAAAAATAGATACATCTTGGAGAGTGTTGTTACCGCTCATGAGATTATCCATAAGGTTCATCAAAACAAAACTCATGGCATTGTTCTCAAGCTTGATTACGAGAAGGCGTATGACAAAGTGAATTGGGAGTTTCTAATGGATATTTTGAACAAGTGGGGGTTTGGGAATAAATGGAAAGGCTGGATTCAGGCTTTGCTTATGAAAGGTTCTGTGGGTATCAAACTTAATAATAATGAAAGTGACTTCTTTCAAACCGGGAAAGGTTTAAGACAAGGGGATCCGTTATCTCCTATTCTCTTTAATCTAGTGGTTGATGTGTTTACGAGATCTTACAAAAGCTCTTGAAAAAGGTTTTGTTGAAGGTTTATGTAATGATTTTTGCCCCGGGGATTGTTACCTTGCAAAGATGTCGATGACACTCTTCTTTTTCTTAAGAATGAGGAAAGGCATATTCTTCACCTAAAGTGGTTTCTCTCTTGTTTTGAGCTGATGTCTGGTCTTAGAATCAATTTCCACAAAAGTGAATTGATTCCGCTGGGGTGTGATGCTAGTGAGACTAATCGTTATGCTTATATTCTTGGGTGCAAAATTGGGTCTTTTCCCATTAAATATCTTGGTATCCTCTCCATTATGACAGATTAGTAAGGATGATCTCGCAATCTTTGGTTGATAAGATTTTGAAAAGGATTGCGAGTTGGAGGGTAAACTTCTCTCGTATGGGGTCGTTTGTCTCTCATTAAGTCGCTTAGCAAGTATCCTGTTTATCTTCGTTTTTTTCAAATTTCCTAAATGGGCTGTGAATATGTTAAACTCTCATATGGCAAACTGTCTTTGGAATGATTCCGATGGCCATAATAAGATTCATCTTGCTAATTGGGATTTGGTTTGTATGGAAAAAGAGTATGGGGGGCTTGGAATTCCGAATATTAGAGATCTTAATCTTTGTTTACTCGCTTCTTGGATTAAGAGATTATATGCGAATGATGACAAATACTGGAAAAATTTCGTCAAGTTTAAATATAACTCTGATTCTCCGAATATTTTTGTGTGTCGGTAGGACCATGGTTCTTTTCGAAAGGGTTCTTTGGGTCGCTAAGGCTACTAAATTCGGGTATAGGTGGTCTGTGGGCAATGGGAGGAAGATCGATTTTGGGAAGACATCCGTTCGGCTCGTCTGTTTAGCCATTCGCTTTTGGGACCTTTATGCTTTTGTTAACGAAAAAGGGGCTTCAATTGCCGAGGTTTGGGATGGTGTTAATGTTCGTTGTACTTTTCGGAGATCTTTTTCTGAGAATTTGATGATTAGATGGTTTGAGCTTGTAGAGGTGGCTAGTAGTATCAGATTTTCTGATGATGTTGATTCTTTGATTTGGCAATATTCCAGTACGGGCGTCTATTCGGTTAAGTCTCTCTATGCGATTATTAATTTTAGGGGCGTTGTGCCTATCTTTGTCCCTGCTATTTGGAATATTATTGTGCCTCCTAGAGTTCAGTTCTTCCTTTGGCTTGTTTCGCATAATAAACTCATGACTAAAGATAATCTGCTGAAAAGGGGTCTTGATAAAGGTAGAACTTGCTATTGTTGTGATGAGGATGAGTCAGTTAATCATATTTTCTTCTATTGTGTTGTGGCTAAAAATGTTTGGATGTTAATCTCAAATTTCTTCGATATTGATATTGGTGCCAATTTTGAATCTGTCGCTCGATATTGGTTAAGTAATTGTAAAAATAGTGCTCTAAATTCTATTTGTGCGGCTACTCTGTGGGGCATTTGGAAAGTTCGAAATAACATGATCTTTCGTTTACAGGGTTGGTCAAGTGTGAAAATTATATGGATAAGAATTCTTGTGATCTTAAGGAATTGGAGGCCACTCTTCTCCGGGGATCTGGAGAACAAGGTTTTCTTTGTTTTGCAAGTACCGAAGAGAGGATTCAGCGCCATTGCTTACGGAGATGCGTTGACAAATGATGATGGGGCTGAATTGGCACCGGTCACGCCGGTGATTGAATGAAGATCACTTTTTCATCTGGCGCCCGATGTATGCCGATGTGATGTGGGCTTTGCTAACATTCGGCTCCTGTGATGAAGTCTTGACTTGTAGAGTCTATCTTGGGGTCTTTTGGTTCTTGATGATGGTAAAATGTTTTTTTTGGTTGGTTACATCTGCCGAGGGTGTGGTATCTTAAGTATGTCTCTGCTATGAGGTTGTTCTTGTTAAGTTTTTGGATGACGATTAGCGTTTTTTTTGTCGTGTGGTCATTGGCCTGTCTTGTGTCATGTCTTTGAACGATAATCGTTGTCCGGTTTCTTGAATGGAACTGGGGCATTTCTTGATGTCCTTTTGATCAAAAAAGACAACAGGGGTGGAGCCAGCCGGGCCTTGGCCACTAGCTGTGCTAGCACTTGCTCTTAATCTTTACTATATAAAGTAAAAGTTTTTTTCCACGTCACTTTATCAAAATTAACCACCTTTGCCATTGCTCTTTAATTACCCACTTTTGCCATTATTAGTGCTCTTCGCAAATAAACTTTTTATCGCAAATTGAGTTTCAACCATTGTATCATTCAGATTGAACAATATTATTCAGATAAGGTTAGTAATTTTTGCAAATAAATTTTTGTCACAAATTGAGTTTTCGTTATAACGCACGGATACATGACTAGTAAATTTAATAAACAATATATATGAGTTTTTTTTTTGTCAGGCCTCGGGCCCAGGAGGACCGGCTCCACCCCTGGCCGACAAGGTGTGTTCTGGTTTGCAGTGCAAGTTGACAGACAAGCTTAATTTTTGTAGAGGTGCATGCCACCTTGACTTAAAACTACAGGTTACAACTGGCTCCACCTCTTATCCCATACTATTCACTCTAACAAGTAAAAAAAATGTGGATTATATTCTTTTCTTTTTTCTAGAAGAACGAGTAAAGTAGTATTGTCGAGTGCCTCCTGCCTAGGTTATAACAAGTTGAACTTCGTCAGGACTCGATTACAACTTTCTACAGAAGAGTTACAAGCAAGTCGTTGCAGTATAAAGAATTTTTTTTATTTAATATTTATTTTTAATCGTTTTTTCAGAACTAGTCGCTCATGGAAAAATTTCAAAATACCCTGCCGCGTCGCCCCGGGCGATCGCCTCAGACGGGCGAAGGCGGGTCCCGCTAACGGCCTGAACGGCGCTGTTTGAGCTACGCCACCAGACGGACACGCGTCGGGTGTCGCCAGTGATCGCCTGTGGTCGGGCGATCACAGGTCGAGGCGATCGTGGTATTTTTATACCATGTGCGATATCAAGTTTCCATTTATGCCGCCACGAGAGAGAGCGAGAGCGAGGAGAAGAAGAGGAGAGGAAGGAGAGGAAAAAAAGAGAGAGGGAAGAAAAAAGAGGGGAAAATATTCATCGTTTTTGAAGGTAAGTCCCAGAATTTATATGTAATTTTTTAAAATTTTAGTATTTTGTAATATTTAGAAATATTAGGATTGGTAGTAGAAATATTAGGCAATGTTTAGAGATTTAATATAGTATTTAGACATATTAGGATTGTAGTATTTAGAAATGTTGAGAATCAATATAGTTTTGGAAATTTAATTTAGTTAGGATTGGATAGTAGAAATATTAGGCAATATTTACAGATTTAATATTTAGTATTTGCGGTATTTAATATTTTAGAGATTTAATATTTAGTATTTGCGGTATGTAATATAGGTAATCGAATTACTTATTTATAGTCAATGACCGTGTTACGTTAAAAATTAGTATATTTAAAAATATAGCAGGCGCCGTTACAAATCAATAGGGTAAAATTTGACGACAATATATTGTGACATTTATATAGCGGTTAGGTTGGAGAAATGATGATTTTTTCGGTTCGACGTTGTAGGCAGTATGTCGGAGACATTGTATTTTCAGATATTCTATGGAGATGGGGAGATAGCACAGGGCGAATGGAGTCGATTTGTCGGCATTTTCAAAGATCATCACAGACATATCTAGGCCGAGAGATAGGACATACTGAGGGTTTGATGGAGTTTATATTTGGATGTTCGGTTTGGATGCCCAAAGTGTTCTTGCGGGTTAGAGCGAGAGTAAGTCGTATGAAGGACTTTTTATGGAGAGTCGATCCTATTAACGCGACCTCGGCATGGAGGAGCTATGTTGGTCTGTCAGAGAGCGGGTGGCCGCTCATGTTGTTTGGTAGAGTGGTACGTGTACCTCCATCGGTGTCGGAGGTGCGTGATGTCGGGTAGATATTACGGAGGAGGAATACAGATATGCAACAACGCGATGATGAAGATGGTGGCGAGGTTGGCGGTGGCGACGGATCGGGGGGCGAGGAGCCACCGTGGAGGCGCGGTGGCCGACGAGGGGAGGAGGTGGAGCACATAGTCGAGTTGATGGAGGAGGAGGACCGTGCGGATGAGGAAGTCCTCGATGGCGAACGCCGGACGAGGAGGACAATACTCTGAGGTGCTGTCCCGGGCGTGGACTAAATATAATTTCGAAGACCTGACAATGAATGAAGGCAACAGAGATGCATGGGAGTATCATGAGAACGAGGTCGCGCAGGGGGCCATATCAACAAGTCAGAGGAGGAACCTCCTCCAGGGCCACCCGAAAGCCCCGACGTTATGCGACATGGCCGGAGGCGATGGTTGATACCGCCAGGTGATCTAGCGGACCGGAAATTCTACCGGTGCCCTTGGCCGAGGATGAGCAGTGCTTGGTATTTCAACTGGGTGGACCCGAGACGCACCACCCACATCTCGAGCAACTCGCATGGGATAATCGGGGAGCAACCTCTCCGTGGTGCCACTACCGCCGTAAAAGCCGGACCGAGTACGCCACGGTGTTATGCAACCACCAAAGCGGGCATATTGCATTGATCGCAGGCACGCTTCCGGTTGTCCAAGCATAAGCCCAACACACACCTCCCGCACCATATAGTGGAGTGCGAGCCGAACAGAAGCAGGCGTCTCGCATGTCTCCGCCAACGGCCAACACAAAGAGAGGCGCAAGAGGTTCCTCCTCTCAAGAAGAAGGACAAGGAAGCGGCCGCCGAGGTCCGCACCACGCAACAAATCCTCGACGCGTTTAGGCGGACCACCCGGAACCCGTGGTATTAACATAGGGGACGCCGAATCGGGATGACATGCCCATATGGGAGGCGTAAATCCACATAAAGAACAACCAAAATTTAAGTCTTATACACCGAGAGCGACAAGATAGGCCACCCAATGGGCGATATTTGGGAGCACCGCAGAACCCTATGGAGTTCTTTCATAGTAGGGATTGAGCGGTGTCCGATGACCGGTCGCAATACTAGAACGGTCGTAATATGCGTAAAATGTATGACATCATTCGTCAGACCCAGATAAGCGAACGATCATTTGTTCCACCACGACCATAACAGTGCTTTCCTTATTAACCTCGTCATCGTTGTAATGCCCATGTAATATAATATAATCTAATGTAACGCTTATTTTATCATCCTAACTTTTGTATGTGCCCTTATATATGTATTGTTTCAATTTTAAAAATTCCTCATATATTAAAATCATTTGAAATTTTTATGGTAAAATCACTCATTTATCACGAACCTCCATAAAAAGTTTCAAAATTTTCTGACCTTGTAAAAGTTTTCGTGGTTTCGTGGTCATGCGAGTGTCTTTTCCGATTTTAGCAACAAAATGTCGGGCAACGTCCGCCATCTCGCCCAGTCGAAAGTCGAGTTCGCTATGAGGCCGCCCTTGATTTTTCCCGTATTTTTTTGACCGTGTCCGGGCTGTCCCGCGGGGCTACGAAAACTCCTAAGTGGCCACGATTTACGTGGTTTAGTGGCCGCGAGTGCCTTTTTCGATTTTCGCAACAAAATGCCGGGGCAACGTCCGCCCATTTCGCCCCAGACGAAAGTCGAGTTTCGCTATGAGAGGCCGCCTTGATTTTTCCCCAGATTTTTTCGGCCAGATTCGGCGGACCCTACGAGACTACGAAAATACCTAAGTTAGATGTGTATTACTAACTAACTAAAACAATTTTTCCGGTTCATTACATGACAATAAGTTTTTTTCTAATTCGTCCGGATTCAATACAACAATTCTACAAACAATTTACAACAAAAAATTTTAAAAATTATCTGATAAGATCGATCGCATACGCCAGTGGCGATCAGACATTTTTTTATTTTTTTTAGTTCGCTTGATTACGTTCGCGAATTTTGCCGTTAGGGCAGCTACATTGCCTCGCCCAGATAGGGCGATCGCCCCGGCCGGGGGCGACGGGAGGGTATTTTTGAAATTTTTTCCCGCGGGCGACTAGTTCTGAAAAAACGATTAAAAATAAATATTAAATAAAAAAATATTCGCAGTATAAATCTTTCTTACGTTTTCGGCCCATCGTAGCCCAGGCCCATTTGGAAGCATGAATGAGAATATTCGCTCTGATGGGCCCATTAACAACAATGCTCGCTGCTTCTAGATACTTCCACAAAGGTCGAGGCTGCGCGCTGGATCCAATGGCTGCTGCTCGCCCTGCACTCTTTTTCACGGTATGCACCCCGAGAAATGTCATCTTCACTTTGGAGCCCAGTTGAGACCTTGTTCGCTCGCTTGAGGGTTTATCAGTGAAATGTAGTTTTTTTTTTCAAAAACTGTTTTTTAGTATTTTTATGAAGAGTATCTCTAGTTTTTTTAATAAAAGACCCTTTGATAAACAGCTAATTTCTCTTAATAATAAACTATAAAAGTAGATTCCATCTAATTTTCAGCTTTTGAGTTTTGCTAGTTACAAATGACTTTTTAGCTTATATCAAAAGTTGATCTGTTTGGAGGTCCGAGGTGGTTGCTCGAGCTCGTGGCTTTTTTAAGGAAGAAATTGGTTGCCTGTGTTGCTACTGGTATTGCATGCTAATATCTACTTGACTTATCCCCACTTGAAGGTGATAAAAGTTTCTGTTTATCCTTTGGGATATATGTACTTTGCGTGTGTGTGTGTACAAAAGAATCTCTGACAACTTACCGATCAAGAGTGATGGTACAGTGGGTACTAGCTTTGCAAGTACGTGGCATAACATGGGATATTATATCGTGCAAGGAGTTTTTTTTTTGTGCTGTATAAGGATTTTTCTCTGCCTAGTAACAATGTACCTTTTGCATTAACTATAATCATGCTCATAATGAAAAAGTAACTTATGAACTCTTCAAGCGTCTTATCGATTTCTTCAGTGGTAGTATATCCAATCCCGGGCAGGGATGAGACCAATGTTTGGTAAGATCGTTATCTAAAATAAAAAAACATAAAGAAAAAAGAAAGAGTTTTTATGTTGATCTAAAAGTACCAGGACAAACTGATCTATATTTTATGTTTATGAATGACACTGTAATAGATTTAGTTCATTTACTTTTTGCTTTTTTGATCATGCGTTTGATTTGGGTATGAATCTTACTTCTACCTGGCTGACTTTATAAATCAAGGTGCTGTAGAGAACTTGTTTCTATTTTATTTTTTACTTTTACTTTCTTATAGTGAATTTTTGTGATTTATAATAATAGAAATCAGAAGGGTTTCTTACACTCCTATTATTCTAAAAATCCAATCCCGCGGCCGAGTTGGCCTGACAACTAATACTTTGCTGAAATACACACTTAGTCAGGGGCGTATACAAAAAATTGGCAGCACCCTTGTAAAACCCTGGAGTGTATTTAAGACCCTCCCGAGGCGAAGCCGCAGCCTTATCTTCTCCGCTCGCCTCCGTCCCCAGCCCCGCCCGCTCCTCCCACCCCTCCGCAAGGTGAGCTGAATCCCTAACCCCAGGCCCTCCCCCTCCCCTCCTCGATCCCTTGAGTTGGTGTCGACTCGTAGCATCCCGAGCCGTGGTTTGAGGATTAGATGGATCGGTTGCGTCCGGTTTCGCTCCAATTTCGCCGGCAGTTCGGGTTCTAGGTAGTTCGTTCGCTGGTTTAGATTGGTGCGCGGTTCTGGGATGCTCTATGGTTGTTGATAGAGCTGATTTTTACCCAAATGCTATGGACCGTTGGTGCTATACCTTCCCAGGGTTTGGGTTTTGGATTTGAGCGCTATAATTGGTACACTAGTGTAAAATGGTGCGTTTCTTGTTAAATTCGTTCACATGCGCGGTATACTTTCGCTTTTGTAGTAAGCACGAAGGGTGTGGCATTGTGCCTATAGGAGGTGCTGTAACTGTTAATGAATTGGTTGTTTATATGGGGTTTTGGATTCATCAGTTTGATTTGTCTGCCAGTGGATTCCTAAAGGTGGGGGACTTTCTGTCCATCGGTGGTATGCTTGTACTTAGCGTGGCGGTAGCGGTTGTTGGGTTTGGAATTCTCTTACTCAGCTAACCAAAGCTGAAGGTACATGCTTTGTTCAATTCGATAGTGAAAATGGCAGCGGTCTTATTTATGTTTTTGAGTGTTAAGTCATTTTGTAGTTGCCAAAGTTGTCAGGGTGGGTGAACAGCACTTAAATTTGAATTTCTAGTGGTAGGTGAACTGGTAAACTGTATTTGTTGGTCATACATGTGGTTACTAGAAAAGAAATCAGGGCTGCAGAATCGCTTTAATTTGTTTCATAGTGCCATTTTTATAAACTATTGCGCTAAAATGGTCATTTTGTGTGTGTATTCCCTTTCTGTTTGCATTCATCTATATTTGCTTTGGTCTTTGCTTCTGGTTGCTTTAGTGTCATGTGGTCACCTCCACTTCCATTACCCTAAGTGAAGCATGCTTATGGTCGTTTCTGCTGTATGTTTCTATTCTTTTGTCATGCTGATGTGATCATCGCTGCATAGGCAAACATGGCTTCAACATTTGGTGCCACTTCTACGGCTGGCCTCATGGCAGCACCAACTGGCATCGTATCAGGCAAGAAGCCATCTTCTTTATCTTCATTATCATCTATCTCCATTACCAATCGGCCACGAAATGTGCGCCTTCAGAGGAAGTGCAACTTCAGAGTAAAAGCAGCTAAGGAGTTGTACTTCAACAAGGATGGCTCAGCTGTCAAGAAGCTCCAGGCAAGCTTCACATTTCTTGGACATTCTATTTTGACTTCTGACAATGTGCTGGTGACTGGTGAGCCTTGAGCAGACACTAATTATTTGTTTCTGTTTGTCAGACTGGAGTTAATAAGCTCGCAGACCTTGTTGGAGTTACATTGGGACCAAAGGGAAGGAATGTTGTTTTGGAGAGCAAGTATGGGTCCCCTAGGATTGTCAATGATGGTGTGACAGTTGCAAAAGAGGTATACTGCAATGTTATCATGCCAAAGAGCTTCCAGTGATCAGCATTGCACATCTTAGAATTTGCCTGTTAGCTGTTCGCCCACACTTTCCACTGAAGAGTAGTTTTTTTTTGGGGCAAAGTAAAACATCATGACCGGTAAATTATACACCCTAGTGTATTTCTTTTCGTTCTTGCTGCACATGATTTTGCATGTCATATTCTATCATAATTGATCTACATGCATTCTAATTTATTACTTTCTGAAAAGATGAGCAGAAGCCTAACTAGTTAGCTGTTGTCTGTACTATAGCTGATGGTGCACCCTTTGTTTTTATCGTAGGAAGTGTTGCATATTTATCGAATTTTGTTACTGGATGTACTGGAATTTTCTGGATGCAACTCATGATTAGTTCTAAATTCCCAGCAGAGTTTTCAAGTCAGTTGTTGTCCTGCAGGTTGAGCTGGAGGATCCTGTTGAAAACATTGGGGCTAAGTTGGTTAGGCAAGCTGCAGCAAAGACCAATGATTTAGCAGGAGATGGGACAACCACTTCTGTGGTCCTTGCTCAGGGGCTGATTGCTGAGGGTGTTAAGGTTTGCTATTAGTTGAGATTTATTGTTACATGTAGTCCTGTATATCTGAATGTGGAATCACTATTTTCTAAACCACACAACTCATCTGCTCTTATTCAGGTTGTTGCAGCTGGTGCTAATCCTGTACAAATTACTCGTGGTATTGAGAAAACAGCGAAAGCACTAGTCGAAGAACTACGGAAATTATCAAAGGAGGTAAACTAACCGCTAGGCTATTATGCTGTCAATATTTTCTAGTTTGGCAATCTGGCCCTTATGAGAGCATTTTCTTGCTTCAGGTTGAAGATAGTGAGCTTGCAGATGTCGCTGCAGTCAGTGCTGGCAACAACTATGAAATTGGTAACATGATAGCAGAGGCTATGAGCAAGGTTGGCCGGAAGGGTGTGGTTACCCTTGAAGAAGGGAGAAGTTCTGAAAATAATCTCTATGTTGTGGAGGGAATGCAATTTGATCGTGGTTATATCTCTCCTTATTTTGTAACTGACAGTGAGAAAATGTCCGCAGAGTACGAGAACTGCAAGGTAGCATGGAATCTGAGCTACCAATATGCTATTTCTGCCATTCACTGTATCTATCTGTTTTAGATTATTCATTTCATTATATTTTCATCTTCATTCTTCAGCTGCTCTTGGTGGACAAAAAAATTACCAATGCAAGGGACCTTATCAATGTTTTGGAGGAAGCCATAAGAGGTGCATACTCAATTCTGATAATTGCTGAGGATATTGAGCAGGAGGCTCTCGCTACCCTTGTTGTTAACAAGCTTAGAGGAGCGCTGAAGATTGCTGCTATCAAAGCCCCTGGTTTTGGAGATCGCAAGACCCAGTACTTGGATGATATTGCCATACTTACTGGAGGTGAGGTGAACATACACACTGGAATGTTGTTGTGATCACTAATGCTTGTTATTTATGAGCATTATTTATTTCCACAGCAACTGTAATCAGAGATGAGGTTGGATTGTCACTTGACAAGGCGGACAAATCAGTTCTAGGAACTGCTGCAAAGGTTGTCCTAACCAAAGAGTCGACAACAATAGTTGGTGATGGCAGCACCCAGGAAGAAGTAACTAAGAGGGTTGCCCAAATAAAAAATCTCATCGAGGTCTGACCTTTTCTTGTTCTCTATGTCTCACTTGAATCAGTACTGTGTTGTTCTGGAAGGCTCCTATCTTCATGCTGGGGCATAGGGTGTGACAGCTCATAAAATGTAGCCTGGTTGGTTACACGCTTCATCCTATGTGTAGATTGGAAATTTGTTGTTAAAAACGCTATTTCTGGAGTTGCATTATTTGTTGTAGAAAAAGGAGGCATCATGGTCTTATGTCTGAAACTACATTGTATTGTATCACTTTAATTTTCAGGCAGCAGATCAAGAATACGAAAAGGAAAAGCTCAATGAGAGGATAGCAAAACTCGCTGGTGGTGTTGCTGTCATTCAGGTATGTCAAAGGACAAAGATTTCGTGTTATCTGTTTTTTTGTTCTTTTCCTTGATTAAACGTTGGAAGGAAGGACGATGGGTTAACTGTAATCCATGGCTTGTTATTTGGTAGGTGGGTGCACAAACAGAAACTGAACTTAAAGAGAAGAAGTTGAGAGTTGAGGATGCCCTAAATGCAACTAAGGTAAGTCTATTGATGCCATGTCATTCACCATTTTGAGCTGTCGGATCTCATATTTGCTTCTTAAGGAGGCAGGATAAGTCCATGAATTTGTTGCTCCCTGAAACATTATCAATGTAAAATTGCTCCTTTATCTTTACAGGCTGCTGTCGAGGAAGGTATTGTTGTCGGTGGAGGGTGCTCTCTTTTGAGACTGGCAGCTGCAGTTGATGACATCAAGGACACCCTGGAGAACGATGAGCAGAAGGTGAAAACGAATTGAACCTGCTTTGTAGGGAAACAGTGTATAGAACTTTTAATGCTTGCACCCAGTGTGGTCTACTGTATATGGGTCAGAAACTGATTTTTGATCTATTGGGCCTTTCAAATTGACATGCTGTACTGCCAACTTTGTAGGTTGGAGCTGAAATAGTGAGGAGGGCCCTGAGCTACCCACTTAAATTGATTGCTAAGAATGCCGGTGTCAATGGCAGCGTTGTTACTGAAAAAGTTAGAGCTCTTTTACTAAAAAAAAAGGTTTAGATTTCACTGCATGGATTTGAATCACATGAAAAATGCTACTGTACCAGGTTCTTGCAAACGACAACATCAAGTATGGCTACAATGCTGCTACTGGGCAGTACGAGGACTTGATGGCTGCTGGTATCATTGACCCCACTAAGGTTTGTAACCCTGTGACTTCCCTACACCTTTTCTTGCACCAATATGAAATGAATACCAGATTTGTGATCCTGTGACTGCAGGCATCAATTATTCTGTCTTACCATCCGGTTGCGTCTTGTTTGATATGCACAATCACCTTTTGTGTTTTGGTTTGATTACTTTATATGATGAAGTGTCCAGATTTAAGCTTCGGGAGTTGTAGTCCCAGAAAAACAAAGAAAGGAAGTGAAATGGATAGGCCAACCTAATTTAGCTTCAATTTAGTATAACTGGAAAAAGAAGTATAAAGAACTTGGGGAACTGCTAAAGGAAAAAAGAATGAAAGCAAACATGGTCGGAAGTAAAGAACATAACACTAGTCCTTGCGTGTGGTTGACAGTATGATTATTTCCTCTCTTTATTCTACCTTCTTTGGTGAGACAAAACGGCGATGAGCTAAAAGGCCGGCATCCATTCCTGATGATGAACAACAGGTAGTGAGATGTTGCCTGGAGCACGCCGCGTCGGTGGCCAAGACGTTCCTCACATCGGACGTCGTCGTCGTCGAGATCAAGGAGCCCGAGCCCGCGCCCGTCACTAACCCGATGGACAACTCCGGTAAATGACGCTGTCATAACGTTTTTGCACGCGTTATTTCACTGTTAAAGACATTGACCAACGTTATACTTTAACATGTTGCTAATTTTTGCGACTTTTGCCATGACCAGGCTATGGATACTGATGAACGACGACCGAGCTACAGTGGCCTTGTTTTATGGGAAGAAGGCGGTAGTCGTTTCTCTTTCGGTAGCATGAAGCTTGAGTTTTGGAGAGGTCGATGCAGTAGTTTGGAGTTAAAATGTGATTTTCTGTACCACTGGAGGCGCAATAAGCAGAGGAAGCACTGGTGAAATTTGTGATGTAATTGGAACGGTTTTCAAGTTACGCAGAAAATATCGAAAGGTTTCGGGCAGCTCCCTGTGGTACTTACGAGCGTGCGTGTTTTCCGTCGCGCTGCGGCTGTGCACGTATTGTAGTTTTCTTTGTAGAATCAACTGATTCAGTCGGAGCAAGTCACGTTAGTTTCTGAGGATCGAGCAGTTGGCCAGCCCTGTCCACGGTGTCCTTTGAGTTTCATATATCGGAGAGCTTTACGTGTCTCACTAGAATAATTAAAATGGTTATATGTACGTGTTCCTTTAAGTGAGACAACTTGAGGCTGCTGAGTCTTGGCTTACTCCTGGTCAAATAGTTGTGATTAGATATCGATATAGCCTTTAAAATACAGTTTTAACCATTAATTTTGTATTACAATAAATAATTTTTATTTATGTAATTTAAATGTTTAAAAGATTATCAATAACAAAGTTTTAAAGATTTAATTGTACTTGTTTCTAAAAGATAACTAGTCATGTGTCCGTGCGTTGCAACGGAAACTCAATTTGTGATAAAAAATTTATTTGCAAAGAGCAATAATAGTGGCAAAGGTGGGTAATTAAAGAACAGCGGCAAAGGTGGTAATTTTGATGAAATAGCGCAGGTAAAAGTGAGTAACTAAAAAACAATGGTAAAAGTTGGTAATTTTGTTGAAGTGACGTGAGAAGAAACTCTCATTTTATATAGTCTCTACTACTTCTAATTACGAGTTGGTGGCAGTGGTCCGTTCTCTCTCCCCCTCGGGGCATACCCACAAAACCGTCATTGTCCCGATCTTCTATACATTGACGAATGGAGAAAGTTTTAATTCGGTTGGATATGCATGCATGCGTGATCTACGGCGTATCAGACTCTTATCTCAATTAACCGATTCTATTTCTAAATACTACACGGCTGATTTTTTTTTCCATATATTGCACGCATATAGCTTCTGAGTTACCATATGCCTTTGAGTTGTCATATGCATCCTTTCCATTAAATATTTACTTGCATGTGTAAATAAGATCATCTTTTCTTTTTATCTAATCACGTATGGTCTTGATTCCGACCGGCCAGCAGCATGTGCACGACTATACATGACGCGACTAGATAAATTTGTTATCTCTATCTCTACTGATTCTAATTAGGAGTTGGTGGTGGAACGTTTGTTCTTCACCCTCACTCAAACACGTGTGCGCACCCGCGTGGCTGAGTGGGAAGCAGGCAGTAGCCACCCCGGTAGATTGGATTGGATCATCCCGTCGTAGGAGGTAAATGAATATGCATGATTCATTTATTGCTTTTCTTTCTCCTATTGATCTGGCATTGGAATCGGCGGCAATTGCTCCCGGTGCTTTTCGGATTGGATTGATTGATTCCCTTCCAAAGGAAGCAGACCTCCGATTCATGGAGCTGGGTCTCTTCTTGCTTCTTTCCCTTTTATTGCCTTTCTTATTCAACAATTTCTTAATCTGGATTCCATATATATCTCATCGGTTACTGAATCTATATAACCCCACCGCTTCTTACCACTCCTGTAGATGTGTTGAGTTTATCCATTGAGCGGAGGTAATGGCTGATATTCCTGATCTCGTCAATGCGGCGAAGGGGCAGGTCGTCGGTGGTGGGCGGCGAGATAGGTTGCCGGCGTTGTTGGAACTCACGCGCGGTGGATGATGTCAATAGGTTGAAGGAGGCGCTCGCAGAGGGAGCGCGAGGAGGCGGTAAAGCTGGTTGATGGGGTGGGACTATGGTTTGGCCGGAGCAAGATGTAGGAGCTACGCACGCCGCTGATGGTGGCAGCCACATACAGATGACGCATACCTCTTCAATGCTTTTGAGCTTATGGGGCAGCAGGTGATGCCTCTTTCGGTCGATCGATCGATCGATCTCGAATTATAGCGTTACAAATTTACAATCCCAAGTGCTGTGATGTTATTATTTAAGTTTGTGAAATTAAAGATAATTTTAAGCTCGAGTTTGTAAACATGTGCTTGGAATTTGTATGCTTCAATGGCTTGATTTAAACATTTAACCATTGCATATTCAGAGTGAACATTATTATTCAGATAAGGTTAGTACTCTTTGTAAATAATTTTTTATCATAAATTGAGTTTTCGTAGCATCGTATCGATATATAGCTAGTAATAATCTAAAAGATAACTATCTGGATTCGGAGGGTGTAATCTCATGCGGATGCGCAGGTCGGGCTCGGACTCCCGTCAGACAAAGCTAGGACAGCTCCATCGGGCTCGCCTGTTAGTGCGGTGCGGACCAAGCAGGAAGAAGGACTCCCGCCCCGCCGTCGAGCGTCTTCTCTGCGTATTTGAACCGCTCCCTCATCCTCCGCGCCGAAAACCCTAGCTCCGGGACGCCGCGGCCTTCCTCGCGCGTGGGTGTCACGACTAGAGGTGAAGCAGGCGAGGCCACCGGGGAGATGCAGAGTAAGGTGGGCTGAGTCAGGGTGATGCCACGCAGAGGCTTCCAGAGTCGGCGGCAACTTATAACTGAGAGACGGCTTTAGCTAATTAGCTTGCAGTAAATGTTGAACAGTAATTACCGACAATAGCTAACGATAATAGTAAGTAATGAGGATATCTCTGTAAGGGGGTATATAAGACTTGGTGAAGGGTTGTTGGGGCTACGACGAACATGAATATACTCTGAATACATACCTTCTTCTTCCCCACGCAACCTTTTCTCTTCTCTGTTCTTGCGGCGATCGTCCAGGTCTCACGTCTAGATCGAGTCTAGGCAAGGGGACATTACAATCTGGTATCAGAGCCGTGTCGATCAGTTGCGCTAGAGTCGTAAAAAAGTTCCAGAAGAGGGTTGGAGGATTTGGAATCGAGAAATCGATTCTAAGTATCTTCGCACAAACTTTGTTTCCCGAATCTGGTTGACTTGGTCGATTGATTCATCACGGCTCCACCTAAGCCCTCCGTGCAGACGCAGTACGTGTTGCAGGCGATGGGGGATGCGGCGGCGCGTACGGAGGAACAACTCGGTTCTCTAAGGGAAAGCATGGATGCGTTGATGGCGCGGGTGGAGGCGATCGATCTGCAGCAACAACAGTTGGTGGCCCGAACGGATCTAGCGACGCGGACAATGGAACAAAGTGTTCGAGATCAGCAATTGCTAGCTAAACAGATGGAGGCCACTGCACAAGCGGTGGCGCGGTTGACGGCAGGGCAAAGAGTCGAGGATGGCAGAGAGGGGAACGGATCCGTCCTAGGTGCCGGTAAGGCTTTGTACACACTAGCTCCACAAGGAAACTAGGGAAAGGAGCCAGTGTCCAGTTCTAGGGGAGAATCCAGTAAAGGCTTGTTTGGGGGATCATCAGAAGGTTTCCAGGGAAACCAAGATATGGGCGGAAACACGAAGGGATTACTCCCTAAAATGTCGTTTCCGAAATTCGAAGGTGATAGTCCCAGGATTTGGAAGGACAAATGTGAGGAGTATTTTCGGTTGTTCAATATTCCGCCGGCTATGTGGGTGTCAGTGGCCGCCCTACACATGGAAGGGAATGCTTCTCAATGGCTGCAGGTTTACAAGATCCGTGATGGAATGGGGAATTGGAACCAGTTTACGCAAGCAGTGGAGGCCAAATTCGGGGCATTTGATCACCGGGTGTTGTTAGGAAAATTAATGGAACTCAAACAAACCGGAACCGTGGCGGAATATCAGAAACAATTTGAGGAACTCAGGTATGAAATCACGGTGCACAATCCTTATTACGATGAAGAGCTCTTCGTGTCGCAGTTCATCAGAGGAATGAAAATGGAGCTGCGGGGTGTGGTGCAAGGCCAAGTGCCGAAAACAGTGGATCGGGCTGCCTTGTTGGCCAATGTCCAGCAAGAAATACTGGATCGCAGTAGGACCTGGAAGGGAAGGTTGAATGTTGCTCGGGAGAATACCACGGCAGCGAAAATAGATCAGGCGCCACAACAGTCGAGGTTTAATCAAGGAGAACTCTGGAAAGCTAAACAACTCAAGGAATACCGTCGCATGAACGGGTTGTGCTACCAATGTGGGGAGAAGTATGAGCCAAATCATCATCTACACTGTAAAAAGAAACTGCAGGCTCAGCTACAAGCTATTAACGTGGAAGATCAAGGGGAGGTTTTGTCGGATGCAGTACTGGATTTCTTGGAGACAAATGAAATGGATGAAGAGGAGGATTGCAAGCTCTCTATTAACATGCTTTCTGGCCGGGACGATGCAGAAACAATGAAAATCTTGGCATTAGTGAAGAATCAAACTATGTTATTTCTCCTAGATTCGGGTAGCACACATAGTTTTGTGAACAGTAGCTTCTTGCAGAGAGTGGGGTATGAGCCTCAACGAACACACCCGATTAAGGTCCGGGTGGCTAACGGTGAAGTGTTAACTTGTGCACATTGGGTACCAAAGTTCCAATGGTGGTCACAAGGGCACACTTTCCAGTCCGACTTGCGAGTTCTTGAGCTGGGGGCGTATGATGCAATTTTGGGTATGGATTGGCTAAAGCTTCACAGTCCGATGGTTTGTAACTGGGCAACAAAGGTGGTAGAATTTGAATATTTGGGAAGAAGAATTCAGCTTCATGGGGAAAAGGAAAGTGAGACGGAAAATTTGACCTCATCCACATTTGAACAGGTGGAAAAATGGAGAAAGAGAAATGAAATATGGGCTATGGCTATACTTGAGCAGCAATTGCCCGACTGGGAGGGACCAGTTCCAAAGGAGGTTCAGGAAGTGCTTGAACAGTACAGAGAAGTGTTCTCAGAACCGAAAGGGGTACCTCCTCGGAGGGATTATGATCATGCAATCACATTGCAACCTGGAGCAGTTCCGGTCAATCTGAGACCCTATAGATACTCTCCATTACAAAAGAACGAAATAGAAAGACAAGTGACTGAAATGTTGACAGCAGGCATTATTACTCCAAGTATGAGCCCGTATGCTTCACCTGTCCTATTAGTGCAAAAGAAGAATGGAACCTGGAGGTTTTGTGTGGACTATCGGTGCTTAAACGACCTCACTATCAAGAACAAATTTTCGATGCCGGTCATTGATGAACTCCTGGATGAATTAGCAGGAACAAGGTATTTCTCCAAACTGGATTTGCGCGCTGGATATCATCAAATTCGCTTGAGGGAGGGTGATGAATGTAAGACGGCGTTTAAAACGCATCACGGGCATTATCAATTCTGAGTTATGCCATTTGGGCTAACAAATGCACCCGCCACTTTCCAATGTGTAATGAATTCGGTGTTGGCGCCATACCTTCGCAAGTTTGTGTTGGTTTTCATCGACGACATTCTCATATATAGTCCAGACTTCTCATCCCATATTGAGCACATTGCTAAGGTCCTGCAAGTGTTAAAGGATCATCAACTCTTTGCCAAGAGGTCTAAGTGTAGCTTTGCACAAAAGAAGTTAGAATGCCTGGGACATATCATTTCGGAGGATGGGGTAGCAACAGACCCTCAGAAAACTCTAGCCATGAGTGAGTGGCCAAGACCCGTTAACATTACTGGGTTACGGGGTTTCTTGGGGCTCACGGGATACTATCGGAAGTTTATACAAGGGTATGGCATATTGGCACGACCATTGACCAACCTGTTGAAGAGGAAGGGCTTCCAGTGGGATGCGCAAGCTGAACAGGCCTTTCTCAGTCTTAAGCAAGCAATGATCACTGCCCCAGTGTTGAAACTGCCTGATTTTGAGCAAGGCTTTGAAGTCGAGACAGACGCATGTGATCAGGGAGTAGGCGTCGTACTTCTGCAACAAGGGCGGCCGGTCGCCTATTTTAGTAAGGCTTTGGGGGCGATGCACCAGAAGTTGTCAATTTATGAAAAGGAATTTTTGGCCCTGATTCTAGCAGTGCAAAGGTGGAGGACGTATTTGCAGAGGAGGGAGTTCATCATTCGCACAAATCACCAAAGTCTTTGCTACCTCGATGAGCAACAATTGCACTCTGAAATGCAGAGGAAAGCTATGACGCGATTGATGGGACTTCAGTTCCGGATTGTGTACAAAAAGGGATGAGAAAATGTGCTTGCGGATGCACTATCACGTTCTGGACAGGTCCATGCCATCACGGGAGTTCAGCCTCTCTGGTTCCAAGAGGTTGTCAACACTTATGCTACGGATGGGAGAGCACAGCAACTGCTGGCGCAACTTGCGGTGCATAGTCCAAATGAAGAAGGGTTCGAATTGAACCAAGGTATCATCCATAAAACGGGCAAGATATGGATCGGGGAAAATTCTGCCCTCCAAACCAAGTTGATATCAGCACTACATTCGAGCGCTATCGGTGGACATTCGGGTGTGCAAGCTACTTACCAACGGTTGAAGAAGGTGTTTAGCTGGACTGGAATGAAAAAGGGAGTGGAAAGTTTTGTGCTGCAATGCAGTGTTTGCCAACACGCCAAAGGTGAACGACAGAAACAGCCGGGGTTGCTACAACCTTTACCAGTTCCCTCTGCTAGCTGGCAAGATCTCACCATGGATTTTATTGAAGGCCTACCCATGTCTGATGGGAGCAATGTGATCATGGTGGTAGTGGATCGTTTCACCAAATACGCCCATTTCATACCTCTGCGCCATCCGTATACAGCCCACAAGGTCGCCCGGGTGTTTCTGGAGCAGGTGGTGAAATTACACGGGGTTCCTCGTACTATCACCTCTGATCGTGATCAGGTATTCACCAGCATCTTCTGGAGAGAATTGTTCAAAGGGATTGACACCAAACTGCAGTATAGTACCGCGTACCATCCACAAACGGACGGGCAGACCGAGAGAGTCAACCAGTGTTTGGAAATGTACCTGCGCTGTGCGGTGCATTCGTCTCCAAGGAAGTGGAAGGCTTGGTTGGCTCAAGCCGAATTCTGGTATAACACGAACTATCAAACTTCATTGTCTTGTTCACCGTTCAAGGCGTTATATGGCTGTGAGCCTAGCTACGACGCCATACTGCATGCTAATACTTGGGCACCCAAGGATGTACATGAACTATTGCAGGACCGACAACGTCACAACGAGTTGCTTAAACAACAGTTGGCGGCAGCTCAAAATCGAATCAAGCTATAAGCTGACAAAAATCGCCAGGATAGACAGTTCCAAGTAGGCGAGCAGGTTTTACTGAAGTTACAGCCCTATGCCCAATCATCAGTGGTCAACAGACCATATCCCAAACTCGCTTACAAGTATTTTGGCCCTTATACCGTGGAAGCCAAAATTGGAGTAGCGGCTTATCGTCTGAAGTTGCCGGAGGGAAGTCAAGTACATCCAGTGTTCCATGTCTCTCAATTGAAAACTTTTCATCTAGATTATACTCTGGTGTTTACAGAGTTACCCAAGCTTGTTGAACTGGATGTGGACTGTACTGAGCCGGAGCAGATTCTTGAGAAAAGGTTGGTGAAAAAGGGCAATTCGGCGGTAGCGCAAGGTTTAATTAAATGGAAAGGAATTCCAAGGGAATCGACTACTTGGGAGGATCTCATTGTTCTTCGCCATCGATTTCCGACAGCATCTGCTTGGGGACAAGCAGAATTTTCAGAGGGGGTGATGTCACAACTGGAGGTGAAGCAGGCGAGGCCACCGGGGAGATGTAGAGTAAGGCGGGCTGAGTCAGGGTGATGTCGCGCAGAGGCTTCCAGAGTCGGCGGCAACTTATAACTGAGAGACGGCTTTAGCTAATTAGCTTGCAGTAAATGTTGAACAGTAATTACCGACAATAGCTAACGGTAATAGTAAGTAATGAGGATATCTCTGTAAGGGGGTATATAAGACTTGGTGAAGGGCTGTTGGGGCTACGACGAACATGAATATACTCTGAAGTCTGAATACATACCTTCTTCTTCCCCACGCAACTTTTTCTCTTCTCTGTTCTTGCGGCGATCGTCCAGGTCTCACGTCTAGATCGAGTCTAGGCAAGGGGACATTACAGTGGGTATCGCACCAACCGTCTACGATCCCTCTCCCCTGCTTCTCGATCTCTGCCGCCTGTGTGCCAATTTTCGTCTCGGTTGATCTCGTGGGGGTTGGGTTTGGTGATCGTAGCATCGTTTGATCGTGGTCAAAAATCGGTGAGTTTGGTGGTAGTCAGCAGATGCATGGACCCCGTTGCCGCTACGAGATTGCTGTCGATTTGGCGATCCTACTCCATCACGGTCAGATCGATCGCATTCGCAGCCTCGGAGGCGGGAGTGCGACTGATGCTTGTGTAGTATCTGTTCTGCCTTGTGTAGTACTAGTTTGAGTTTAGAAACCTAGCATTGGAAGGTTTAAGCTCTCAGTTTCATGGCAATTTTGTTCTCCTCCGTAGACGTCAGGAGTAGAAGGGCTCTGGGGAAAGCTTGAACCCAAGTCTTGGTCAGTCGTAAAGTAATTCGGGGCCTGTCCTGATCTCAAGTTTCGAGATGGTTGGTCGTGAAGTAATCTGGGGCCTAATTTTGAGATGTGAGCTTGGGTGCTGTTTAGATTTTGGTGTAGGTTTGTGTATCTGCGGGCTTGTACTAGTGTGCTTGTGAAATATTATTACTACTTGAATGGGGATCCTTTCCTTGTAGATGGCTGTCCAATATCACGGTGGCTTTACTATGGATCCTTGTTTGTTACTTTGCTTTGCTTATATCGTTGTGTTCCCCCTAGGAGTTCTGAAATGCTAAGTTCAATCATTGAGGGATGTGCTTTCTTCATCAGCTACTGTAGGCTACCCAAACATGGCTCCCTGGCTTTTCTTCTGGAAACCAGTTACTTTTGTGTTGTTGAATCTGTACTGATGTTAACTGACATTATATGTAACACTACAACATAATTATGGCTTCAACCTTTGGTGCTACCACCATGTGCGGCCTTACAGCTGCACCTACTAGTTTTCCAACGAACAAGAAGATTTTCTTGGTCTCCCGGCCATCTATCTCTGTTCCACACATTGCCTGCCTTCAAAGAAGGTGCAACGTTAGAGTCAATGCTGCCAAGGAGTTGCATTTCAACAAGGATGGGTTGGCTATCAAGAAGCTGCAAGTAAGTAAGGCACCTGATCTATCTCATAAAGATATGATACAATCATCCGAGCGGCCGTAACATTTTTTGTTTAATATGCTGATTGGTTTGCTTTTATGTTAAGACTGATGTCAATAAGTTTGCAGACCTTCTTGAAGTTACACTTGGACCGAAAGGGCACAATGTTGTACTTGAGAGCGAGTATGGATCACCTAAGATTGTTAATGAAGGTGTTACTGTGGTAAAAGAGGTATCGCTTGAAATCATGTTACGTTTGTTAGCACCCTCTTCTGTTATGGTGCATTGGGATGGATATGCCATACATGCTAGCCATTACCTTTTACCTACAATTGATGTAGATATTGCAATGTTACTTTTTGCATGTTAGCACAGCATTTGTAGGTTCTTCTTACTTTCAAACAAAGCATTAGTAGGTTTTTTCGATAGCTGAGATGACTTTCCTTGGTGAGAGAGTCTCTGTACGCAAAGTACATAAAGTCATGCTCACTGTCGTACATCTCTGCGTTTTGACACAGCAAATGCATCAACTAGTTTGTTTTCTGTCTCTTCTCCTTACATTGTCTGCTGTCTACTGCACCTCCTAATATATCTTAGACTGCGTGTTGTCCTATATTTAACAGTAAATCCATATTATTATGGTCTGTTTGTACTTCAACGATGATGTTTGTTGAACTTCTGGTGTTGAATGTTGACAGCGACAGCAAATCTTCTTTGGCTGTTCATTTTGGCCCCAATAGATACTTGAACTAATGTTTTTCCATGCAACAGGTTGAGCTTGAAGACCCAGTAGAAAATATTGGAGCTAAATTGGCTAAGCAAGCTGCTGCTAAGACCAATGATTTAGCTGGAGATGGGACAACCACGTCTGTGGTCCTTGCACAAGGGATGATTTGCTGAGGGTGTTAAGGTACAAGACATAAGTTCTTACATATTGTGATATAAAGAATTCAGTTTATAAAACAGCAAAAGCGCTAGTCACTGAACTCAAGAAGATGTCCAAAGAGGCAAATTCTTGTTAAGGTCTTGTTCTGTCTAGTAAATCTAATCCTCTAGTTAAAGGTATGTTTACCATGCCTACCGTCTGACGTTTGTTTGCCCATGTAATCCCTTGATTCCATCATAACTTGAGTCCGATGTGACTACTTGTGCTGTGCACACACTTGAGGCCAGTCCGGTGTAAGTCTAATATGATGTTATGCTGTTACAGTATTAACCATGAAACTGTCCCACATCAGTACTCACAGTTAAAGTCATCTGCACTCTGCTCTTCCCTTTCATCTGTAGGACTTTTCAAATGGCTTCATGCCTCTTCGTGTTATCTTGTGAAGCAGTCAAAAGATTTGGCTGTGCCAAATAACTACTTTGGCACTACTTGCTCTAATACAGTACTCATTCTATTTTTCAGAAACAAGTCTTAATTATCAGAACCTGATTCTGTTGCAAGTTGAAAGATATTGAGCTTGCTATGTTGCTGCAGTAAGTGCTGGAAACAACTAGTTGGCGACATGATAGCTGAGGCTATGTGTAAGGTTGGTTGGCAAGGTCACACTTGAAGAAGGACAATGTGCTGAAAATAACCTCTATGTTGTTAAAGACATGCAGATTGATCGGGGCTATATTTCTCCTTACTTTCTAATAGATAGTGAAAAAATGTCAGTGGAGCAGTGTACTGCAGTGGAGTATGAGAATTGCAAGGTTTGGTTATCTCCGGTGTATCTTTTAAAAATCTAATAATCCTCTTTGTTCCTTCTGTGCCATAATGCCATCTAACTGATCTTTATCTTCCATAACATTACTCAGTTGCTTCTCGTGGACAAGAAAACTGGCAATGCAAGAGACCTTGTTAGTGTTCTGGAGGATGCCATAAGAGGTGGGTATCCAGTCCTGGTAATTGCTGAGGATGTTGAGCAGGAACCTCTTGCAACCCTTATGGTCAATAGGCTTAGAGGTGCATTGAATATTGCTGCTATAAAAGCCCCTGGTTTCAGCGAGCGCAAGAGTCAATACCTGGATGACATTGTTGTTCTGACTGGAGCCTGGAGGTGATATGGGCTTCAACTTTTATATAGCCTGAAGAGTCCATTGGCGATACTTGCTAAACCATTAAGTTCTTTACTTGTGCAGCGACCGTCATTAGATAAGAAGTCAGGTTATCTCTGGACAGAGCAGGCAGAGAAGTGTTAGGAACAGTTGCCAAGGTTGTACTTATGAAAGCTGTAACAACCATAGTGTGTAAAATTGGTTAGAAGAGGTTGTCCTATGAAAGTATTAGGGTCTCCACATTGGGTAATAGAAGTTAGTGCGCACCTAGGGACCAAAGGGGCAGGCAATTGTAATAGAAGTATATTTGAAGCCATGGGTAGAGTTCTTGTTGACAGGTAGTCGGAGTACAACTGTTAGCTGCGAGTCTGGTGGGATAGTCTGGAATAGGTGTCTCCAACTCGAGTAACAGGATTGTTGGAGATCTAATATTGGATTAGTGATAAACATTCTAGGGCTTCACAGGATGAGATCACTATGGGTAAAGTGATACAAACCTACGTAGGGAATTCATACATATCTCCTGGATCAGAGGCTACGGATGCTAAGCCTGCTTCATATACGAGTGCTGGTAGCAATTTTCATAACTAAAATAACCAACCCTTAAAGAAAACCAAAAACCTAATTTCTGTAAAAATCTAAATTGAGGAGAGGTAAGCATTAGTTGAATATGAGAGAAAATTTTCATATATTGTATTTGCTATTAATGCGTGCTGAGTACGCCTGTACTCACTCTTGTTTAAATCCCCTCTTTGCTTAGAAGGTGAGTCCTATGGATCTACCTACGAGACGTGGGCTGAGGATTATACGTAGGATCAGGACCTACAGGAGGACGACTACAGACTACTACTACTACCAACAGGAGGACTAGGGGGTTTGGTAGATCGTATTCCCGTTTTGGCGGGTCGTCAGGATAACTAGATGGTTGTAATATATTTTTGTTGTACTTGGATTCTATGTATAATTAGTCATACTGGACATATAGCCCTGCGTGGCTTTTTGGATGTAATAAATCTCCATTCAGTCTCTAATTATTGTTCTACTGCAACACTCTGAATACGGTATAGTAACTGAAAAAATGTTGGGACGTCCGACTTTTTTAGCTACTATGCTGAGATTCGTGTGATTATCTTGGTGTAATGGCAATATTACTATCATTACTCTGAGCTAATTGTGCGGGTCGTCACAAAAGATACAACAACAATAGTTAGTGATGGTACCAAACAAGAAGAAGTGAAAAGATGAATGACACAAATCAGGAAAAAGAGTGAGGTTTGACTTCTGTAATATTTGTCTTTTAATTGTGTGCTTTGGACATGCACATGCATGTTTTGGTCTTTCTTATCTGGTAGAATGTGAAATCATTCAGTTCTTGATTTTTATCAAGGTTGAAAGCAAGAGAGCTGTAAGTCCAATTATTGTGTTTTATCTTCCTTTGTTTCAATGTCCATAGTTCTGAACTTCTATCCTCTTTTCTGTACTTGTCACTATGATCAAAATGTCTTGATTTGTAGTTTATGCTAACTTTTATTTTTCATGCTGTTGAGTAGGAATATGAGAAAGAAAAGTTGAACAAGAGGATACCTAAGCTCTCTGGTGGTGTTGCTGTTATTCAGGTATGCCGCCTCAGCTATATATCTGGTAAACTGGTCTGTTGTATTTTGTGGTCATCAATAAAAAAGGGAGTAAAACTTTCTTGCTATATAGGTCGGTGCACAGACAGAAACTAAGCTCAAGGAGAAGAAATTGAGAGTCAAAGATGCTTTGCATGCAACAAAGGTGAATGTTCTTTTTCACATCTTCAATCAATCACTTCTTTGGGATTATGTATTGTTCATCAGTCATCACACTTCCTGTGTCTGCAGTGGCAGGTCATAAACTTATGGGGCTTGATGTACTGTAGTAATGTGTTAATTTACATAACCTTTTTTGTAGTCTTTTGCTAATTTAATTAGTTGCTTGCATTCTGGTTAGGCTACCATCAAGGAAGGTATTGTTGTTGGTGGTGGCTACACTCTTTTGAGCTGGCTCCATCATAGAATCTCTTGAGTCTTGAGAATGATGAACAATAGGAGAATGGAGTCATCATATACTCAGCTCATCAAAGTTATTATTTTATCCGTTCGTGTTTTTGGGTGGAAATTCTGTTTGTAGCCATCAATGGTGTCATATTGTAAAAAGAGTAAATTTTACAAAACTACATCTTTTTTTGTGCAAAATATCAGAAAACTACATATTTCAGCTTCTATTTCACAAAACTACGGATTTTAGAAGTTGTATCTAAGGTGTCTGACAGTGTGGGCCCACATTTGACAGTGTGGGCCCACATCTGTTAGACCTATTACAAGAAATGATCAATTTTAAAACGTAGTTTTGTGGCACAAGTTTTTCTAAAATCTATAGTTTTGTGACATAAAAGTTAAAACCTATAGTTTTCTAATAGCTTGTACAATAAACTTGTAATTTTGTGAAATTTACTCTTGTAAAAACTGTGTTGCTCAACTAACAAATCATAGTCCCCTTCTAGGTTGGGGCTGACATTGTAAGCAAGGCCTTGAGCTATCTGCTTAAATTGATAGCAAGATATGCTGGCGTTAATGTCAGTGTAGTCATTGAGAAGGTTTGAACGTCATTTAGCTATTAAGCACGACTCAATGGCTTTGCAGCTTGTACATATAAAACCTAATAAACATCTCTGCAATCAGGTTCTTGCCAATGACAAAAGTATGGGTATAATGCTCCTACTGGAAAGTACGAGGACTTGATGGCTGCTGGGATTATTGACCCCACTAAGGTATGCAATTATATGATGGAATTCTGGTTCCTGGTTATTGTATGAAGATTTTATGATTTGTTTAATGTGTATTTGCTTGAAACAGTAAAGATATGTAAATCTCCTTACCAATCATTATAATATTGAATATTTGTTTCTGAGAAACTACTTGGGTAGTTACCAACCCATTGGGAGAATATACACTAATAGAAAAACAAGGTTCTAGTTCTATATATTGTTCCTAGCGATAGTGGATAGAGCTGCGAAGGAAAATCACCTCTGAACAATATTTCCTTGATTAGTTTCAGATGTTTGATACGAATGCCTTCAATTATATGGAACATTAACTGAGCACTTAAGAGATCCCTTACCCTCATATGTTTATTTATTTGTTGAGCTAAAAGTTTTCCTTTTTGAAAAAAAGTGTAGTGAGGTGCTGCTTGGAGCATGCTGCATCAGTGGCAAAGACATTCCTCACTTCTGACGTGTTGTGGTTGTTGACGCCAAGGGGCCTGAGCATGCACCTGCTGGAAACCCAATGGCTAACTCTGGTACCTAGCTAGGAAATCTCTGCACTTGATCCCCTGCAATCCTTGACTGTGTTATGCTGCTAATCTAGCCTTCCTCGCATCCATTCAGGCTATGGATTCTGATTGAGCAAAAGTGCCTCGGTCATCCAACGGTGGTGGCAAATGTTTATCTCCATACAGGTAGGCAGACTTTCTCTGTTACACCATGGCAGCAATGCAGATGTTTCGTTAATAGACATGATTCTTATACTCATTTTCGACACGGAAGAGTGCATATTTCTTGTTCCCCAAAAATGCCTCCATGTTTCGTCATTGCTTCCTCTTTAAGTCCAAAATGTGAAGACCGAGTCTAGTTTCCAACCAATGACTAAACTATCATAAGAACATTATAGTAAGAGGGAGCTAGGGATTCATTGGATACTCGAGCGAAATCCATGTACTTACGTAAGGTCCAGGAATTTAAGTAGGGTGTGCGCGGATTGCGCGCTTCACATAGGATGCCCCTGCCCTGCGTGGCTGCTTGTTCGTTCCTGCGCGTGTTGGGGGTCAGCAGCAGGAGCTGCAAGTTTTTGCCAGTGCCTGCAGTTGGGAGGTAGTAGCAGAAGTATTAGCAAGGCAAATGCAGCCAGTGGGGGCTCCTTGACCCTTTTTTTACTTGGAGCCCGGAGGAAATTCCAAAAACCTGGAGCTTTTTTCGGGCTTTGACAAAAAGAAAATACCGTTTGCTCCGAGTCCAAGCCCCTGTACTTTTACTGTGCCCCACTACAGTACACAGTACTCGTGCATATAAAGACCAGATTAGGTATCCTCATATTTAATTTACTGTCTTGCATATACAGACCGTTTGTTTGTGCATGTGGTGCGTAGTACCGGTGGTATGACCTATGGGTATGACTCTGCTTAGACTAATTACACCTGCATAACGGGTTGTAAAGTACAATACCTAACGGATAGGCTACTGGTAACAGGGAGATTGGCGCCAGTGATACTCTTTAAAATTCGTGATTCACTTTATAACACCCTGGTCCACTGTCATAGACTCAGATGGATCCACATGCTATAGACACATCATAAAAACTAACGAATTGAGTGTCACTGCGCTAATTTTTCCCTGGTAACACGCTACTACAAGAACACTGGACCGAACCACAGATCCGGCAGGCCCTTGGTCCTCTCTATACGGCAGAGTTGAAGGTAGAAAGTATGCTTGGCTCCGGGCATTTGCCTTATCCAGAGGGCAGGGGAGGGGAGGGGAGAGGCCCAACGGCCGGCCATTAATATTCCCTCTTCGAGGCCTTCATGAAAAGCTGTGAAATACTAACTAGTCTATGCGCTCTCTCTCTGGTCTGGTACCTGCACCAGACGCCCAGCCCGTGGAGTGTTGTTGTTGTTGCACGCTGTGTCTGTGCGCGTGACTGGTGTGGTGGTGTAGCTCGTCTTCCTCTAACCTACTCGGCCCTCTGTTTCCAAAGCTCCTATTTGGTCCCGTACCCGTATAATAATCCTGCTGCCCTCGCTTAATAAGATACTCGTATTAGACTATACGTATGATCGGGGGTCTACTGGCAAAAGAAGAATGCAGCAAGAATCAAGGAACCAAAGCAGGGGGGAGAAAAGGGCAAAGATTGAGGAATATCTGTGTGGATTAATAAATATTTAGCTTCTTTTGGTCTTTTCTCTACTCGCTTTTGCTACTTTAATCCTTTGCCCTTTTCTTTGGTTTTCCAAGAAGATTTTTCGTCTTTTGGGAAATGTGAGTGGTTGATGTAGTTCATAGAGACATTTTTAGTTGTTTAGGGCATGCTTGGATAAGGGGAATTGGATGCTAAAATTTGATTTTAGCTGACTAGCAGAGTTATCCAACGACAACAGTGGTTGGTGTAATTTACACAAGTCTTTTCGTATCAGTAATACATTTCAATCGTCTCCCACAGGTTCTTCCGTTTTTTTTTTTCTGTTTAAAGAGTACAGTCACTAACCTAGAATCTGTTACACTACCCCCAACCATTGTGGGAGTGTATGACATTACCATATTTATTGCAAATGCCGTCGCAAAAAACAATGCAAATCAAATCACATTAAGACTTCATAGGCCTTTTTCTATCACCCAATATGTGACACTTTGCCCAATGGGAAGACTCATCTTCATTGGTTTTTTTAAACCTAACTTCTTCGTATATACTCACTTTTTTTTATAAGATCTATTTTGAAATGGTCTTATTTATAAATGTAACCTCTATTTATTTTTTCTTATCCATATACATTTATTTATTACTACCAACACAAAGTATATCTTTCATCTTCCAAGACAATTAAGTGGAGGCATCTAAGTCATTTTCTCTCGTATTTTTCTCAATTTCAATGCAACCTTAATCCTTGTGCAAAATCAAAATACACCTTATAAAAAAACGGAAGAAGTATTATTTTTTTAAAAATAGCCTCTTTTCAAAGGCATCGCATGAGACACGTGTTTCTTGTTCCACTCGGGGAGCGTGAAACCGAACGGGCTTTGAGGGAGATCGCGCCAGCGCCAGCGCTGGCCGGCAGGCGCACCGAGAGGGAGCTTATTGCTGTGTCAGTTAGGCACGGAAGCGCGTCTTACCGCACTGCCATGGCATCGACTTGTTTCTGCACTCCTCAAGCGTGTTACCTGTTGCGCCCTTCGCAATGGAAAAGGGAGCTACTTTTACAAAAATATGTATAAAAAGGCTAGATTTGTTAAAAAAAAAAGAGAGATATACATGGACTAGATATGCACGATGTTTGAAAAATAGTATCTTAAAATAGCAACCCAGAGCAGGGGTACCTTCAAGGAAGACATACAACAACCAGCGAAACTTGAACACATCTGTACACTTGGCATATCATTGTTATACGCAACCAGAAAGTTCTTGGCTATTTATCTTGTAGTCTTAATGCAGTAGAATATAATCAACGGAAGCCACCAATTGGACGATTCCGAGGATATTCTTGATGAGGAGGAAATCAAAATCTTTCTCGGCCATCTTTGGTGCCACCTGGACATTGTACATTGTGTACTTGAGCCGGAATATAACGTCTTGTGCCAGTTGTGGCCGTTGGAAAGGGACAAAGAATACCCCAGTATTCATTTTTTTCGCAGTATCTTCTCCCACTGTCGTGCGGTCTAATGCTATCCGTACGGAATTGCAAACAGTCCTCTCTCCGTGGAGAAACATAACGGTATACAGCCGGAATAATTTTTGTTGAGAATACCAAACTTCTATATAGATTTAATGAGATTTTTTACTACTACTATCTTTATTTATTCTCTATCATAAACATTTATTATCACCTTTCACGCAAAGTATTCTCTAATCTAAGTTTAGTTAAAATGCACCCTATTTTTTTTATGCAGAGTTCAACAAGGAGTTGGGGTTGGTCCGAGATGTACTATCAATCAGGTTTTCCTAACTTGGATGTATACACAGGAAACCAACGGTGAGGAGACGCTGGTGGTTGCAGAACGGGGTATATACTTACTTCACACGATTGATCTGTATTTTGGGTGCCTATCAATCGTTGGTTTCGGTTGGTTCCAGCGTGACACATCGATACGTGCCGCATGAGCTAGCAGCCATCATTGCAGCCAACATGTAAATGAAATGCTTCTCCAACTGAAGATGTCGAGCTGGGAGGTGACCCTGACCTGCACAAAAGAGGGCGAAAAATATTTGCAGAGAGAGAGAGAGAGCTCTGCAATATTCTCCAATGAGCAACCCTAAGCACAGGAAGAAAACTCCCACATGTACATTACCTGCTCGCTACCAGCCAGATTGTACAGTATCTAGCCTGTCTTTCCCATTAACTAGAAGGCTAAAAAAAAATTTATTTTTTGCTACTACTCCTGCTAGTCATGCTCATGCAGACGACAGCTGGCTGCAGAGACGATTGTTGCAGTGCTGGAAGGTGAGTTGTTTTTATCTTTAGTTTTTTTTTTTTAACAATTAGGGTACTTTGGGGTCCTGGGGAACAGCAAGAACAGCTGTCTGGGCTTGCATATGATTAGCAATGCAAAAGCTAAGGGAGGAGAGAGAGAGAGAGAGAGAGTGAGAAGAGAGCAAGAGGGGACTTTTGTGCAAATAATGGTAAGTTTTTGGGGGGCAAAGGTGAGAGGTGAGGAGAGGGGTTTTCAATCCAGCTTCCAAGTCAAAAGGGCCGCCCGGGAAAGAAAACTAGGGCTGGCTGGGCTGCTGCGGCATGCCCGCATCATTGCACAACCGAAACCACCCCTCTCTCTCTCTTTTTTTTTTTTTGCTCTGTTGGAATCCAAGACAGCTCCTCTGTAAAGGCAGAAGAGAACACCAGCAGCGTTCTTCTCGGACCCCCAGCAAAAACGAGCATGCAGATACAGGTCTCCTCCTAATGGTGTCTCTGTTTGCGTTTGCTTTCAACATTCTTTTAGATAGGGTGAAATGCCTACCTCCGTTCTTGATTGAGCAATGTGTTTGGAATATCGGAGTTTCTTCAGTTTCTTGCAACTGTTTTCTGTGAAATCCCCGCATTCCAAGCGGCGACCGTAGCGAGCAGAATTAAGGGTTTGTTTGGTAGAGCTCCAGATTCCAGTTTCTTCTGAAATATTAAATTTGTAGGCTAAAATAAAGTGAATTAATTTTATATTTTTGGTCTAAAATATAAATAAGATGACCTATCTAAACACTCTTAATGTACTCACAGTTTCGGCTTCACGAATCTGATGAAGCTAGAATTTTCAGCTTCGCTAGATTCACGAATCTGAAGAAAATGAATCTCTGTCAAACACACCCTAACACTAATATAAGTGAGGCGTGTTTTACCCAGCTCAGCTGATGATACATGTTCTATCCTTCACATTGTGTGAGAATGAGCTGAGTCCTCCCTCAAAAAAAAAGGGGGAGCTGAATGCTAGCGAGCTTGTTTGTTGTGGCGAGCTCAACTTTGTTGTTCTGATACAAGCTCATGAGGAGTGACATTTTGGGCTAGGCTCGTCGTGGTCCTTACCTCTCCTCTATAATAGTAGTAACAGGTGTAGTGTTCTTGCTTCGACCAGGCAGGAAAAATAAACTCGAGGAGAGTCTAGCTTGAGCTAACACATGTGACCTGGCTGCTTGGAGCAGCGGCTTGCATGTATGGTTGTATGTACACATGGTAGGCCCTAACTGGGGTAAGGTTAAAAACCAGCGTCGGTTCACTTCCATGTCTCAATTTCACGGAGACGTTCACATGAAAATCCATATGGCCCTAAAAGGCAGCAGTACTACTGCTATGCTACCTCAGTCATGTGTACGTATGCATGTACATGTAAGGCTGTAAGCGTCCTTCGGAACACAACATCCATCTGCAATCCTTCCCGGTCATTGTCACAAAAATCTTAACCTTGATCTCCAGTTGCGCATATTGTATTACAGCGCATACATGTTGTTCACGCAAGCGGCTTTTGGATGACCGTGGCCTGTGACACGCCGATGATCGCATCGCAACGTATCGCTGTCCATGAGCGGAGCAGTTGGATGTAAGCTAAGGAACATGTTTCGCTCACACGCCTGCTTAGATGTTGCTATTAGCGAGGGGTCATCTCTATCATTATTATTATTGTCGATTCTTATCATGGCAATGGGATGAAGAAGGGTTGCCGCCATGGATGTGATGTGGGCCGTGCGTGCTCGTTCACCCACCAAGCATGGTAACTGGTAAGCATCAAAAGCCATCCTGAGAGAGATGTATGTATGTTGCAGTCTGCAAACAAAACATGGCCTCAGAAAATGGGTTGTGATGGAGAAAAGGGCTGAGGAAAAAAAAGGATTTATAGATTTATAGATAGATAGATAGATAGGTGAGGTTATTTATCATAAAAACCCTATCCCCTCTCACGGACTGATGGACAGCACAGGAGGAGAGGTGTTTGGCAGATTGAAGAAGAAGAACAAGGCTGTTGTTGTAAAACAACAAAACTTCCCATTCTCAAAGCAGTGACCCCTCCCCCCTGGATGGAGGCGGTCTCCTGGGGCAAGTGAAATGAAGCTAGGCATCCAAAGTTCCTCCTTCCTCTTTTACCAGGAACTGCTAGGGGTCCCCACGCCTGGGCTCCTGAAAACAAAACAGCCTCAGCCTCAGCCTCTGGTACATTTAAATGTAAGTATTCTGCGTGATTAACTATACATTGTAATATATATGTACTAAATATTTGACAATGAAATGTTCTAACATGTAGCATGATATATTGTTGTTGCAGATGTTGGTTCCATGTAATAATTGTTTAATTAATAACAAAATTTAAGCTAAATGTAAGTTTTACAAGTTGTAATCACATGTGGAAGAAAACAGAGTAGGTGCAATCACATATGGAAGAAACGGATTTGGCTGTCTTTATTTGCCAGCGATTCATACTCCACCTTGTTTGCTACTTACAAAGCTAACCAGCTCTATTCTTGTTCTTATGTATATCCCATAAAATGCCAACCTTTTGTGGTCACTATTCACCATTCTAAAACGTAAAGATCGTAATTTTTATCGCCATATGTTAAAAATGACTCATGATTGCATATTTTTGGTAGGTTACCTTGCAAAATCACAGCGAAAGAACACAAAAGAATACTTCTATAGCCACAACTACTACCATGCTACCACGTGTACAAGAACATATCACTAACAGGCAGCACCCAGCACTAGCCAACCATTTGTGATCACTATTCACATTCTAGCTTTGGTAGAAACTCGATTCGATTCTCGATTAAGTGATGATTCACGAAAGTGATTCTAATCCATAGGATAAACTTTATGGAAAACTCTTTGTTGGGAGTGAATCGTACGAATCAAGATCGTAAAGCCTTTTAAAGATCGTAAATTTTTATCGTCACATGTTAGAAATGACTCACGACTGCACATTTTTGATAGTTTACGTTGCAAAATCCCAACGAAAGAACACTTCTACAGCCACAACTACTACCATGCTACCACGTGTACAAAAACACATCACTACCAGGCAGCACCCAGCACTAGCCAACTCATAACACCAAATAGTGTGCACCCCCTCCTTGGTCCCCCTAGCAGAACCCCACCCCATAAAACCGCCACTCCATTGGCCAGCTGAAACGGCAAACACCACTCCACTCCACACCACCACCTCCGGCAGTCTCCCGCACCTCTTCTCCCCCCTCCCAAAACCCCATTTCATTCCCAGCTTCCAAATCCGCCACCTTTTTTCCCCACACGAACACCTACACACACTCCCTACCTCCATCTGCAGTAGCTAGCTTTACCTCAAGGAAACCAAACCCAAGAACTCCTCAAAAGAAGTAAGAAACCACTCCCCTCAATCCCTCGTAGCTCACACACACACAGCTCTCTCTCTCTCTTGTGTCGCTTGGTGGTAGCTGCTTAAAGGAGAGGGAGGAGCAATGTCGGAGCAGCCATTGCCGCAGCCTCGGAGCAGCATGCGGGAGGCGCTGGAGAAGGAGGACAAGGAGAAGGCGGCGGCGGCCAAGGAGAAGGAGAAGGCGGTCGTTCCCAAGAACGGCGGAGGTAAGAACGGTGCGGGCAACGGGGGAGGCGGGAACAACGGGGGTGGGGGCGGCCAGCCGGCGGAGGAGACAACGAGGGAGATTCAGGTGGTGAGGGAGGCGTACAGGAGGGAGCCGGCTGCGCCGGCGTACGTGATGCCGGAGGAGCCGCCGGCCATGGTGGAGCTGGTGGGGTGGTACCTGTACGGCTTCTGCTCCTACTTCATCACCCACCTCCTGCTGCCGGTGCTGTTCCCGGCCATCGTTACGCAGGTCGCCTTCCCCGCCTCCGACTTCACGCCGGACGCCAAGTACACCCTCAAGGGCTCTACGTGCTCCATCCATGAGATGTCCATGTAAGGCACAGACCACTCCTTTCCTCTTCCTCCCGTCTTTTTTGTTTCTATTTTTGAGTGCCTGCTTCTTTCTCTCTTTCTCCCTCTTTTTTTTCCACTTCTTGGTTGTTTCTTTCCACCTCCTGCTGCCGTTTTTCTTGGATGGTTTTGTTCTGAGTTTTTGGGGACCCTTTTGGGTTTAGACGGGTGTTTCAGTTTCTTTCTTTCTTAGTGGTTTGGTGATTTGTTCTCTTCTTGATGTACCCCCCCCCCCCCCCCTTCCTTCCCTCTTCCCTTTTTTTCCCCCAAGAACTAAGTGCATGAGTTAGACCGGTTTTCTGCTAAGGTTGATGTGTTAAGTTTTTTTTATGGAAACTAGTAATCTTTCATTTTTTTTAGAACCTAGAGATGGCGAGTAGTGATTTTTGCTGTCAGGTTTATCTTTCCTAGTGTTTTGCCCCCAAACTTATCCTGTATAAGAGCTCTGTAAGCTGGTGTCTGCTTTTGAGGTTTCCACCTGATATCTTTCTTAAAAAAATGTTCTTGTTTTGTTTTGCAAACGAGGAAGCATAGTGCACTTCGAGGAACCGTTCCTTTTTACTCTGTTTTTGCGCCACGCTCTCCCTGTTCTTGTTTGAAGTTTTCGATTTGATTTGGCTGCTCCTCCATGCTGTGCTTCTCTAGTCTTCTTTACCTCTTTTTATTTCCCTGTCTTTCTACTACTCAAATGTGAGAAGAAACTGTGGTGCAGTACAAAGATAAGACACCCCCACCGCCTGCATGTAGTGTGTATGTGGCGGTGTATATGCAAAAATCCTAAAAGAAATAGGGCGTGATTCCTGAGAGATTCTGTGTTTCCTTGCTCACCATTATTGGTAGCAGATAAGAGATTCTTGTACAAAGCTCCAAAAGTTGCTACAGTTTGGTCCTAGATAGTTCAGTGAGGCCAGGCCATTTCCCATACCCTCCAGTTTTTCTTTTTAGGTTTTTTTTTCCTTTTCCTAAGATTTTTTCTCTGTCTCAAAGAGTCTAGACATGGTATTATACTACAATCTTTTTTTTGTCAGTTTCTTTTTGTTAGCTCTGCGCTGGTGAGTGGTGAGGGTCACGAGATTTCTTGGGAGGATAAGGTCAAACAAGAAACTATTAGGGGTCCCTGTGTAAAATTCATTTAAAAATTTTAGAACGTTGAACATTAGGTGATGAGATCGAAAAGAGTACTGAACAGGCAGTGGAGGCCATAAGTGTGAAATTTATGAGGTGCCAAGAGGAGGCCTGTGTATCTCATTAAATATGGCCTCTGAAACTTGCTTCCCTGCTTCAAATAGTGTGCATATTTCATTTCGAACAGTAGTACAAAATTTCTTTTGTAGTCTGTGCAGTGTTTATATATGAGATATAGCCATATAGGATTACATTTTCTTGGCTGATAGATCTAGTGTGTATAGCTGGGAGTTACATTGCTTTTGTCTCACTTTTGATAGAACCAAGAAAAGGAGTGCACAAAAGCAGTCCCATGCTTTTGCTTCTTCTCTTTGGCCTGGTCCCCCCCTTGTTTTTCTTTTGAACAGGAAAGGAGGCCCCTAACCGTTGCAATTACAGAACAGCTCTTTGCTTTTACCCCAAATGTTGTTGATTGCAAACTGCAGGTCCAGCCAACTGGTAGGTGTGCTGTGCCACAGCATGGCATGCTTAAATTGCATCGGGCCAACTAACTGCCCTTGATTGCAAAGGGAGATTGTTGATACATTAATGTGTGAACATTGACAACTCAACTCACAAATCTCCCTTCCTAATGAGTTAATCTGACATCCACCCTAGGAATCCTGGCACTGTAATTTTCACTAGGCAATGTGCACGCACCTGCGGTTTATGTTCACATTTCTGATATTATCCCTTGCAGTTTTTACTAAGCAAAGTTCATGTCATGCCATCTTTACTTGTACATGTCCAATGTCGTGCAACTAAACGATCCATGGTCACACCAAGTTTGTGAATTGTGGGCAGGTACCAGAGGCTGACCAAGCACTCCATTGCCATCGATGGATCCCGGCTGTCACCGTTGGGCTGGAGTGGTCTATCATGGGCAATCGGCATCATCATTGCTGCGCCGATCCTCACCCAGACTGCGCACCACCTTGACCGTGGCCAGTACCAGTCGCTTATCCTCATCGCCGCCACATCATTTGGCTCATTCTTCTGCCTCCTAACTGGCTTTTTCAAGACTGTCTGGGTGTTCCTCTTCTACATCCTCTTCATTGCTGCATCCATCATTGTTGCTGAGGCCGTGCACACCCGCAATCTTGGACTCATGATCCGTGGCCTTGCCGCGCATGACTCAGGCAAACACCTTGTGCTTCGCCGTCGTGCTGCTGCCAGCCAGCTCACTCTGTACTGCACTGCCATAGGCGGTATTGGGGCAGCGCTCATGGCTGCGTTCATGTACCACATGCTACGTCGCACTGACCAGCTCACTGGCCTTTGGGTCGTCTCAATCTTCAGTGGTCTTATCTGGTTCATTGGCATCTGCCATGGTCTCTTCACAAACCGGCCCAGCAGCTCGTCACCCACCACAGCATTTGAGCCCAACTTCTTCACCAAGCTCAGCTACAGCATGACGCTTGTGCGGTATCCACAGGCCATTGGAAGCTTGGTTGCAGTGTTCTTGTCATCCTTTGCCACAATGTGCATCTTCACCAGTGGCACGCTGTATGCTATCGGCGGTGTTTGCATCAAGCCGGTCCTTGTGCTTGTGCTGTGGATCCTCTACTTCCTGTTCCCCTTGATATCACTTCCATTGCTCCACCCGATCCAGATCATCATCCGTGCTGATGCTGTTCGCATGCAGCTGCTTGGGTTCATCATCTGCCTGTTCGTATCGGGTGCTGGGTTCTACTTCAAGAACCACAGGTGGAGGGCTGCCCACATCATTGTTATCGCTCTTGTCCAGAGCACAGCCAATGGTGTGCTGTACTCATTTGGCCGTATCCTGCTGCTCGACGCCTCACCGCCAGGCAAGGAGGGTGCTTTTGCTGTCTGGTACGCGTTTGTGCGCTGCATCGGTGCGATGATTGGATATGCAGCTGCATCGGCTGGCCCTGGACGTGCAGGAGGATCATTTGCTGCTGCATTCCTGGGCAGCTTCCTTGGCATCATTGTGCTGATCTTCGGCAATGTCAGCAACATTGGGGCGCTGAAGGCAGCTGGGCATCTGAAGGGAATGGAAGATGAGAAGAGGCTGGGTGGACTTGGCATGGAGAAAGGGGAAGGCATGAGCGCGGTTGCTGACTCCGGCGAAGGAAGGGGGAGGGTATGATGATTAAAATGGGCTCTGGGAGGAAAGATTGCATTGCTGTGGAGGTCGTGTTTGTGAGAGGGAATTGTTCTTCTTTCTTGTTTCTTGTCCATGTTTCAGTGACACTGTTAATTCGGTGCTTTGCCCCGTTGATGCATGATGATGATGACATAGTGGTAGAGGAGTGTGCTAGTTGTTAATGTGTTATTCTTTTGCTTGGAAGACAATTGTGATAATGTTTCTTTGTTCATCACCCACCGAAAATCTCTAGCAGTCAAGCTTCGTGATTTCTGTCGAAAATGTGATTGTGTAGAGTGAAATAAACTTATTCTGTAATCTTGTAGTGTTTGCTCTGCACCGGTGAAGTCTTGTAGCGTTTCACTTCACTCCGGTGGCTTTCATACGCATCCATCGCCGTTTCTTGCGCAACCCATCAGCGCATCATTCATTGTTATTTTTCTTTGTCCACAGATATGCTACATGCAATCGGCCTTTTCTGTTTTTGGTGTGCAGCTCGTCGCATACGGCTAGCTTTATGCCAGCCTGATTCATTAAACGCCTTAACGACGAATGCTTTTGGATGAAAATTCAGTTCTTGTCGTCATCAGAGGCGCATCATGGATTGGTTTTAGTAGCATTTTCCAGTGTGATGCCATGCCACTGACTTTCCCTGCCAAATGATGAGGCTTGCCGTGCCTATTGTAAATTGTTGAAGCTACCTTTTTAATCTTGCCAAAGGGATGCATCATCTGGGCTTATTTCAACAGCATGTTCTGACTTTTATCAGCTGATCATTGCTATACACGTTGTACTTTCACCCGTTAAGTCTACACATCAGCACAAAGAAGATATGAAAAGAGTACTTAAAAGGTCCGGAGTTTTTTTCTTTCATTGTATGTGCGTTATATCTGATGAGCATCTGACACATACCTCACCCTTTGTATAGCAAGTTAGAGAGGAATGAGAGGAGGGTTAACAAAGCAGCATCATGACAAAATTAAGCCTTTGTTGCTCTTGAGTTTGTTGGGGTCAGCTTTCTACTTAAGATTTTTGCTATGTGAACTGTCTTCAACTGCCCGGAGAATCTCTCACCTCATCAACCAACCAGCCAACCATCCATCAAAAGTCAACAGACGACTCATCCTAATCGACAGTTTGGAGAACAAAACTGCCAGATAAGTCTGCAGTTAGCTCAAATTGCAGCCAATCCACGGCAGAATCAAGAACAAGATGGGCAAGGAAGCTAAGGACTCCAGGAGTCGGTCAAGAAGCATGCGTACGTACGTACATGGAGGTCTACGCATCTGTCCATGTCCGGCCGCCTCGACGTACACATCGGGTCAGGAGTAGGTCTCGACGTCGGCATTACGCCGGCCGTATTAATTTGATACTAATACTGTACGAGCCCATCTCTCTCGTGCATGCTACTCTACTCACGGTCAACTCAGTTAATAGCGTCCAGATCGGGGTCCTCTGTTCTTGAATACATATAATTTTAGTTTTAAATTTTATTTTTAATACAGTGTTGTTCTACAAATTCGAGATAACTTTTAGCTTTTTTTTTCTTTGCATATCTGTACTATTCATTATTTTAATGTTATTTATTATTGTGCATTAGAGTAATACACTCAATCCAAAAGTAATAAGCGAGCTAACGAAGGGGACGATTTGATGATTTCAACACGTGTCTTGACTGAAGTGTAGAATATTAAAATATCGTCTGTTATGGAGCGTAGGGAGTGAAATGTTAAAAGCTTTTTTTTGCTATGGGTTGGCCCTTGCAGCTGATGAAGATCACAGTTTTTGTGTGTGTGTGGGGGGTTATTGGAGAAGATTAATGGCAATTTGGGGGTCTAGAAGTGCGACTTTTTCCGACCTAATAATTCAATTATTGATTACAGCTGATGATGCTGGTTGGACTTAGGACTCGATGATGTGTTTACAAAGACTAAACTACAGGCCCCGGGGGACAGCAAAACGTAAGTGCTGTCAACAACTAATATTCTCATTTTTTTCAGTGGAGAAAAAGATTAGTGTGGTAGGTTTGCAGTTTTTTAAGAATGGAATGGCTTTTACATGACATTTAGGGACGGTTTACATTGCTAGGAAAGGAACACGAGAAATGGCTTTTACAAAGATATTTAGAACTGTTTAAGTTATAGTTCCACTACAATTGTCTAAGAGCATGTTTGTTTAGAAAGCTCTTGATTCCGATTCTCACAATTCAACCCACCTATATATATTAGATTTTGGCTCTAGTTTTAAAAATCAAAGTGAAACAAACAGATTCTCTGATTCATAAGAGGAGGCTCAAGGAAAGGACTATGTTGGTTAACCTATCAATGTAAAAACAAACAGTTCACGGCGAGTTCTAGAATCCGATTGCCATGTGCAGTGCATCGTCAGATTGCAAGCAGCGCCTGATACCGTCCGTTCGTCACAATTCAACCCAGAGAAATTAAATCTAACCATCCATTCCTCAAGAGTATTTTAGACTTTTCTATCCATTCCAAATACTTGGTGATCTTTAGAGACCTTTTATATATTAGAATCCACAATCCACTTCCTAATTCCAACGATTTCAACGTTAGATTTATAGGAAATATTGAGTTTTTTCTTTTTTTACTTGCCAGCACGGTTATTAAAGCAGTCCCTTTCAGCCCCTCTCTGCTAGCAACATTTTCATGGGGAAGATTTTTTTGGGGGAGAAAAAAAATCTCTGCACTGTTACTAAAGCATTAACCTATCCAATATTGCATTGTCTTCCACCATTTGGAGAAGAGAAGCGAAATTCCTGGCATGCATGCTTATTAAAGCAAGGAGAAAGAGTGAACTCGTGTGAGTTCAAGCTTCATTAGTTTTGATGATTGATTTAATATTAATATTTAATCATTGTTTAATGATAAATCTAGTCATTATGAGACTAACATGTTTAATTGAGCTATATTCTTATTAGTTTCAAATTTGGATGGAAAATAGAAAAACTAAGGTATGTACTTGTATTCACTTTATTATCTTAATGCATACTTAGGACTCAAGTTAAAAGATAAACTCTTTCATTGTCTTAGTCTAAATATGTGCATTATGCACACATCTAAGGGGATTTGATAATTTAACTTGATGTTTCAATAGTATTGATCCATATCCTTTTGCCAAATAACTTATAGGATTAAGACTTTGAAACAACCGTTTGAGTATATATAACTTGTGTAGTTATAGTATACTCATGGAGGTCGGTACTACCGCTCGAGTGATACTATCGGGCTTTTGCTGCGTAGTATCTTGAGTTTATCAAGATCGGCTAGTTTTCTAGCCGTTGCCTGAGGTTTGGTACTACTAGGCCCTAGAAGGCGGTAATCTTAGGAAAATCTGTTTTTGCCATCTTGCTCCCTAACGGCTAGATTTTATGTGGGGAGCTATAAAAGGATGTCAAGGGCTGACATTTAGATTTGCTGACTTTGGGGAGAGTTTGTAGGAGTTGGTTGCATGTGCTGCGCTCTTTCAATTGGTTTTTGAGCTAAGAGTGGGCTCTAATTGCTTGTGTTGCAATTAGGAAGTGGATTGAGAGCCTCTTATGTATGTGTTACAGTTGAGGAGGATCTAGTGCATGTGTTGCACTTAGGAGGTCACTGGAGTGCATGTGTTGCACTAGGTGAAGTTCAAGCGGAAGGGTTTAGCTTGTTACTCCTGGTGTTTGCCGACACCTAGACAGCGTGTGGAGGCGTTGTGCATGGGAGCTCTCAACGAAGGTTATGAGAAACCCTGGCAAAGTTGTGAAGGTCGGTGCTCGCCTACCCGGAGGGGGAAAAAGCAACCACTAATGGATTCGAGGTGGGTGCTCAATTTGTGTTGCCGGTCTAATTCGTTTGGGCTAAGCTCAACGTGGATTAGGGGAGACCGGCAAGTCTCTGAACACCACGGTAAAAAGTATCGTGTCTCTTGTACTTGCATTCTATTCCTTATTTATATTCATAGAATTAAATTGATTGATTGCTTGTATTTATGATTGCAATTTATTGTTAGAGATATAATTAGTTAGTGCACATAGTGGGCCTAATTGATTTAGGCTTTAATTATCAAAATCGTAATCTATCGCTTCCGCATTAATTATTGGTAAGGTTTTGACATAAGGGTAATTGGGGGTGAATTTAATTGTAGAAATTCATACAAGTAATTTTTAAAAGTCGTCTATTTACTCCCCTCTAGTTGGCATCCTTGTCTTTTCAACTAGCCGGCCAGTAGGAAAGCAAGGGGCTGTTTGATTTATAGTTAAATCTTACTACACTTCGACACATATGAGTTAGGCGAGTTTGGCTGAGTTAGGTGTCCGTTTAGTTCATGCCTACACTTGTGACAAGATTTTTTTGTGCCATCCAGGGCTCACGCCAGTGACTCAGAAAAGTGTGGCAAAATTTTTTTCCTAGCCAAAGTGTAGCTTCAATTTTGATAACCTAACCTTAGACGCGTTTGGCTAGAAAATATGGCAAAGTATGACAATCTTAGTATATGAACCAAACATGCCCTAAATTAGCAGTACTCTCTCAATCCAAGTTTATAAAGTATATTTCATCTTGGTAAATAAACTAAAAAGATATTGAAAATTACTAGATTACCCCAAATTATTATCACTAAGCACTATATTCAATGCATGCATGTAGAGAATATAAAATAGCATGTAGAGAATATAAAGTAAATGTAGATATTTATTAGGGATATAGAGAGAATATCCCATTCATTTTGTATTGAAATATGAAATACACTTTATATTTATAGACAAAACTATTTTAAAAAATACACTACCATGGCTCGGTAACAAGATAGATGTTTATTATAGGTATAGAGAGACTCTGGCCACGCTACTATAGCTCGACAACAAGGTAGATGTTTATTAGGGGTACAGCGGGACTCTGGCCACGCTACTATGGCTCGGCAACAAGGAGTCGTGCACCCAGCGTGGTAGCTGGTTGACGAGCCCCAACTGCCACGCTGTTGCAACTAGGTAGCACCTCCTGCAGCTTAGCGGTGTCCTCCTACATGACAGGTGACCCTAGGGAGCTCGGCATGTGATTGACGCCGTGGCACGATGAGGGGCTGCGGAAGCAAACGCTAGAATATAGGAGAAAGAGACTAAATTTATAAATACATACTAAGTGGTAGATATGAAAAAAAATATACCAGGTCGATGTAAGGGAAGCTTTCTTCGTTTTACTCCATTTCAACGTAATTTTTTAACCGGTTTTTTGTTACTATTCTTGCCGTTATTCTGCCCATCTGGTGGGGTTCGTCTCCCTCCCTCCCTCTCTCTTCGAAGCCCCAACGGTCATGTCATCTCAACACAGAGAGGAAGGGAGAGAGAGAGAGAGTGATTGGGCAGCGGCGTGTTTGAACAGTAGCTGCTTTAAGGCGGTAAAAGCTACGGATCAGAACAACCAACGTTTTAGGTGTCGTCGTCTCGTGGAAGCCTACCTTGTCAATCGAGCTTGGTACAGAATATCAAAAGCGAAAAAAAAAGAGAGGTTTTTGTATATATTTTTTAGAAGTTATATAAATATTAAAATATAAATAAAAGGTAAATAACGATTACTTATCTTTTTACTTACTTTAAGATTTATATAACTTAAATTAAAAAAGGGCTTCGCTTGGCGTGTTGTGTTGTTTAGGTCGTCTCCTCTTGTCTACCTTACCTCACCTGCTTGGAAAACCAGTGCTACTCTTGTAAATTAGTCCCCATTAATTACTGGGTGTCCGCCGCTCTGATCGCCGGTTAGATTAATTAATGTGATTTTTGCGGTAGTTAAGATATGGCAAACAAACGCAGGAGTTGACCAGCGCACTTGGTAGCAAAGCTAGCCTAGCTACTTGATTAATCACTATTAGTTAACCAAACCTGCATGCCCTATTATTATCTGCTATTAAACTTGCTTGTCCTTTTGCGCGGCAGGAATCATTATAAGCTTCAGCTGGCAAAGATTCCTGCCTGCTTCTCCCAGTTTCCCGGGTTGCCTTTCTTCTTCTTCTTTTTTTTAATCTAGTCTTATGTGCAAATGTAATTACAAAAAAAAATATCTCTCATCACAGAAATATCAAAGGTTGACACTTATCATTTGTCATGCTCGTGTACTGTGGCCCAAGAAGCAATCAAAAGCTTGCTTGCTTAATTATCTCTGCTTTACATGAAACGTAGAATAACTCGTGATTAAGGGGTTGTGTTGGATCGCCTGACTTGATTTGCGCGAAACAGCACGATTTCTGTAGGAATCCAATCAAGCTGACAAGAGGGCAATCAATTCGAGAGTAAAGATGCGCTTTTTATACATAGCCAGTGCTAATTCTGACGAGAAAGAGAAAGAGAGAGAGTAACGCGACTGGTACAATTAAGAAGAATGACAAGTACTTGAGCAAGTACGAGCACTGCTCTGACTCCAAAGATCAGCCGTGATTAAACTTCTTTATGATCGACGTCCTTGAGATTAATCAAACCAAACTGAACTAATGCTAGTACTACTGCTACTACCGGTAGTGCCAAAGTCCTCGCCACCACGAGCAAACCAGTAAAGAGAGAAGGAAAAAGAGAAAGCCAGCGCGCCAACTCTTTTTGAACGGCGGGAAAGGAAGAAGAAAAGAAAAGAAAAGCTGGGAGACGAATCCGTTCTCTCCTCCGCTGTTTATTTACTGTCATTATCGCTGAAATTGGGGCGACCTTGAATAGCTAGCAAGACCGGATCATGAATGATTGTGGCTCAGCTGAGATTCATTACCATGCAAAATGTACTTCTGGTAGTACTTGCTGTTTAGTCCAAGCCTAGCTCTGTTAATTTTTTCTTTTCCTAATCTTCGTTTCTCATCCAAAATAAGAGCGAGATAAATGAAGGCGGAAAAGAAAAGGGAAGCTCATTACTGCATGTTGCCCTTGTTCTTGCTCCGGGTTCAGGGGATCTTGCAACGTAATCGGCTTTCACCTTAGCTATGATATGATACTTAAATACCTTGATCAGGTAATTTGTCTGATAATGCATTCAATAGTTGATTTATTTAAATTGATTGTTAACTTGCTAGTCGTTAGGTTGAGACATGGTGTCTGGATTTAATCGACCGACCTATATCAAATAGTGCAATGCATGCTAAGCTAAGATTAGCCTTATCACACGATCGGTGAACAGGTGAAAACGGTAGTATTGCGTTGTATGGTGAGAGCAATCTTAGTGCAAGTACTCGATCATAGATATTGCTTGTTGATTTGCTTGCTAGTGAACCCAGTATTTAGATAGATTATCTTGTTTACATTTTAGACCAAAAAATATAAACTTAATTCACTTTATTTTAGCCTACAAGTTTCAGATCTCAGGTAAAACTGAGATCTGGAGCTCTACCAAATAAGCCCTTAGTTTGCCAGTAACATTTGATAGCTTTAGTTGTGATTCCATCTGTTGCCTAAGATCGATAAATCTTCAAAATACTCAAGCGAAAAGCTACAACCGACCTGTGTGCTGTGGTTATTCTTGACTGTGCATAATGTGAGATCATGTGATGAAAAATTGGTTGAATGGTGAAATTGGCATTGTAAAGTGATTTTGGTTATAGCATGTGTGGTGCCTGTGCATGTGCTGTGTTGAGATGATTATCATGCTGGTGATAGCATGATGGAGTTTGCTTGATGCAATGCACTCATGTGAGTGGTTGCATGGGTTGTTTTTAAGGCAAGTGGTGGACTTGTGCTCAAATGTTCATTTGATTATGCTGGGGATAGCATAATAGTTTTGCTTAATGCAATGCACTCGTGTGAGTGGTTGCATGGATTAATCTTGAGTTAAGTCGTGGACTTGTGCTCGGACGCGTTGTTTGTTACTTCATGTGCGAGTGTTGCTCGAGGGCTTAACGTGGTCGATGACGGACGGAACTAGGTTCATGGAGGAACCGAGGTTCGAGACTAGGTTCGTGGAGGAATCGAGGTCTTGGTGGTCAAGGATGTCATGCGGACGTTCGCCTAGAGAACATGCATGTGAAGTTTGGTTAGTCACGTATGCAAAGAAAGGGTCGATCATGCGTGCAAGATTTTGGTTTTGGCCATGTTGGGCCAAGTTGAGATAGATACGAACTCTTTCCATGTTGGAAGTGGAGTTGTATTCAATCTCTCTGTTCTTGCATGCGTGCAAGAGTTATTTTTGGTCATGTTGGGCCAAGTTGAGATAGATACGAACTCTTTCCATGTTGGAAGTGGAGTTGTATCCGATCTCGTTAAGATTGCTCTGTATAAATAGGGCGGGTGTCCCCTGTTTATTCGTGAGCAAGATTTTAGGGTTGTACTCTTTTGTTTGAGTACTGTAACCAGATCGAAAATAAAGATCTTTCTCATAAGTTCTTGGCTCCGGCATAGTTGATCGATCGCTTGAAGTTTTGTTCATCACAGCAGTCACGAAGTTCATCACGGAGTTCGGTTCTGTGCAAAGTTATCATCTTGCGAAGGTAATATCTTTTGATCCGTAGATCCGATCGGATTGATTCTTATTGGGTTTGATTCGTAATTGAATCTAGTTTCTACAGTTAAAATTTCACATCAATCCAATGGTTAGATCTTCTATAATTTGTGGTCGCCCAGATTGTTGTCCTGCTCGTCCGACTGCTCGCGTGGTCGCCCGGATTCAGTCATCTTGCGAAGGACATAACTTTAGATCCTTATATCCGATTGACCTGATTCTTTTTGTGTTAGTTGCGGAATTGAGTCTAGTTTCTACAGTTAAAATTTCATGTCAATCCAACGGCTGGATCTTCCGTACTTACTATTTTAATAGACGTATATCGGTCTGCTCGCCCAGACTGCGCGCGTGGTCGCCCAACAGTGCGCGTGGTCGCCCAACAGTGCGCGTGGTCGCCCAAACTGTCCTACTGCTCGCCGAAGCCCAAACTGGCTGCCTGTGTCTCCATCGCCGCCAGTGCCCAAACTGGTCGCCAGTGTGTCATCGCTTCGCCGGTGATCTCATGGTCGCCTAAGTGCCCAAACCGCCGCCTAAGTGCCAAATCCAGTCGCCCAAGTGCTCTCTTGGTTGCCCAGATCGATCTATTTGTTTCCCAACTGCATAAACTGATTTCCAAGCAATTTGAGTTTCAATTGGGGTGTTTGAAAAGTTTGAAAATTTGTTTTTAACTTCCGCGCAATCATTCACCCCCCTCTGATTGCTACATTAGTATATTTCGATCCTACACATAAATTGAGTCAATAGTGTATGAGCATTTTTTCGTCAACCGGTACATGGTATTTATATTCTAAAATAACCAACTCAATCTTGGATTGTACTTCAAGTCTCTCCCATTTTGTGAGCTCAGCCTTTTTTTTAGGCACGAAACAACAGGGGAGCCCCCTGCCGGGAGTGAGCTCAGCCTTTCCTTAGATAAGGTCCCTGCCCGCCTTCAAATTTCCTTGTTTCCAATGTTCTATTGTCGAATTCATTTCTTGCATCTACCTTTACTTAGTCGGTGTCTTTTGGAGTCTTCTTAGTGTGGCCGATGCTTAATTCTGATTTTTGTTAGATCCTAATATTTTCTTAAAATCATATCAACTGCTAAGAATACTATTGCTGACTATTTCGGCTGCTAAAAATCTGACGGCAACAGTACGCTCGGATGGTTCTGAATGCATGACTAGACTTAGCCTCTGATGTGTCCATCCGTGTTTCCTTCTCAATCACAGACTAGCTAGTGAACATAGCTTTTGATTGATCACGTAATTTGATGACGACGCACTCCAGTTTTGCCAATACAGCACATAAATACAGATAAATTCATTTTTCTTTTTTTTTCGAGAGGGTTAAATTCTTTCTTTCTTTCTTTTTCAAGTGCCCCAACTCTTCAGAAAGCCCACACCGGAAGTTACAGAAGAACTACCCTGAGCACTATCTGAATATACTACTGATTATACATATTGTTGTCGCTTGATGCATACGGTTGTGTGCCCACGACAGCCAAACATTCAGTGGATAATGGACATTGGACAGGACACCTGACCACAAAGCCCTACCAGTTCTTCCCTGCTAGTGCCAAAGCTGGTGCAGGTGCAGCAGACAACAACAGCATGAGTATGTCTCAAGAACGTCCGTCCGTAGGCGTAGGAAAGCAGCAAGTTATTACCGGCGTAGCACATACGTACTGTACATCGATCACATGCTCCCTGAGTGTGAGTTGATAGGACGATCATAGCATATGAATGAAGTTAGTTTCCCTGTGCAGGATGATCGTTTGTTTGGAATGGAGTAAATGAAACGGTCGCTGTACAATTAGTGAGCTTTCAATGTGAACAGCAGGAGAAAGTACACATGATATCCGTCTCATTTCTATCTATCCATCTATCTATTTATCTACCCCTATCTATCTTTCTAGAAGAAGTGCAATTGTCAAATACAAAAAGGACTTCACAACAAATCCATTAATTTATTTGAGGCGCCAAAACAGATTATGCGAGCACAAGCAGCCAGCAGCCACGTCTCTAGATAAGAAAGGCCAGCAAAAGAAAAGGATAACAAAAAAATAAAAAGTTGAGGTGACAAGCGTGCACAAAGTCTATTATCTAGGTAGGAATTAACGATCCTCTTGGCGTCATCTTCCGAATTCCAATCCATCTCATCTACGCTGATCCTCGTATCCTTTTGTTTTTACCTGTGTGCGATGCAAGACCATAGCTAGCCACTGCACAAAATCAATGGGTTTTTTTTTTGACAACCATTCGATTGGATTCTCTCTTTCGGACACAATGGGGACGTGCTTGTCATGTTGCCATTCAGGAATATATGTTTTCTTACTGGATGTGACACAAAATATTGTTCATTATTATGTCTTTTTTTTAAAAAAAAAAGCATTTTAGTAGAGTGGCAATGGTTTTTTGTTGATAGCTCAAGCTTTTAGACTGAGATGTATTGGTCTTATTTACCTTCGTAGGAGAAGAAATGAAATTCACGTCGGTCACGTAAGGAGAACAATCTAATTATATTATTATTAGAGTATTTTTCAAGATAAATATATGCATATGATTTTTATGTATTTAATATAAATATTTAAGAAGATATTGATAGTCAAAATTTTAAAATTTAACTATATCTATATCCAAAACGATAAGTATTTACGACCCGAGCGACTTTATTAGGCCTGGATATAACCTGGCCTAGACGTAAACATAGCTCTCCTCGCTTCCCTCGGGTCAAACACGACGACGAATCTCAGACGTAGAGAGGACTCGAAGTCGGGCCGGCGTACACGCACCAATTCGTCAATATCCGATCTTTTTTTCATCAAGGTTTGAAACACTTGAAATTCATGGAGGTGACATTCAGACCACATCTGCCGGTCACGTTGGGCTGGCTGCTGCGTGCCTTTGCATCTGTGGACTAGCTAGTTTGATTCTTGGTGCCAGAAGCTGAAGAAGGCCGGAGATTTCAAAGTCCAAAGCCTAGACTAGACAGATGTGCTCCATATGAACGCCCTGTCTCTCATGCCTGCGGATGTGTGCGTCTGTGGATGTGTCTTCTTCTCTCCCTCCCTTGATGCAATGCAGGCGCCATCGAGATCAAGATGTTGAGGCCTTGCAGGGCTCCAAATGATGGGGCATGCTGGAGAGGAAACCAAAGGTTTAAAGGACAAAAGGTGACGCCGGTGAGCCATGCCATCTTTATCCGGCCTGTCGTTGTTAAACAGCAGCAGGGTGGCATGGCGTCTGTTTTTCCATATTGGCAACTAGCATCACGGCATTCTTGACCCAAAAGGATCAAAGCGATCGCTTCCACATGTAAGAAGAAAGTGGTGATAGATTCTTATTGCATCTACTTTGGAAAAATGGAGATGGGGCTGAATTTTTTTTTTGGCGCTTTTGGAAATCTGGCTCATGCACTGGTATAAAGAATCTGGTCTGTAAAAAATTAAGTGTATTCATGGAAAAGAAGAATTATGGAGAGCACAGGTAAACCTAGTGAGAAATGTTCCAACTGCAGCAGCAGGATTGGTCAAGCTAACATAGGTAGTATCTGACTGTGAAGCATCGTCATGCATCTGGTCCTGTTCCAGCCAGGTAAGCGCAGCACATAGGTTTAGCAAAGCACAAGAACCACAGCTAGATTTATGGAATGTTTCGATGGCAAGATGGAATTGCCCAAATTAAGACGCATGCAACAGACAAGCCCCTGCTCGCACGTGAAGCTAACTCCAAAAGATAGAGCTGTTGGTGCTGGCCGAATGGTGCTTAATACGAACATGCAGGGTCAGTAAGTACTAATCACTGTCTCTGTGTGACATTAGAGAAGACAAGGGCATCAATCGCCCAGTGGTTGGTTGGTTTCTCCCTCTGAAAAAAAGGCATCAAGAAAGAAGAAAGAGAAACCAGACGCCTGATGAATGAGCACAACACAACATGCTGGTAGAAATCTGCACATTTTGGCCCAGCCCAACATGAGCAACACCGAGCGGGGTGGTTTGCCGTACATAGCTCGGGCTGGGCCTACCAACAAGGGGCGGAAAGGGGAATACGGATATCGAGAGGGTGCTACGTGAAAATGTTCCACAAATTTCTTCATTTATCAGAGGCAATTTTATGCAGCAGCTAGCCCAATACATCGAACTAGAGGTGGGCACTCGGACCGAGCTCTTTTAGGTCAGCCTGAGGTACGGTGGGCATGGCACGATCCGTTGCTTGGTCTAATACATCGAACGAACAAGTAGATACGACAGCTGCTAGGTACACACAGTATAATGTTTCTTTCTTTTTTTTTGTTTTATTTCAGCGGAGATTGGTAGTACAGTGTTGCGAAATTAAGCAAAATATATAAGCAATGCATAATTGTACATGTGATTCCTTCCTTCTTCATAACGAAGAAGCAGAACGGCGTCCTGTTTGAGGATCTTCGTATCAAGACACTAGATAGCGTCGACGAGTCAAGGCAACAAATGGCTACATCATCTGCTGCTCCAGCGGTAGCAATCGTACTACGTTTCGCTCAACATTAGCTTGCTCAAAATGCACAAGATTACTCATCACAGCTTGCTTGACATTGAGGATAACATTAATTAAGCTCCACCTCTGAAATAAAACCAGGCATCACTCGTGACCAGAGTTTACAACACCGAATCGAGGTTGAAAATCGAATCCTAGTTGGTACCGATTTTCGTCGAAAATTGGTCGAAGATCGAAGGGTTTTAAAATCAATTTTTTGGGAAAAAGTTAAATAAAAATAAAAATTGACCTGTTTTCACCAAAAAATCGGTTGATTTTCACCGATAATCAACCGTTCAAGCGAAATTTTCCTAGACCGATTTCTAAGCGATTTTCACCTATAATCGAGCGGGTTACATCGCATACATTTTCCCAAAAATTTTGAATTTTTTAAATTTGACCAATTTATCGACCAGTATATAATTTATATAAAGTGAGAGTTTCTTCCCACGTCATTTCATCAAAATTACCCACATTTGCCACTCCTCTTTAATTACCCATCTTTACCTAAGTCACTTCATCAAAATTACCCACCTTTGCCACTACTATTTAATTACTGACCTTTGTCCGCGCCACTTCATAAAAATTACCCACATTTGCCATTGCTCTTTAATTGCCCACCTTTGCCACTATTAGTGTTCTTTACAAATAAACTTTTTATCGCAAATTGAGTTTCCGTTGCAACGCACGGGCACATAACTAGTATAATTTATCTAACTGATTCGATACGGTCACAAATCGCGATTTTCATAGATATTTGAAACCATGCTCATGACAGCCTGGGTGATGGTATTAATCTTGTACCGATTGCAAAGCAATACAAAAGGAGAGTACAGAATAAGAGATGGCCTTTACTAGTGAACCTTCTGCAATGTAGTACCAGTAAACTGTTTTTTTAAAAATTACAGAATAAGAGATGGCCTTTATCAGGTGAACCGGGTGGCCTGCCGCGTCACCGAGCGGCCAAAGCCAAACCAGCTAGAGCTCGTTCGCAGTACCAGTAAACTGTTAAACATGTCAAAAACATGCACACAACTCAGCTCAATAGCACAGCACAGGCGCCAGTCGCAGAGCACAACATCATTGGCCGGAGCGAGGAAACGCGCCGGCGAACACCCAGCTTGGCCCCAATGTCCAGTACCGTCGTCCGGTCATGTATCGTAAAGATGTGAAACGGTCACTAGGTGTTTCCCAAGGCCGGATTGCACCCCCAAGGTTCTTCACACTGCTGACTAGGAAAGTATATGCGGTTGCTCCTAGTCCTCCTCCAGGCCGGGTTCATTTAGCACCACGCATAGTGGCAGAGTTAGGAAATTTTAAGAGTCTAGGCGAGTCTAACTACGACAAAAAACTTGCCAGAGAAGACGCACCGCATCTTTCATGGTGGCTAACAGCGGCCGGACTGCGCAGGAGTTGTACTGTTCATCGTCCGTGAGCCTAGGCAGTCATCCACCCTCTGCTTGGGAGATGGCTCCGCCCCTCCACAGGGCGCAGCACATCAGTGCTGACAAAGATGGCTCAATTCTCCAACCTGTTACCTGTCCAGCCTCACTCACCTTGCTGGCTTCGTCATGTCGTCCAATGAGTCAAGCTTTAAGGTACTGAACTGGAAGGCCTCCGAGCCTATCCTTCGTTCTGCCTCCACAAGTTTGATCAAGAAAAGCGTGTCACCGCACACCGCAAAACCATGCTTTCACAAGCATCTCCTCCAAAAAAAACCCAGGTCGAAGATCTCTTGTCTCTCAAGACCAGAGTCTGAAGAATGTGACGGCCATTCGCTGGAGGGTGCTTCAACCAAGAGTTGCATCCAAGACGTCACTGGAACAGAGAGGGGCCGTTGCCTCGCCAACAAGAAGATGTGAGGCAGCGGATGCGACAGGAGCCGTGAGGGTGCCATACCAGAAGCGTTCTGGCCTCTAGGAGATGTGATGGGAGGCAGGGAGCCACAACCTTAGCACCACCGAACACATTAAGAAGGTGGCACTGCTCGTCGTCGGAGAAGATGAGGTGACCATAGGAGCAGCTCACAAAGCTCATGTTGTTCACCTCACTCATGGAAAGCAAACTGTGACGCGAGGCGGCTGGGTCAGAAGGATCAATCAACTTCCATGCGAGGGAAACTGATGGCGGTGTGTGGATCGTTTGGACATCAACGCATCATTATCTTACTCACACTAAACAAACTGAATAGAGATACTTATCACATTGAGTTGTTGCTCTTCAGAAGCTCATAAAAAGATAATAAGAATTCTATGAATACTGGATTTCAATCCTACAGAAAAATTACACCTGATAAACGTTGTTGAAGTTTCACGGAAATGTTTTGCCTCTGCGGAACTCTACGCCACAGTTGCCTATTCTCTCAAGCTAATAAAATGGTCAGTGCTCAGTGCCTGACAGTACAGTGTTGTCAAATTGAAAAGGGGAAAAAGGCAAGCAATGAAAATGAGATTCTCCCAGTACATAGGCATGGTAAATTAGTGATGCGTATTATCTGCATGATTCAAACCAGCAGCAATCTCAATCTGGACAAAATAGACAGAAACATGAGAACATGCAGAAGCAAAGGGTAGGGTTCTGGCCTTCTGGGTTAGATGAATTGGGTGGTAAAACTTTGCGGTGGCATCTATCCAAATTTCCCTATGATATAACTAAGAAGTGAATGGTAGTTGAGTGGTTCATGCTAGCCGCTCAGGTCGAATCACCCCATGTTTCAACCCCTTGTTTCCATTCAATTTGATTCCATAATACCGCAGGATTGCTGAAATTGAACATTCTACAACGCAGAACGCAGAAGATAGGGGGGCAAAAAAAGCAGGAACTAAATGCACTAGATCCCTTCCTCAACAACATTCATACAGGTTAGCTCAAATGTCGCACGAAATAACAGACATCACACGGCATTCAAGTCTGCACTCGCAAGGTCAAAGAATTCACCCTCAAGGTCCTCAACCAGGCTAGGAGTATATCAGAAGCTCATCAATGCCCAGAGCGACAAGGCCCGTGCCTGCGACCAACACCAGCGATCAATGTCTGAAGGCTGGGCAAGCAGATGACAAATGCAATTCCAATGTTCAGTTGCTCACCACATAAGAACCAACTAGGCATATTAGCTGCATGCCAATATAGGTTAAGTGCACTTGTACACAGTACATTGATGCCAAGCCAAGAAACCATTACAGTTACAGAACCTAGCTGCCAACTAAATCATAATAGAATCAATTGGTAGGACAGGGCTTGAGCAAGACTAGCCAAAACCCTGCAACAAAGCAAAGATGGCCGTTCACTGGCCAACACCATAAACCAAACTGGGGAGCACCCAGAGGTTCCCCAGTTGAATGCACTGGCCATTGGGTTCCACCGGTTGTGCACGTGCAGCACTGTATGAAACGCCCCGAGCTGTGCAGGGCACTGGCTGACCAAGCTCGACTGCGGTCCAAGGTTCATCAGAATCTTCAGATGGACTTGCACAGTAAATGAAGTTACTCTTTCCTCCCCATCTTCCAGGGCTCGTGCAAGAGAATGTAGGGTTCCTCCTATCTAAGCTAACAAAGAGAGCCCAATTTCCCAACTTCTCCATCTTCACCCACTTAGCTGGTTCGACTGAAAAGTCAAGGCGAAAGACTTGAAATGTGGCAGAGGCGCCAGACAATAGGTCGATGATTATTGAGAGGTCAACCATGAGAAGCATGTCACCACAGACCACCAACCATGGCTTAAAGTGCAGACCTCCTGCAACCATGTCCTCTCCCCACACAACTGCTAGTTCCTGCATGCTGAGCTGAGGTGCCAAGCGTATGGTGTGGAGCCTGTGAAGAAAGTCCATGGCAAACATCTCACCTTTAAAGAATACTATCTGAAGGATGCGTTCACCACCAAGAGGGTGCTCCGACCAAGAATTTGTTCCAACCTGCCACAGGAACATGGAGGATGTCGAGCAGAGGAGGAGATGCGAGTTGGGTGAATTGAGCGGAGCCATAAGGATGCCATAGTAGATTCCAGAGTTTCTGGTGGACCAGAGTTTGGGAGGCTTCACCTTAGTACCAGTGTACACATTGACAAGGAGGCAGTGCTCCCGGTAGGAGAAGATAAGGTATCCAAACGAGCAGCCCAGAAAGAGCATGCGATTTGGAGTATTTTGGGGCGCTGAACAGCGAAGGGACAAGGTCCTCTTGGCAGGATCACAAAGAAGCCATTTATAATTAGATAAAAGGCTGTCTTTGACGTTGCTGAAACGAGGATGAGCATAATGCATATCTGGTTTGAGGTGGAGAGGTGGGAAGGTGAAGGTATATACAGATGGGAAGGAAGAGAGTGCAGCGTGCCAAGAGCGGCAGGTGCCAGTAAAAGCAAGGAGGTCATGGAATGAGCTAAGGAGAGCAATGATTTGATGAAGCAGGCTGTCCAGGAGATCTGCCCAAGCGTCGGGTCCGGACGTGGCAGAGGAGGTAGAGCTTGAGGCGTGGCAGGTTTTCTTGGAGGGCCTTTGTGCAACTGTAACTTCTCTGTCAAGCACAGCGGATTCAAGATCAGAGGCAGGAACTCATATAGTGGGGACATAACTAGCAAATTGTTAGAAATGCATAAGGCAAACAAGTATACCTGTATAACTGAACTGCAATCATTCCCAAAATAAGATATGCATCAACATGCTAAATTTCAGCCAGAGGAAGCTACACTAGAAAAAAAAACTATGGCTTGATGTTTTTCTACCACAGGATAGTTATATTTTGAGCATGCCAGCCAAACCTATTATATTTTTTTAAAACATGGTAGTACTTTGTAGCATGTATCCTCAAGACTTGTAACATAAAGGGATGAAGATGTTTTCATCGTGACATAAAAGTGTGACGATACGCTCCCATCGTTGTTTGGACAACTTTTATGCAAAGCATCTGAATATTGCAATGATTTAAGTTTCTTAAGAATCAGTATCAACATAGAAGAATCGCCAGTGTCACAAAACGACCCGGAACTCGGCAAGCAGATAAGCAAAGTGTAACGCGCAAAACTCAAATCACATATGAATTACATTCACCATCTCCGTCATCTAGGCTAGTAGTTTCAGACTTTCAGTCCATTGCAGAACCAAGAACCAAGTGAGCACCGTTCAGTTCAGATTTGTTCAGAGGCACCACAGCACCACGACCATGACCAAACTAACACGAGACGAGACTAGTAAACTGGCGCGTTCTTTCTTTGTTCTGGATTGGATGCACATGCTCTCAACAAAATTGAATTGGGCAAAACAGAAAAAGAAAAGAAAAAGAGGCATGGAAGGTTAGGGTTAGAGTGGCCGTGCAGACCTGGGGCTGAGAGTGGTGGGTGGTTCCGGCGGCGAGGGTTCGTCCTGCGGCGGCCGTGCTTTTCGGAGACGGCGGCGGCGTCGGCTGCGGCTTCCAGCCATGGGCGCTTGTCTACCAGTGGCTCCGCCTCGTCGCGTCTTTTTATCAACTGGATGGGATGCGCCGGCGAGGAGACCAAAGCGAAGGGGGCTTGTCCACTAGTGGCTCCGCCTCGTCGCGTCTGTTTATCAATTTGGTCGGATGCGCCGGCGAGGAGACCGAAGCGAAGGGGCTTGTCCACCAGTGGCTCCGCCTCGTCGCGCCTTTTTATCAATTGGATGCGATGCGCCGGCGAGGAAACCGAAGCGAAGGGGCGCGACCATTGGGTTTTATCGGGGGCCCATCTGGATGTTGGCCTTGACAAGATCGTATGGGCCGGGCTCAATTGGTTGAGGCCAAGAACATTTCATGCGCTTTGAACACAAAATACAGCGACCCTTGCCTTGCTAGCGATGACCATGTGCCGCTATGTTACAGGCCCTGTTGGTCTTGTAGTTTTTTTAAGTAGCTTTTGATTGCGCTGCATAATTGAAAGATTGTATGGTTGAACGGTTAGATTAAAGAGGTTTGTTATTTAGTAGTCTGTTTTTTAGATGTGAGGGGTGCGGGTCGAAAATGAGGGTGAGAGAGGTGGGATTTAGGATTTTATATTTGTTAAGAGGGGTAATTTTCTTCAATTGAGTGACAAAGTCAGAATCTTAACCCATTAAAACCGTGAAAGCTACCCCATATCAGATTTCAGTTTTTTAGTATAAATGGGCTACCGGCATTTTAGCTTTCAGCTACACAGAAATCAATCGTTTTGGAATAGTTTTCCGCTTCTAGAGGAAAAACCGAAGCTAAAGCCGTTCTAAACAGGGATACCTTGTTCATTGGCTCCTGTTTTAACTTTCTACCGTTATTTCTGCTGCGTATTGGATGCGATTCTTTGTTGTAGTGAAATTACTGGATATGCAATTAGCAATGTTACAAGCAGTTCGGTGCTTAATTTTGCCGGTGTTCCTGAACCATTGTGAGTTCTGTGACCTATTACTAAGATCCGTTTTCTCTTGGGGATGAATAGTTATCGGCTCCCATGGTTTGATCAAACGTTCGCGATCTGCCTTGCTTACTCTTGTATGTTATGTTACACGAATGCTGCAGCTCGCTTGGCTATGCGCTGTGATGTGAATGTTCCCGTGCTAGCGTGAAGTTATCTAGGGCCGGCTTGTTTTTGCTATGGATTTTTTAAAAGTTGATTCTAGATTATGACTGTAGAGAAGCTGATTCTGGATTTTAGGATGACATTTGGTGAATAATTACTTGAAACTTTCAGTGACATTCTCATACTTGTATTCCACAGAATCCACATAAGCACATCTGAAATGGATTTTGGATTCTAATATATATGGGTGAATTAGATTATGATAATCGATTTTTAGAATCGAGTTTTTATTTTTATTAAGCCTTTGGAGTTAGAATCTAGAATCCACAACAAAAACAAACATGCTCTTAGCCTTGAAACCTCTTACTGTACTGTCGTCAAATGGAAGCACATCTCAAAAAGAATATTGAGAGGCTAAATTTGCAAGAAACGATGTGCAAGAGCTACATATAAACAGTATTCAGTTAAGTGTAGTATCTAGGCCCATCTAGTGTTGGCCATCTGGTCTATGTATCTTTTATACTAGAAATGGGTGCGCGGCGTGCCACGCCGCGTTAGTTGCTTTTATATGCGTGGAAAAAAATTATGTGGTTAGCGCAAATCTAAATGGTAGACTGTTGCGTCAACTATATGGTTCTATCTCGTAGGAAACAACGGGAGGATAGCCGGTTATAATCACTCTGTATTATTTTTGTAGTCAGCTGACTTATAGTCGCTATAGTCAATATTACAGGAATAGCACTTCGCTAAAGAACATAAAAAATAGCTAATTGGTATCAACAAAAGACGATAAGGAAAACATATTTGTATATATAAGACAAGGGAAAAGATAAAGCGGAAGCAAAAACTATGGTTTATTTCTATTTAAATATAGGGTAAAAATGCTTTATATGTCTAGAATGTTATACAAACGAATTGCAGTTATGTAGGTCTACGTGGCTATATCAAACAGGTGTGTGAATATATGTTTTGTGGAAGATTTGGTAAAAGAATAAATCACAGGTGAGGCAGTCAGGCAGCAATAGCTGTAAGAAATTATTGATTAGTGACGAACAATAACACATGGGCATCACATCCATATTTAACAAAGTAGCAGTCTCTACATAGAAAAACTCGTTGAAAAATTTAAAGACGACAGAAGGTGAAGGCAAAGATCAAACTAAGTATTGGATAACAAAAAAATAAAACAAACGGAATTTATGATTCAAAGTGATTTTCTAGGCTATCATTGCTACATCTCTTAGCAACGAATACACACAATATTCCGTTGGGATCACACATTTGAGTGAGACTGTTTAATTGAGAAAAAGTTAGGCACAGTTTCTCAAAAGAGAAAACAAAAGAAAACACAAAGCTGGATAAAACCTTTCATACAATTATTTGGTCAAAGATGTGGCCACAATTCTCCTAGTGCAGTGTAATCAGCAACAGCCGAACATTATTAAAACAATGCATTTCAAGTTGGTGGTCATGGACGGTATGGAGTCCGTGATCGCGTTCAAGATTTTAGGGGGCGCAATGATTCAAATAGCCGCGGTGTTCTTGGTGGTGGTGCCCAGAATGTTGGAAACCCAGGGGGTTGCCGGATTGTGGCACCCAGAATGTTGGAAATCCAGGGGGCTGCCGGATTGCTTACGCGTTCTCTTTTTTCCTTTTTTGTTTTGTTTAAGGGCTGTGTGCTTCTTGTTAAGCAGAGGCCGGGAGAAATTTTAAGGACTTGTATCATCTTGATGTAATGTTCTTGAGATTAATAAAATCTTCCTTCATCTAAAAAATTAAAACAATGCATAATCCCATTAAACATATAAGCGAAAACAAGTACCTCTCCTCCTTTGCGCCGCTTGGCTGATGGTGAATATTCTGTCATATCAGCTGGAGTACGTCTCTTGGCTGCACGATCCTTTTCAGGTACCCTTCTGTCATTTTTGTATGGCCTTTGATCAAGTAATGGCCTTTGATCAAGTAGGTAATCATCTCGAAATTCATGTTTTTTTCTTTTTCTTCATTGCCTTTTGTGAAGCTCTTCCTCCCTCCTTGCTTCATGCACCCTAGCTTCAATTAGCCTTTGTTCCTCTCTCTCTCTCTTTGCTCTTCAAAATCTGTCCAGGATTCATTAATTTCCATTACTCCTTTGCTCCCCCTTTTACCCTGCTGACCCCACAATCTACCTTGTGAGATTCATCTGGCTGGGTTCTCCAGCAAACAAATGACCATCCTCTCTGTTTCTCTTCTCAAAGCTTGACAATTCAACAACCTTCCTTGTTTTCCTGGGCTCCTGACCACTCTTATGTTCAATAGCTCTTTCCTGGTCTACAAGCCCCTTAGGCTGCTTGGTAATGATCTTCATCCTTCTCTACTTCAGCAGGAGGCCGTATTACAACAGATGGCTTAGGAGTATCAGGAGGATAATCTTCAGACTTCGTCTTATTAGATATTTTAATCTTATTGGCATTTCCAGTAGATTTCAGATCTGTAGTATCCATCATACGCTTATCAGAAACTAAAGAACCTGACAGTAGAGATATGTTCCTCTAAGGACTTCTCAGGTGCCCCACATTTGAATTTTACTGGTTTGATCTTTTCAATACTTTCTGGCTCTTCAATTTCAGGAACTTCAGATGAAACCTTGGCTACCAACCTCTTCTTTGATGTCTTTATTTGAGCATGAGTCACTACATCAGAAGGATTAGATCTCACAGAAGTCGCATCCATTTCTGATGTTTCTTGATCTTCCTCATATTTGGGGCACAGTTTGTTGGTCCGCATGTGCCCAAGATATCAATAACAAAGTGACGTCAGGAAACACAATCCTATTTCAGAACATCATTTGCAAGAATCCATTCTACTATGCCTACCTGACCACAAGCTCCACATACAAGAGTATCACCCCATGCGTGTCTCTTTTCCTTAAAATAAAAAAGGCATGCCACGTAAGAATCATGATACGAAGATAGGATCAGCATTATGTTAATGCTACTCCTTTTAAAAGAAGTTAAGAAGTTCAGCATATAACCATAGAATCCTCAATACCATTATTCACGTTTCTTTTTAAATTTAAGCAGAAACCTTCCCAGCTAAAGCTCTTACAGGTATGGCAGCAAGCAAAAACCAGTGCACGGAAGCATTACCTTACTTGAATTGCCACAGGAGTACAAACATGAATTTTGGTACTTCACTATTCAGCTTAAATTAGCACTCACCAGACAGTTATTGTGCAGTCTGACAAAATAAACAGAACAGCAACTTATAAACTAACTTGTACACTTTTAGATGCCACTGCTTACTTAGCAAATTGCAGTAAGCCAAACCAACTATTATTTACTGTATGATTCAGTACAGTACAAAAAAACCCTAAGCTCTCAGGCACTGACCAAACTAATGAAGTTATGCCATATTTCAACATGGGTTGGTATCCATGCAAAGTTAGCTTACGGTGTGAAGTACTAAAGTCATGCAAAGTAACACTGTAAATTTTAAAGAACATTTGAAAAAAAAAGGTGCTTGACGTGAAAGTAAGAAACAGAAAATACAAGTTCACCAAAATATTTAACTTGAATATTTTTATCGTATTTCCTTCTGAACTTATTTTTTTATGTGTTTCTCCTGGCCTATAGAGAGTTAGATGTAAAATTTTGGTCAGGTTGTATAGTAAGGATAAACACCATTGCCCGTGTGTGTGTGTGTGTGTGTGTGTGTGTATACTTTAAAAAAAACTTTTCAATGACACAAGATAGTTACCCTTCAAACTGACAACATTGTGCCAAGATCTCTAAACCATTTAGTATCATTACTTCATCAGCTCAACATAATCAAACACATCATAGGTGGAAGTTCAGCAAACCTTGTTGAGTCAGATTTATGTACAATATCAACAATCAGTATAGACAAAAATAACGTGTATACTATATATTCAAATACAAAGGAAAACGACTTTGAACTATACCTGCTTGTTCAAGATGCATATGTACGATACAATTAGCCCCTTTAACTTGCTCCCAACTTTGATCCAACCTTTAGATTCCTCAGGAAAGAGGCACCATGTAGATTGATGGCGTCCAGGACATCCCCAGCTTCAGACTCCCTGCCTGAACGCTCATAAAGATGAAATGCAGCACTCAAGATGAAGCTGTCAGGTTTCAGCGATCCACGTGTCGTCTCGAAGAGCGAGATGCCTTCATCGACATGACTGTACTCCAGATACACCCTCATCATGGACCGGCAACAGGCCAAATCAGCATCCACACCTATCTCCTTCATTTGGTTGAATATCCTCTGGGCTTCATCAATCTGCCCTTCTTTCAGAAAGGCGAAAATGAGGTGGTTGAAATGAAGGCATGAAGGGACCATGTTGCTATTCAGCATCATATGGATGGCTTCCTCAGCTTTGGAGTAGCATTTACCCTCTGTGTATGCTCTAATCAGTGCAAGATATGTAAGCGAGTCGGGAACATGACTGCTTTCCTGCATCTCCTGGAATATAATCTCTGCCTCATCATGAAGTCCTGAAGTGGCATAGACATTGATCATGGAATTGAAGCTGATCTGCATATTGTAAGTTACGTCCAAATCAGTCACACTGATTAACCTCAAGGCAGAACTAATACCATTCTATGCTTCATAAACAACAATTTCAGAAGTTATTGCCAATGAAAGAATACCTTTCCAGGCCTGATACCATCTTCCTTCATTCTATTGAATAGTAAAGATGCGTCCTGGTGCCGCCCTGCAGAAACGAAAATTAAGAGACTTAGCAGTTAGCAATGAATAGAATGAGGGAGAGTGCAGGAAAATGAGTCGAACATGAAATCTTCCGTTGATTCTCTACAAGGCAGAGGAACTTGACCTGCTTTTCCATAGAAGCTAAGCATGTTTGTGTATGTCTTCTCATCAATAAGTAAGCCTAGTTCTTGTGCAGCAGTAAACATTTCAATAGCCTTGTCCAGATTTCCTCCTTGGCCATAAACACTGAATGAGAAAACTGAAGCTAATGACATAATGTTCTCAACTTAAAAAGGTAGACAACTCCCTACGTTTGGCTCCAATGTTAATGGGATGTTTTCCGAAGATCATATACCTTATCATTATGTTGAATGTTTGCATGGACCGAGGAATGCCAGAGGATATCATGCGATCATATATGTTGACAGCTGAGTGTAATTTGCCTGCTTGGATACTAAAGCTGTAACAGTTAGCTATGGCAAGTTGAGACCTGAAAAGTTTGCTTGTCCATCAAATGAGGAAAAGATATTATCCAGACCTGACTCAAGCATTGACTTGATAAAAGTATTGTACACAACAGTATCAAGCTCTACTTCATCACGGAAACATCCATGTATGATGTTTTCTGCCTCCTGAAATTTCCCTGGGAGTAATATGACTGTGAGTATACACAACAATAAAATGCCTGACCAAACTTATTGCACAACGATTGATGCTATACTTATTTATCTCTTCAACACAGAAGTTAAACAGCCTATACTTATTTATCTCTTCATCACAGACGTTAAACAGCCACCATATCATCTAACGTAAACAAGTTATATAGCAGCGGAAGATAGAAACCAGCAGAAGACCCTTACCGTGCTTAGTCAGGTGAGTGACAAGTATGCTAATCGTCACAGCGTCTCTATCATAACCTTGGTCAGCCATTTCCATGAAAAGATTATATGACTCTTCAGTTTTGCCACATTTACATAATGCATCAACCATTGCGTTGTAGACAGGTCCTCCTACTTGAACGATGTTGATGCTGACTCAGACAGTTCTTGTGCTTTCTCTAACTGCTGGGCCTGACCATATTGGACAATCAAAGTAGCTACTGCAGAATCATCAGGCTTGGCTCCCAATTCAGTAAGCAGTTCATAAAGGAATTTTGCCTCATTAGTACTCCCTGCAGCAGAATACATGTATAGACAGCAGTAAGAGACTGTATGTGTAGGCATGAACACCATGTTCTGTGTCGCACCTTAGCTTGCTCACCTTCCCTAGCAAATTTGCTGATCAATTGGCACGCACTGGATAAGCCCACAGGCGTGTTCAACAAGGATTTCAACATCATGCTAACTGTTGGATTGTCAGTCCGATTGAGTGCCTTCGAGGAGTTCACATGTTTCTGAAGCACACGAGTGTTATTTCTAGCATACATCTCTATAAGAGAAAGCTTTGTTGGATAGTTCATGGTCATTTTATTCATCTGCATATCTTCGAATGACTTATCCGCACCCTCAATCATCCCACTTTTGCAACAAACTTCCATCACAGTCATACAGAGGCCTATATCAAGCTGGAAATTTTCTTTCCTCATCATTAAAGTCAGTGCCATGGCCTTCTCTAGATGACCATGCCTCATATATAACCTGAGCAGGTCATTACAGCAGAACGCATCAGGCAGGTCATATTTGGAGAGAGCTCTGAAAGTATCTTCCGCAGAAGCTATGTCTTCCATTGCAACATGACATCGGAGAAGAGCACTGTAAGAAAATTGTGATGGCTTCACATTTCTCAACCTCATAGAATCCAATACTTCCAATGCTCTATCATAATTTTCAACATTCATGTGAACTTGGGCCATTGCCACATAAGTTTGCTCGTCGCTCAGAAGACCCACCCTCTCAATTTCCTCAAATGTGCGTTGCGCATCTTCATAAAGCCCAAGCTTACCGTATATCCTAACAAGAATTCCATAGATAACCTCATCAGGAACAATCTTATTTTGTTCCATCTCAGAGAAGAGCGAAAGTGCTTTCGAGTAGTCTTCATTCTTATAATAGAGTGCCAGGAGAGATGCACAGGTGTATTTACTGGGGACAATACCATTTGCCCTCATCTCATCATAAAGCCTCAATGCCTGCTCCCCTTTGCCATGCTTGGCACTCAAGCTAATCAAAAGGCTATATGTCGCCTCCTCCGAAACAAATCTAGACCTCTTCATCTCTTCAAATGCATCCATGGCCTCCTCCAGGAGATCTTCCTTGACATATGAGCAGATAACAATTGTATATGAGAACTGATTTGGCACTACATTGGCTTCCAGCATCTGATTCCACAGATGGATGACTTTGCCATGCAGCTTCTGCTTCTGCAGAGATGAGATCATGTAACTGAAAACCGAAATGGAGGGTACTATATTGCGCCTGCGCACCGCGGAATAGAACAGCATCATATCCTTTTGTCGCCCCCACCTTGCGTATGCGCAAAGGAGGGTTCCACATGCCACTGCGTCAGGCTCACAGCCAGCCTCAAGCATCTCAAGAAATGTCTCCTCCGCGAGTCTGATCTTCCCAACCTGACCGTATAATCTGAGAAGAATGGTGTAGGCGACGACACTCGGTTCATAGCACAGCTGCATGGATCAAGAACATAAGGATGAAATTGAGAAACAACTTGTCAAGAATTCAGCTCAAAAGTTGAGATCTTTTGAGAAATTTTGAGGTGTGTGCGACCTGTAGCTTCATCCAGGTGAAGAAGTCGCGGGCCTGGCGCCAGCCGCGCTGCTCGTGGAGCACGACGCACATCTCGCGGAAGGTGAGCTTGGACACGAATGAAGCCATGGCCTCGCGCATGTCCGCGGAGGGGCGCGACGCCGTGGCGCGCACCGCGCGGACGGCGGCGACCACGTGGCGCCCGTACACGTGGCCAGCGCGGTCGTCCTCGACGTACCGGGCCATCTGATCCGTGGTGCGGCGGACCCACCTGGGCGTGTCCGCCCCCGGGCCCTGGATGCGGCGGGCGCGGCGCAGGCGCTGCGCCTCGTCGTGGAGGAGGCGGCGGTACGGGCGCCGGCGCTGGGAAGAGGAGGAGGAGGACGACGTGCCGGAGGAGAGCGACCAGGAGGCAGCGCTATCGTCTTCGTAGGAAGAGCAGGTGATGGAAATGGCGGTGGTGGTCACTGCGGCCATTTGGGAGTGAGGAGCAGCAGAAGCCATCGCCATGGGCGCGGGAAGGGAAGGGAAAGGCTATCCTACGGGATAAGGTTAGACCAGCTCCAACGCTTTCCGCTCCCAAGTCCCTTCCCCGTGCGCATGGGAAAGCCAGCAAACGACAGAACCAGCCGCGCGGCCCTCCAACGCTTGCCCTTCCCGTCCGCAAAACACAAGGGAAATGAGAGAGAATCCCACCCCGCCAGATCCTCTCTCCATTCCCTTCGCTCTCTCCCGCAGCTCGGAGGATCAACCGCCTGGTCTTCGCGCGCTGGCTCGGATCCGGGGAGTGCTGGAGCGGCAGAGGAAGGGTTGAGGCGAAGTGGCGGCGCTCGGCGAGTGAAGGTTGTTGGCAACGGGCGGCGGCGACCGGAACGTAGCCACTCATCTTCACCCACCGGAGACCTCGCCACATGGTGGAGAAGACTAGAAGAGAGGCGTCATGCGTGTAGCTCCCTCGCCTCTGAAGTGCTTCTAGTTCACTGATCCACCACACTCCCGGCCGGCAAGCTCAACCCAACCCCGCGGGCGCCGCCTCCCACTTCACCGCCGGCGCCACGCCCACCTCTCCTGCCTGCACGTCGAGCCCCAGCTCGCGAGCTCGCCCCCGCGACTAATCTCCGCCGAGAAGTACTGTAATCGAGTTCCCCTGTCCATACTGATGGCTCTGGTTCCCTCGGGCTCGGGCGGTGGGCCGGTGATCGCCGAGGTGGAGATGAACGGCAGCGCCGACCAGGGCACCACCACGGTCCGATGCACCGTCGTCTAGGCCTCCACCGTGTTCTACGACACCCCCGCCACTCTCGGTAAGCACACGTTCGGCGCTTCCCCTCCTTTGGTAAATTACTATGTGCCTAATTCGTTGGGCTAGCCATCCTTCTTGAGGGTTTGCTCGATAAGGTTTGTGTTTCTTATAATCAAAATTAGTTGATAGTGTTACCCGGTACATACATGTGCGACTACATTTGTGTTTCCCTGCTTTACATGTTCTTTCTGTTGCAGCTCAGGTTATAGGCTGGCTTCTTGGTCATGGGCTTCTTGGTCATGGTCAAAACCACTTTTTTTGATTCCCCGTCAGGTTGGAGTTTAGCTTTTGGAGCTCGAATCTGAAGCTTTTGGGATGTTGCTGTCGGCACAGCAATAATATGGTGGTGTTTTAGTTGTTTGTGCTATGGGCTTCTTGGTCATGGTCAAGACCAGATTTTTGGTTTCCCTATCAGGTTGGAGTTTAGCTTTGGAGCTCGAATCTGAAGCTTTTGGGATGTTATAGTATCCTCCTAATATACACTATTCTTAAAAGTGACTTTCAACTTGTGACATTAGATTGTGATGTTAATGTATGCAGGCCCATTGTTTCATATTCATATTGGATGGTCTGATATATATTGTTGCTTTTCTTGCCTTTTGAAAAACTAATTCTTGTTCATAACAGGGGAAAAATACTGTATGTGGCAAAAAATCTGCAAAAACATTGGTGCCTGTTTTTCAAAATTTGGAATTTGTACCGTTCCCAGGAAGAAGTAACCAACCAATATCCAGTATGTTGGATCGATGACTATGTTGCTATCCAGTCAGGATTCACTCACAGAATGCACATCCTTCGGAGCAAAGAAACTTACCTGGTTTATCATATGATTTCTTACTTGACCAACTTTGCATGTTTGACAAATTCATGAATTTGTGCTAATGATCTTCATGAGGATTGTGCTGTGCTGATAGGTAAGAATGGATGGAGTGCCATTGTGGAGAAGCTTTGACTATGATGAGCTTTGTACTGCAACTGGCAGATTTAGTCCAGGTAACATGTGCACTTCTATGTTGCTGTAATTCTGTGACTTAATAATTAGCCTCTGTTACTATCATTACAAAACTTGTGGGATGTAACTTTGACATTAACCTATGGATTTATAATTGGAGTGCTATGATTTTACTGAGGAAAGAGGGTTTGAGGTCCTAATCATGAACTGTTCTTTAGGTGAATGATGAGTTGTTACTGGTTTCTAGTTGGAAAACTTAAGTAGTAGAACTTGTTATTATATTATTCTATGCTAGTTTTTTTTAGCATGAGCCGTTTTCTAGACTGTAGTACCTCCAATATCATGTCAATATAATATGTAAATATAACCCCTTAAGCTGTTTCTTTTACTTCCAAGTGTCTTGTAATGCAAGTACTGTTCTTGGCCTGAACTAGTTTTTTGTATCTGTATTATCTCTGAACAATTTTGCTTGACACCTGGTGTTACTAGAAAATTGATCGGGAAGGGAGGGCATGCTTTGAGGTGTACAAAGGACGGCTTGCTGATGGACAGTTTGTGGCAGTGAAGAGGTTAACAAAAGGTGGTAACAAAGAGGACAGGATTAGCGATTTCCTATCTGAACTTGGAATAACAACCTTTAAAACTGAATAGTAAGATTCCATTGTTTTTTTTGGCTTGTCTTAATTGCCTTCTCTCGCCATTTCTACATTACCTATTGTCTTTTAGCTTGATGGCAGCCACTTCAGAGGTGATTGTTTGCCATATACGGTGAAATGGTCTGTGCTAGTTTATGTTTCTTTTTCCGTTGATATGGCATTATTTTGCATGAGTCTGTGACAATGTGATTTTATTTTAACCTGTACCAATTATATTAGAGGCCAAGTTTTACCTTTTTAGTAACTTGAATTAGATGTTTGAACTGACCAAGATTCTTATGTTACAGTGCGAACGCATGTAAAACTTAGCAAAATGTTGATGATGCAGCCACAACTAATCCTAAAGGGCTTATCTTCAAAATTATATTTTTCTGGCAGTTTTGGGAGAATCTGCTCCCATTCGATCATCATGGTGAGGTGGAAGAAGCTATTGAAGACGTCCAAAGGGTGGCAATTAATCTGTTCTCAGCTTAGTGCTATCTTTTATGTCCTTAGTATCATGTATCTCTGATTGTAGTTTCTCCAAGAATTAACTCAAATGTTGTTTTCTTTTCTATGTCGTTCTGCTTGCATGTACTTTCTGGAGGTTCTAGCTCCTGAACATATGCACTTCGTAGTTTCTTTTGAATGAAATGTATTTGAGATCATGTAGCTTGAGGCACCAGAAGGAAGTTAGAAGAGGTTCTAGCTCATGAACATATGCAGTTAGAAATTGGTATAGAAGTTGGTAGTTAGAAGAGGATGATAAAGTAAGTATTTTTAATGTGGGAAGAGAATGGGGAAGGGAATGCTGTTGGAGTGTTTTTTTGGGAAGGGAATGAAATCTGGGAAGGAATTCCCTTCAGGGGTGAGGCTGTTTGGTTTGAGACCAAATTTGCCAAATCAAACCTTACCAAAAATTGGCATGTCAAAAATTTAGTCACCAAATTGGTTGCCAACAATTGGCAAGAAAATGAACTAAGGTGCTAATGGAGAAGAGAATCTAGCCAAAATTTGGTTGCAAACCAAATACTTGCCAAATTTGGTCAACACTACCAAAATTTGGTAAGGCAAACATTGACAACAATTGGAAGCAAACCAAACAGCCCCTAGATTTTTTTTCCCGCCAGCGTGGGGTAACTTCAAGTGGGGCCCGCTGGTCAGCCAGGAAGCACACAATAGCAAACAGTGTTTATCTTACTGTTCCATAAAAATACGTGGATGATTTTATATGTATGATTTAAAGGCTTCAGTTTGGCATACTTGTGATTATATAGATTTTGGATTCTTCGAAAATCTATATTCCAGATTCTTTAAGAAGCTTTTTCTACGATCAGAAACAGATTTGCACGTAAAATCAGAAGTTATCACTCACTCGATTCTTAGAGAATCCAGAATCTGTCCCAAATTTATAATCTAGAACCCCTTTTAATTGCTTCACTTTTATAGCACACTGTACCTTTCTACAACTGTTTTGCCTCTATAAAGTAGAAAATATTCGAAGGTAAACATTTAAATTAGGGGCAGATCTACTTTGGGCGCCGGGTGTGCACCGGCACTTCCCAAATTAGGGGTAGCTTTTACATGACTGAAATTGGAGAGACCAGATAAGACCAACGGTTTTGCTTCGGTGAGTCGTCGAGATCCTTTCGATGACCTATGTTGTGTTGAAGGGATTTCTATATGATCCGATTGATTACATAAGACCTACGTAGCAATAACATGGGCCATGGGGTGCGCACAACGGTGAGTCAGGGAAAAGATCCTCATAATTCACATTCAATCATTTCTCCCTCTTTTCTATTGATTTATGATTTAATAGTGAAATACAGTTGCAATACTAAATCAGTACACGGAGCACACTTCATTTTTCTCTCACATAAGATAGTATGCAAGTTATTTTCTAAATTGATTACCACAATGATGGCACGTGAAAAAATGATAATAGACTATTATATAGTATACAATGCTTCTTTGAACAAAAACATTTTCAAGTGATGTTTTTTTATAAAAAAAAAATATGAAACCACTCGGCAATACATAGTTTGAAGCTTCATGTGTGCACCCATCGCTAAATTCGTAGCTCCGCGAGCTACCTGAAATGAATTCTTTTTTTAACGAACTTGAAAGCAGAACCGACACTCGTGGACTCTGGTTGCATGGTTGCGGTGGAACACCAGCCTTGAGGCCATCCTCGTCGTACTGGTCGTAGACGGCGTGTTTCTGCGGATCGCTGAGCACCTGCGGGAAGGAGAGCGATATTCTTCGGATAGTGTACGCTTCGAATTCGATTTGATATTCGATTTCAACTATCCAGATTCAGATTCGAATCCGACCCGATATCCAATTTTCTCTCCGGATCTAGCTCTAGATCGGACGGGAAATATCCGCCCGTTTTCACCCCTGGCAGTGGTGGGGGAGAAGACGACTTGAGCTCAGTAGCCTAGCCTAGCCTTGCGTTTCCCTCTATGTAGTTGGTATGTTGTGCTGCTCTTTCGGCCCATGTAGCGTTCAGGCCCACTCTGTCAGTGTCCCGTCCTCCCACTTCACCCAACCCTCCATACCTGGTTTGTTCTTCACCTCCTGTGAAAAATCAATCACCTTTCCTTTCTGAATTCTGATCACTAGCACGTATACGTTTCTGGTTGTTCAAAGTTCAGACACTCTGGTTACTTCACTCATTCATGGAGGCATTTGTTTGTACAGATGTGTTTCTAGTGCGTTGGTGTCCTTGGATTCCTCAACAGAAGAATGAACAAGATTGTGGAAGATTTGTTTTTTTTTGCTCACTATCATATCTCAGCAAGATGTTCTTCTCTTCCATACTAGATGATGAATGAGTAACATCTAGAAAGGAAGGAAAAAGATGATCAATAAGTCAACCTCCAGTATTTCTCCTCATGACTTCCAAGTTCCAACCACTGGTAGAGGGAAAAAAACTTAGGGTATGTTTGTTTTTGCTTTGAATTCTTCAAAAACTGATTCTGGTTTGTGGTTTTAGAAAAACTAATTCTAGATTCTGGAATGGCACTTGGTTCCCGTGGCATTCTCATATTTGTATTCCTCAGAATCCACAGAAGCACATATGAAATGGATTGTGGATTCTAGTGTTATGGGTGGGTTGAATTATGAGAATCGATTCCTACAATCGGGCTGTTGGTTTTTAATTCAGCTTTTAGGGCTAGAATCCAGAATTCATAGAAAAAACAAACAGGTTCTAAAAGCTGAATCAAAAACAAATAGCTGGATTCTAGGAATCGATTCTGACAATCCAACCCACCCCAACACACTAGAATCCACAATCCAGATCCATAAACAGTTTTGTAATATAAGTTCTCATAAAATTTGTAGTTTTATGATACAAATCTCTTAAAATTAATAGTTTTATGACATAGAAGCTATAACATGTAGTTCTCTGATAATTTGTAAAAAAAAATTGCAGTGCCGTGAAATTTACTCGAAGTAAAATGATCTGGCGAAACATGTGGCTTCTAGTGGTCCTTAGATTAGTCTGAGCCATCCATGGCCAACATCAAACGGTTTTCAGAGCCTCGCAAGCCCTAGGGATCTTCTATTGCACCTTTCTCAATCAGTTTCTGTTGCCTCGAATTAAACCGGGGGCTTGTATGTTTGTTTCTGCTCGGAATTATAGTCGACGATCTCATCTCCAAGTGTATCAATCACACTTTTGTCAGTACCAAGGGTACCGGAATAGAATTGACGAGCTTGCTGTCAATCTGTCAGTGTCGATGATGGTGAAAGGTTGATGGAGTATCAATTTGTCATCTCACAATCTAAACCACCAAGTCAATACTAAGTAATTCTGAATTGGTCATGCACTGCAAACAGCACAAGCTATGACCCCGTCATGCCATGCCAGCACACGACTACTACCAGTATTACTACATGGTTCAGAGGAATCCGCGTTTTTGTTGGGAAGGCAAGAGAAATCGGTGGTGAAAAAACAGCGATTTTTACCTGTTCGTACATATATAATGGCTAAATGAAACACGAGTTGTTGAGCACAGTGCCATAAACGAACTACTAAAGCTGTACAGAAGATTAGCAAGAGAATTCATACATCAAATCGAGCTGCAAGAATGAAAACTGAGAGTATCCTAGAACTTCGAATTTTTGTACTTGACGTCCAGGTCCAAAAAGAACCAGCTCTCATCTTGAAACAAAAAAGAACTACTATGATCCATCACAGTATAATTTTCGACAAAATACCTAACCAGAGGGCGCAGTCAGAATTTACTGTCCATCAGCTAAGGAAGAATGCTGCTGGAGCCAATGAAATAAATCATATGACAAGCTGATAGAAGAGAAGCTCATGGGAATGTGAAGGTTCCACCAATCTGCGAGTTCTGGGACGGTGGGTTGATGGCAACCCACAGGAGCGAGATGGTGATGGCGAGAAGGCCAGACCAGACGAAGACGATAGTCGGCGTCCGTCCTCTCCTCCCCATCAGGCCCTTGGCGAACGGGTACAGGTGAGCCAGCACCCAGAAGCTGAAGAACACACCACCGAGGAGCTTGCTCCACTGAGGGATCTGGCTGTATATTGTCCGGCTGAACCCGACGGCGATAGCAATCAGGTTCACCATCATGATAACAATCGGTGGGATCATGAGCGATGTCCACTTGACAATGTAGAGGTCAGCATACTCGTCATCTGTTTCATCTCCACCAGATTTGGATGTCAGTGTGAAGGAGATCTCAATACCAGCAATAACCTTGAGAAGACCCTGAAGCACAGCAGCAAGGTGAGCACTGGTTCCTCCAATAAGCCAGAACTGCTCATTCCTCCACCATTCCTCCAAACTGATGCCTGACCACTTGATCTCGAGCACCGCAAGCATGCACAGCGTTAGAGTGATGATGAGCAGATAGGTGAGGAACGTCACATTGAGTGTCCGCACAATGAACTGCCCAGAAAATAGAGACAGCGCCGGCAAGAAGCAGTAAACGATGAGGAAGATGGATGTGAAGGGGTAGATGCCAACATTCAAATAAGCAATCCTCTGAAGAAACTTCATCCTTCGGCTTGCGAGCAGCGCATTGTTGCGGGAGAAGAAGATTTCCACTGAACCAGTAGCCCACCGGAGCACCTGATGGAGACGGTCAGTAAGGTTGATTGGTGCAGTGCCACGGAAAGCATCGCGCTTGGTGACACAGTATACCGACCTCCATCCACGGTTGTGCATCCGGTAACCTGTAACAACATCCTCTGTGACTGAACCATAGATCCATCCAACACGCTGACCCCACTCGGTCTTGTCTTCGTACCAGCATGAGATGACACTGATAGCCTCGGCAACTGTGGAAGCATCAAGAAGATCACGAGGGACAGTGAGAGCACCAGGAGGACGGCCATTTTTGACACCAGGGTGATCAGCAAGTGGGCGCCCTTGGAATTCGGCAATTGGAATAGAGTTGATGAGGAAGTTTGAATTACCAAACTTCTTGGGGAATGTTGACAGGTTCATTTCCTCATCATCAAAATCCGCCATTCGTAGAGCCCGTGTCTCTTCAGATGCAACTGAGGAAGTGTTGATCTTGCGCCTCTGGGGGAAGCAACAGCTGCAGCAGCCACCATGTTCCTTGGAGCGTGGGGGATCAAATCCGTAGAGAGCAATCCGGCGGAAAAGACAGCCAGTGCCCACATAGACTGGTCCCATGATACCATCCAGCGCACGCATGTTGACGTCAAAGAAGACAGTGTTGTGGTTTGCATAGCGATCCGATGGATCAATGCCCTCAAAACGTTGGGGGAACTGGACATAGCCAATACGGTCACCACCACGGTCCATCATGAAGCACATGCCTTCACGGAAAGCTTGTGAGTTGTAAACATAGTGGTCACAATCAAGGTTGAGGATGAAAGGTCCATTCGACATGACAGCAGATGAACGGACTAGAGCATTCATTGCACCGGCCTTCTTGTTGTGGTCATAACCTGGGCGTTTCTCTCGGGACACATAGACCAACATTGCCAAACGGATGTCGACATCAGTGAAGTCAAGAGGTCTGCCTTCTTCGCCACTGCTGCCATACAAGGGATCATCACTAGGAGGTTTCAGCATTACCTGAAGAATAGAAAAACAACGATCAAGCGGGTGCCTTTTTCCTTTATCACTACTGGATACACAGCAGATTGGCATATTGGTACATATAATATATAAACACGGAAAAGTATGTGTATGTTTCCGTTCAAAAGGAAAAATAGAATTAATACTTGATTAGTAATTATTGAAGCAAACTTGTCCTGCTGCTTATAAGCAGCTACCTATTTTGTTCATTTACCACTACTGTACCAAAGATGCTTGATTTCTCTCATGTACAATGCATTCTCCTCATGTATAGAGGCCACATTGCAATCAATATAGATGTGAAGATGTCTACCTGAATTATTCCAGCATGGTCACCCCGAGTATGCTCAGCTGAGGTTGAATCCAGGTACCAGGCCAATGTGTACCATCAGCCATCCAGGTAGCCTTAGGAATTTTAACAGGCTCCACTGCGTCGTCAAGAGCAGCCTCTCGCTGCCTCTTCATGGCCTTGATTTCCTCTCTGGCATGGTATGCGTCAGAGCGGCGACGGATTGAGTCAGGCAACCCATTGATCCTGACCTTGAACTCGTCATACTCCTCTTGACCCTCCTCCTGTCCTTGACAAAATCCGGGCGGACCTTATTCTTGTATGGATCCTTCTTCAGATTGAAGTAGCTCTCTGGATTGCGAGGCTCAATGTCATGTTTGCGACAAAAAGGAACCCACATGTTAGCGAAGCTAGCAGCTTCAGCCATTGCTTCAAATGTCAGGAGAGCACCTCCATCGTCAGAAACATAGCAAGAAAGCTTCTCAACAGGGTAGTCAGCAGCGAGGATGGACAGAATAGTGTTTGCTGTGACCAATGGAGGTTCTTTCTCTGGATCAGCGGTGGACACAAATATATCAAGCCCTGGCAAATCGGATCTTCCAGTAGGATTTGAAGGTGTTGGGGTCTCAAACTTGTCTTTCAGGACAGCGAGGTCAGTTGCTCGGTTAACAGGGCACAACTTTGGCAGCTGGTCCAAGAGCCAAGAAAAGCCAAACCAGAGCTCACAAACAACCGACATTCCCCACAGCCATATTGCATCCTCATTCTTGTGTTTAATTCTCCATGCAAGGAACAGACCAAGAGCAACCATGCGGATAAGAATGAGGAGCCTGCGGGAAGCACCGAAACCAAGGTTAGTGCACAGGACACTGTTTCAAAAACTGCATAATCAGATCTTCTATCACCAAACTTGAAGGAGAACGAGACAACATTTATGCCAATGCAAATATAACTTGTGCTAAAAGCAAAAAATGCCATCTAAACAGCATGGACTTGAATACTAGATATTAAGTGCACAAATTTGATAGAGAAATGATGGTGAGCAACAAAAATTCTCATATAAATAAGACAACATTGTACTTGTTTGAACAGAAGAAGTAGCACAGATCTAACAACTGACCTAACCTACTAGTTTATTGAACAGAGTCTAAGTCACAACAACTGGGACTAATCTAAAAATCCAGGTTGAACCAAAGTTTGACTTTAAATGCATTTTTAAGATTAATCAAATCAAACGAATCACAGAACAATAAATTTCCTATGTGATCAATGGACCAAACCAGTCTAATATGCGCACAATCGCACATGAATCAGAGCTTGAACAGATATGCAAATGCAAGACATACACCTGTATGAAATTCAACAAAGATAAAAAGAGAGTCGTTTACCTGTATGGGCTAAGGATGCCAGCAGGGATCTTCAGCTTCCGAGTAAGCGGCCTCCATGGCTTGCTCGTGAACTCTGCCGGCTGCCCGTCGGCTCCACTCAGACCACCTCCGCCGCCGCCGCCGCTTTCCACCTCATTCTCCTTTGGCCAGATGGCATTGCCGTACCCATAAGTGCCCTTGGTCTCAAACAACCACCGGTTGTGATCCCAGTCGCCGGTCTGACTCCTAGTCATGGCCTTCTGCGACCGCATTATCGACAGTCGCCTCTCCATCCTCGACGCGGCAATGCCACCAGGCGGCGGAGGCAGCGACAGCGTCGGCCTCGCCCCCGCCGTGGCGGCGCTACCGACCAAATCCTCCAGCTCGGTGGCCTTGTAAGGCTCCTTGCAGCCAGGGCACACGCCGCCGTTCTTGACGGCGTCGCCGAAGCACTCGGCGCAGATCTTGAAGTCGCACTCGCAGGGCAATATGTCCTCCCCGCGCTCGTCGCTCATGACCTTGCTGTCGCAGCCGTTGATGGCGCAGGAGGAGCCCTTGGCACCGGCCATCTGCGGGTGGCTGGCCTCCGACTCGGTCACCTTGTCCATGAGGTGGGCGCGCGTGACGCTGTTGAAGCCGCCGGTGAAGAGCGAGTTGGAGACGTACTGCTCCTCTACCCGGGCGGAGATGGCCGGGTCCATGGCTACCTCCATGGGCTGGTTGTCCGGGGTGGCCGGGATGTGGACGTGGTAGTTGAGGAACTCCTGCCGGTCCGGTGAGAAGTCGCCGCTGTTGCCGAGCTCGCTGTCGAGGTCGTCGCGGGAGTAGCTGACGTAACGCCCAGAGTGGGTGCGGCGGGCGAAGGTGACCATCGGACGGTCGCCGGCCCCGGGGGCCTGCGCGCGGGCGTCCTCACCGGAGTAGGACATGCGCGAGAGGCGGCTGCTGTTGCTGTGGCGGAGAACCCCGCCGCCGCCGCCGTTGGAAGCCATGGCGTCCGTCGAAGGCAGTAGCGCTGCGAGCTATGGATCGATCACTGGTTGATCTGCGGAGCAAACCCAGGAACAAATCAGAATTCGTAACTCATAAGAGAGAAAAAGAGAGTTCTTTCTCACAAATGGGAAGGAAAACAAACAACTAAAAATGGCAGATTTGTGCTCAAAGATTACAACTTTCACGCATGACAAACACTTTCCTTGAGCAATTCAGACAGCGAGCAAAAGATCGGGCTAAAATCCCGGGTCCAACCAAGATTCAAACTTTTGGAGGAAAACGACACACCGAAATGACCACGGAAAAGAATAAATCTAACCATAAAAGCTGTCGTCTTTGCCCACAACCCGAAGCAAGAAACACCATGAGCACAAAACTATCCAAAAATCACGCCTTCGAGATCAAAATCCCAGAGATTCACCCTAACCCAACGCCGCCGCAATGCACTCTCCCAGATCACCAAATCAAGAACCATCCACACCCCACGCGCCCATAAATTCAGAACAGAGGAACTAACTAGTACCAGTGGATTTCTTCTCACCATTCCACTCCGAATCCAGGACGAGTCAAACCCAGGAAGGGGCGCACAGAGATTGGAGTAACCGCGTGCGTACTTCTTCTGGTATGAATGGAGCGGGAGGGGAGAGGATACTAGTGGTACTAATACGGAAGCTTTGTGGGAGGCGAGGAGACGAAGTCCACAGGAAGCAGCAGCAAGCAAGCAGGAGGACGAAGTACACAAACAGCAAGGGACACCCAGGAAAAGCACAACACGCATCATTCACATGGGAGGGGAGGGGTGCCAAAAAAAAATTCAAACAAAACACGTATTATTTTAAATACCTGCGGATAAGCTTTTAAAATTTTGATTACCAATATTTTTTAAAATATATTTAGATTGGATACGTGTAAATATATATATATATATATATATATATATATATATATATATATATATCTTGAAAATACTTTCATCGAATTATAAATACATTATAATATAAATTAGTAGTCAAAGTTGTATTTTGGTACCATGCCGTTATTCTCAACGTGTATTTGTAACCAAATGGAATATGTTGTTTTGGATCACGACACACTCTTCGAAACATAACTTTGAGCCTTTGACCACTAGTTTATTACATTGTAATATATTTATAAAACAAACAAAATTATAATATTACAAAAGTACTTATATATATATATATTTAATCTAAATATTTAAGAAGATATAGATAGTTAAAATTTTAAAATTTAACAGTGCGTATAAGATCTTTCCTAAAGTTGGAAAGATGGCCGACCTCACTTAGATTTGAGCGAGGTGACTCGACTCAATTTTTTTTTTGCGATTTGGTCCTTTTGAAAATTACGAATAGGTCCTTCGTGATTTTTTGTGAGAGGATGATTTTTTCCTCTAAATTCGCGTTCGGGTCCCTCGTGCGCCACTTTACGAAAAGAACCTCCCGTTAAATTCAAATCACGAACAAGCCCTTTTCTAATTTTTAAAGATAGCGGACAGGTCTAAAATCGTAACATTCAGGTCCTTTCTCCGTTTTTCTCGGGAAAAAATGTTTTTGTCACTAGAAATATATGTGCAGTTCTATCTCTAGACTTTTTCTCCACCTCGATTTCCCATCTCGATCTCTAATATTTTTTAAAGCATGTATTATTAGTCCACGGACGCGTCGGTCTCTGATATTTTTTAAAACATGTATTATTACTCCGTGAACGCGTAGAGTGTTAAGCTCGATAAAAGAAGGTTGTCATCTCTAATAAATTTTCGCCTTTTTCCCTCTAAATTTTTTCCCTACCTCGGTTTTCTAGCTCGGTCTCCAATATTTTCCAAATAATTCGTCGAAAGAGATATTTCTACAGCTCTATTCCTCGACTTTTTCCCCCGTTTCGCTTATTATTTCGATAATTTAAAAAATAAAACGCCGCCGAAAAAAGAAATCCCTACGAAAAAATGATACGAATATTTTTTAAAACATGTCCTTTCTCCGTTTTCCCAAAAAAAAGTTTTTGTCGCCAGAAATATTTGTGCAGCTCTATCTCTAGACTTTTTTCCCAGCTCGATTTCCCATCTCGATCTCTGATATTTTTTAAAACATGTATTATTACTCCGCGAACGCATCGATCTCTAATATTTTTTAAAACATGTATTATTACTCGGCGAACACGTAGAGTATTAAACTCGACAAAAAGAAGGTTGACATCTCTAATAATTTTTCGCCCTTTTCCCTCTAGACTTTTTCCTCGCCGTGGTTTTCCAGCTCGGTCTCCAATACTTTCCAAATAATTCGTCGAATGAGATATTTGTACAACTCTATCTCTCTATTTTTCCCCCGTTTCGCTCATTATTTCGACGATTTAGAAAATTAAACGTCATTGAAAAAATATTTTTCTTGAAAAAACGACATCTTGTGGCGTGTTACGCATGAAAATTTCCTAGTTATATACTCTAATATAAAGCCCATGGGATTGCCGGCCTCCCAGGGGGTCCACGTGTCGCCCCCTGGGGAGGCCCCCTAGAAAATTCGAAAATTGTGTTTGGGTCCTTTTGGGAAAATTGAAAATCGCGTTTAGGTTCTTTCAAGAAAATTAAAAATCGCGTTTAGGTCCTTTTGGCTGTTTTTAGAGTAAAATATACCCGAAAAATATCGAAATTACGTTTTGGGTCTCTCCACGCCATTTTTTAAAAAAACACACAAATTCGTCGAGGGTTTATAGATGATTTGGAAATCGTATTTACGTCCTTTTGTCGATTTTTTGGTGCCTTTTAGAGTCAAATATACCCGAAAAATATCGAAATTACGTTTTTTTGTCTCTACACGCCGTTTTAAAAAAAACGCAGATTCGTCGAGGGTTTACGGCGCCTTTTAGAGTCAAATATACCCAAAAAAATGTCGAAATTACGTTTTTTTGTCTCTACACGCCGTTTTAAAAAAAACGCAGATTCGTCGAGGGTTTACGGCGCCTTTTAGAGTCAAATATACCCGAAAAATATCGAAATTACGTTTTTTTGTCTCTACACGCCGTTTTAAAAAACGCAGATTAAATCGAGGGTTCTGGCGCCTTTTAGAGTCAAATATACCCGAAAAATATCGAAATTACGTTTTTTTGTCTCTACACGCCGTTTTAAAAAAAACGCAGATTCGTCGAGGGTTTACGGCGCCTTTTAGAGTCAAATATACCCGAAAAATATCGAAATTACGTTTTTTGTCTCTACACGCCGTTTTAAAAAAAACGCAGATTCGTCGAGGGTTTATAGCTGATTTGTGCAGATTCGTCAAAGGTTTATAGCTGATTTGGAAATTGCATTTAGGTCCTTTCATCGATTTTTTTAGACTAGATCCGACAAAATTCGAAATTATTATTTTTAGACTAGACCCGAAAAAATTCGAAATTATCATACCAGATTTTTTCCTTGCGGCGCGGCATGGCGCGTAGCTCAACCTAGTATATATTTGTGATGGAAGGAGGAAGCAGTGAGATTATTATTTCTTAGTTTATTTAAGTTTTTTTTTTCTGAACGGAAAAAAGCTTTACAAGGAAGGAAGCGCGTCGTAGCCTCCTAGGCAGGCAGCTGCAGCTGCCGGTGAATGCACCGAGTCCCTTGCCTTCTTCCTTCCATTCTTTCTTATAGGATTTTTTTTCTTGCTTTCCGGTGTTAAACAAAGAAAGAGATTTGCGTGTGTTGGTACACACACTAGCACATCAATTAACTTGCATTTGACATGGTCCGGTAAGTTTTACAACCCTGTTTTTAGAGGGTGAAATTGCAAAAGTACATATGAAACGTTAAGATTATTAGGTGAATTTATCACTTAACTAGACCCGTGAACTTTTTTTTTTGTGCAAATCTAGCTCTCTTACGTATTTGATTTTAAAATTCATAAATTTATAAATTCACACTTGAGTGGCTTGATCTGTAAAAAAAAAAGAGGTAACGGGGTTAGAAAAGCCAAGAACTCATATTTTGTGGTGGTTATTCAGGCCATTGGACGTAAAAATGTATTTTCTGGTGTGAAATGTAAAGATTAGATAATAATTAATTGACCCTTAAATGAGCAACGTCAAGTTTAGGGACCCCAGTAAAAAACCTTATACTACTACTAGATGGGACTCTTCTCAGGAGTCAGGACTCTGTAATCTGTACAGTAGTACTACCGGTATGTTCGCCATTAGTAATTCGGTGTGATCCTTTTAATGGGATCTGGAATTTGCCTGTGTGCGCGTTTATTTCTTTTTTAAGTGTTGGCTGTTCTTTCCGAGTATGTGTTTATTTCTTTCCAGTTTCATCCCAAAATGCATGCGGAACGATTTGTCTGCCTGTTCACAAATTGGAAGAAAAAGGGTTTTCATCTAGATGCCTCGTTTCAGCAACTAGCTAGCAGTCCAATGCAAATTAAGTCGGACTCGATAGTTTTATAAAGTGAAACTTGAGCAGCTATCGGTCTTCTGCACCATCTGATCGAAACAACGGATAGGATGGATCGCATAACAATGTTTAGCTACAGCAAATTGTTACATGATGATACGGTAAAATCTTACTACAGTACTTCCTAAACAGTATTTTAGAAGGTCTGAAACATTGTTTTTGAATTGTTAAAGTTGTAACCTTAAGGCCTGTTTGGTAGAGCTCTATATTCTAATTTCATCTGAGATTTCAAATTGTAGGCTAAAATAAAGTTAATTAAGTTTACATTTTTGGTCTAAAATGTAAATAAGATAATCCATTTAAATATTCTTAATGTACTCACAGTTCCAGCTTCACGAATCTAGTGAAATTAGAAATATCCAACTCCATCAGATCTACGAATCTAATAGAGCTAGAGCCCTACCGATGCACTGGATCTCGTTCTGTTAGGACACAGACCGGCCATCGAGGCAAGCTACCTATGAACAAGTCTATATGCAACTGAATAGTTTCTTCAGGTATTTAGTTATGAAGTTTAAACCTTTTTCCAAAGCTGAAAATTTTCCAACTTTCTCCCTTTTATTTGAAGATAAATAAATTCCATGGGAAGCAGAACGAGTTGTTCCTAATTGTTGGCCTAAACCCAATATGAGTAAACGCTTAACCTCTCCATGATTCCTCATATTATTATCTGGAGATTACCGGGGAAAGTTACCCCAGGTTTTACTTTAGAGAAATTTTAGAGTGTCTTAGGGCATATTCAATCAATGGTGTAATATCAGATGTCTATATACTTTGTCACATAAGATTTTTGTTAATATAAAAAAGAGAGAAGGATGAGAGATAGTATAGCTATCTCTTCGTGAACAGACGATCGTATAGACAATATAAAAATACCATTATGTGAGTTATTGCCTATAACAAACGCTTTTTATATAATATTTAAAAGATTGTAGAATCTCATAGAGACAACTTTAAGGTGATATCTATTGTAAAAGATGTCTTTAGTTCTGTCTTTAGATGACATAGAGGGGTATATAGACAGCAGTCGTTTCTATTATTGTACATACTCTTATATTAGCACTGTACAGTCGGTAGCAGAACTTAGATCTAGTCATCGATTTTTTGAAAGCATTTTTAATGCTTTACTATCGAATGAAGTATAAATAAATAGCAGCTAATCTGATCTTGAAAAGAGCGTTACTTGTACCGTAAGTTTACTCTTCTGAAAGGAGTAGTATATCACTGTCGCTGATGAGCCTGTTTGACAGAGCATATCAACGCGGTTTACCCTGTCTTGACAAAGACCAAATCCGCGTATTAGTTACAGTACAGGCTGCTAGTCCTTTTTAAGTGAAATATTTAACTATTTGTCACTATTACGAGGTGCCACTTAATGCTACAGTGATATGAGTCATTGACATGATAAATCTGCTGCTACTGACCTCATAAAAAATGGTAAATAGTTAAATGCCCCTTTTTAAATCCGAGTAAAACCGGAGGATTCGCCGTTCATCCCTAGGGAGGGCAATGGCCCTATTTCCCGTTTCCCACAGGGAGAATTCCCCTGTTAGGAATGGAGACGGGGGAGTTTTAATCTTGGTTTTAATCTTGTTTTGAATCTTGTTTTGAAAAGTTTGTTCACATAAAGCTTTTCTTTGTTGGTGTCCGAGTTGATTGCTTCCGAACCAAGTCGGCTGTGGATTAATAACCTTTATAAGGCTCTGTTGAGTCCTGTAACCAAAGTAAGCAAAGAGGAGAAGAGTTGCAAGCAATAGAAAGTAGAAAGAAGAGAGTTGTAGGCTTGTAGCTCAGTTGGTTGGTTCGCATATTGCTCCTGCGGTCGAGAGGTCGCGAGTTTATTATTTAATAATAATATCAACCTTATTAAAGCCCTTGCCCCTTACATCTAGGTTCTTTCTCCGTTTTTTCCGAAAAAAATATTTTCGCCACCAGAAATATATGTGCATCTCTATCTCTAGACTTTTTTCCCAACTCGATTTTCCATCTCGATCTCTGATATTTTTTGAAACATTTGCCCTTTTTCCTCTGGGCTATTTTCTTACCTCGGTTTTTCGCAAGAAAACTCCGAAAGACCTTCAAAAAAATAGAAAATACATCTCGGTCTGTTTTTTCTCAAAAAATTGGAAATCGTTTCCCGCTCAAGCGCGCGCCGTTGTATTCATGGTTGGGCCCTCCGGTGGATAGTTTTGCGGAAACAAAAAAATATACTCGGACCCTTCTACCGGTATAGACTTTTTTCCTAGCTCAATTTTCCATCTCGATCTCTGATATTTTTTAAAACATGTATTATTACTCGGTGGACACGTAGAGTGTTAGGCTCGACAAAAGAAAGTTGTCATCTTTAATAATTTTTCGCCCTTTTTCCTCTAGACTATTTTCCCACCTCGGTTTTCCAACTCGGTTTTTTCCAAGAAAATACCGAAAGACCCTCCAAAAAAATAGATAATACATCTCAGTCTATTTTTCCTCAAAAAACGGGAAATCGTTTTCGCACGCTGCATCGTCGTCGCGCGTTGTATTCACGGTTGGGCCCTCCGTGGGTAGTTTTATGAAACAAAAAATACATCCAACCCCTTCTACCGGTAATTTTACTTAAAAGAACCCTATAGTTTCAGTATATTCGCATACTGGGTCCTCCAACTTTATTTTCCGAGAAGAACCAATGAACCAAATTTAAATGCGGAGGCGTAATCGGTAATTTTACAAAAGAACCCTATGGTTTCAGATATTCACGCGTGTCCTCCAACTTTATTTTTCCGAAGAGGATCAACGAACCAAATTTCGTATGAGCGGCAGAAGCTGGTTCCTATCTAGTACCATATATTATAGCGGCAAGGATTGCTGGCCTCCCAGGGGGGCCACGTGTTGGCCCCCCGGTGAGGCCCCTCGGAAATCCAGAAATCGCATTTAGGTCCTTTCGAAAAAAATAAAAATCGCGTTTAGGTCCTTTCGACGGTTTTTTAATAAAATAGACCCGAAAAAATATCAAAATTGCGTTTAGGTCCCTGGTGGTTTACATTTAGGTCCTCTTGGTGCTTTTTAGCAAATCGGACCCCGAAAAAAGGTACTTTATGTCCCTTTACAGTTAAAAAAAATCAGATTCGTCGAAAGTTTATAGTAATCTATGGATTCGCCTCCGGTTATTTTTTTAGCGAAACGGATCCTGAAAAAAAAATAGATTACTTTTTCCCATCTACAGTAAAAAAACACAAATTCGTCGCAAATTTATAGCAACCCATGGATTCGCCGATGGGTCGTAATTGCGGTTTTCTAAAAAAAACGTAGATCCATTGAAGGTTTATAGCAGCATATAGATTCACCGACGGGTCCTAACGACCTATTTTTTAAAAAACAAATATAAAAACCGAAAATACGACCAAATTTACCGCAATGCGTAAAAAAAACAACCATAGTTTTATAGAAAAAACACAGATTTGCCGAAGGTTTATATTAGTTCATGGATTCGCCGACGAGTCATAACCGCAGTTTTCTAAAAAAAACATAAATTCATTGAAAGTTTATAACAACCCATAGATTCGTCGACGGGTCCTAGCGACCTATTTTTTTAAAACAAATATGAAAACCGAAAATATAACCAAATTTGCCGAAATACGTAAAAAAAAATAGCCACAGTTTTTTGAAAAAAACACAGATTCGTCGAAGGTTTATAGTAGTTCATAGATTCGCCGATAGGTCCTAGCCACGGTTTTCTAAAAAAAACACAGATTCATCGAAGATTTATAACAGTCAATGGATTCGCCGACGGGTCCTATCGACTCATTTTTTAAAAAAAAATACGAAAACCGAAAATACGACCAAATTTCTTAAATTTTTCACGTTGTATCGTCATGTGCGTTGCAGCGTAGTGCGTTATTCTATCTAAACACGGTTTTCTAAAAAAACGCAGGTTCGTCGAAATTCTATAGCAACCCATATGTTTGCCAACAGGTCCTAACGCAAAAAATAAAAATACAAACAAAATTACATTTATATCCCTCTGCGGTTTTCACCGAAAAACAAAAAACACTGATTCACCGACGATTTAAAGCGGTTCATAGATTCGCCGACGGGTCCTAGCGACTTTTTGTAAAAAAGCAAGAAGATCGGAATTACGCAAAAAAAACGAAAATACGTTTGTTTTCTCCCAAAAACAGGAACCGCAGATTTGCAGACCGTTTATAACAGTACATAGATTCGCCAATGGGTCCTAGCGACTTATTTTTTAAAAAAGAAACACAATAAAATGGAATTACGCAAAAAAAATAAAAATATATTTAGGTCCCTCTACGTTTTTCTCTAAAATAACACCGATTCACCGACAGCTCTAACAATCCAAAGATTCGCCGATAGTTTCTAACAACCTATTTTTTTTAAAAAAAATAGAAAATCAAAATTATGCGGGAATTATGCAAAAGAAAAACCAAGAATACGTTTAAATTTCTCTGTGTTTTCCTTTAAAAAACAGATTCACCAACGGCTCCTAGCAATCTAAAGATTCGCGAACGGCTTTTGACAGACCGTTTTTTAAAAAAACAAGAAAACCAAGATTACATAATTTTTTTTACAGAAATATCCGTCGAACAAAATTTCGCGCGAAGCAGCATCGCGACCGGATTTCCCAAATTTTGCATGACACGTAATGCATGCTACGAAATTTCGTACGACGCGACGTAGCGCGTGGCACTGGCTAGTTGATATCAAAATGCGGTGCAATCTTGATACCACATTTGTCCCAGAGAAAGCCATCACTTCTGACTGTGGGCGCGCATGAGTGCGCACCGGCTAATAGGTGTTGGTTGGCTGCATAGGTACCAGCATCGTGGTGCTGCACGGTGAGCAGAGCACGCAAGCAACACAAGAGCAACGAGCGGACGGGCAGCAGCAGTGAAGTCCCCTTGTGCGGCTGCTATGCAAGCGAAAGGAGAAAAGAATCTGTCCAGCATTACAGAAAAAACAAAGAAGAAAAAGGAAGGGTGGAGAAGGCTTTGTCTCCCTGATACTCACAATTGGCAAGTGTCATTGATAATCGGCGTAACAAGATGACGTTGGTAATTATCTACGTGTTTCATCGAGAAGATGGCCAAAACTATGTGTTCTTGTGCAAGTTGCGCCCACAAGACAATATGTGTAAGTTCCTTCAGAGATGTCGTGTGTATCAGAAGATATCGTACATGCATGTAGAAAGAGTTCGTGCATGATGCATGTGTGTGTACACGAGAGTTGTTGTAGGTGTGTCCAAGCTCTTTTGCGGGTAAACTCTAATACGAGTCTGCGTCGCCGTCAAGTTGTGTTACGAGGCAAAAGGTCGTAATCACCAGTGAGGTGTGTCACCGATGGTATGGCCAGCAAGAAGAAGATAAAACTTTTTGGAGATGAAAGAGAAGAAGATCGACGTGATCAAAGTGAAGAACACAAGATTGAGGGAGTGATGGATAGGTTTTAATCTTGTTTTGGAAAGTTCTTCTTTGTTGGTGTCTGATTTGATCGGTGCTTCCAAACCGAGCCGGCTGTGGATTGATAGCCTTTATAAGGCTCTGTTGAGTTCTGCAACGAAATTAAGCACACGAGAGAATAGCTGCAAGCAATAGAAAGAAAAGAGCCGTAGATCCGTTGGTTTGCACGTTGCACACGAGTTCGAGCTCTTTAGCCCTGCATACATGACTCTCTAACGGTTGGGTTGTGTTTAATTCCAACCGGAGATATATATAGATCTTCAAAGATCCAGATGTTCTGTCTGCATATATTCTGCAGGCTCTGCACGCAGGGTTCCGTGACATCCTAAAAATTTGAGTTTTAGAATGTTTAGAAATTAAAAGAAACCATTTGCATTTTTTTCAAAGTCTCCACTAGTACTAATCTAAACCTTTCAAACTCTGCACGGTGGCTTGAATCAATCTTGATGTATGCATGTGTCGCGAGCTAGGGCCAACTACGACTCGATCTGAAGAGTAAACCATGTCTGAGTTTGCGTAGAAGAAGAACGTTAGTGTTTGTGTTGTATTGTTCTAGGTAGTATTGTATTGTATATCCAGCCGTGCGAGTTGGGCTCGACTAGTTCCCACACATTCGAGCAAATCAATGGTCAGTCAACCCTTTGGCCTTAATTAGAGGTTAGATCTCTACGAAAAGACAGGAGTAGTAAATCTCTATGTTAATTAAGCGGTGCTGTCACTTTGCCTGCGTGATCATCTACTGACTACTCCCTTGCGACTACGTAACTACGAGGATCTTTAATTTTTTAGAGCATCTTCAGCAAGAGCCCCTAAAACAGGGCTTCTATTTTAAACTTAGAGACTCCCCCTATTTTTTGGGGTTCTGTTTTCAGAATACAAGTCCAGCAACATCCTCTAAATCTCAGTCCCTATTTTACTTTTTCTCCTATTTTAACATATCCGCTATGTATAATCTTCATTTGATACCACTAAAATTCAATCAAAAATATTTGTAATACATAAAACATAAGCATATTAACATTTACAATTTAAAAACATGATATTTAAAATTTAAATTTAAAATTTTCAAAACATGATATTTAAAATTTAAATTTAAAATTTTCAAAATTTTCAGCAGCAGATGCAGATGCAACAGTTGCAACTCATCCAGCAAAGACACGCTCAGCTGCAGCGAACTAATGCAAGCCATCCTTCACTTAACTCCCTATTTTAAGATTTAGTGGCTAGTTTAGGGGCTCCCTGGGAATTGGGGCTGAGGAGGCAAATTTAGGGGCCTTCTAATTTTAGGGGCTGGATTAGGGATCCTGTTGGATCTGTATTTTTTACTAAAGTCCCTATTTTAAGGTTTAGGAGCTGGTTTAGGGGCTCTGCTAGAGATGCTCTTACCGGCTGGGCTTGCGTCGTCGTCATCCATCCTCTATACAAGCTCAACGTACCCTCGCTGCGACGAAGAGGATCGATGTGAATGGTGATGCTACTTTGTGTTGCTCCTACGGGAGAAGAGGTAATTGAGATTTTGCCACTCCATACATGGTGCTTCGCTAGAATGTCATTAGTCACGACGACTTCGCCATAATGCCATCCCGAATGAGAGTCTCATCGCCAAAGTGCCATTTTAGATTTATCCTTTCCTTTTCCCTTATTTTCCCACGTGAGCTGACGGTTTTGCCCCTCCCCCGCTTCCTCAGTCTCACGCGTTCACTCTCGGTCACAGCCACAGCGCACTCCACTCTCACTCTCACTCCACTCTCACTCACTCTCACCTCCGGCGCCCCACTAGATCCGCCACCTCATGGCGCCTCAGATCCGCCGGCTCGCCACCTCAGGCGTCCCCCAGATCCGTCGCCCCCGACGGAAGGAGGCGGGTCGGTGCTGTGGCCGGCCATAAAGAGGACGGCGTCTCCCGTCGCCGAGGAAGAAAGCTCCCGCCGCCCGCCCTGGCCGCCGCACTACTCTACTCGATCCAAGGTGACCATCCGTATCCCCTTCCCAAATCGCTGCAGATCCGTGATCGTGGTTTAGGGTTTAGTCGTAGTTTAGCTATGAAGTATTGTCGTTATGAAGTGAAGTACTCTATGAATGAATTGTTGCTATTAGCTGTAGTTTAGCTATGTATCACTGCCATATGAATTGGAGTACTCTATGAATGAGTGAATGCCAAGTTGCCACTGGTTTAGCATCGGTGGCATATTGAAAATGTTGTTTAGCTGTAGTTTAGCTATGAAGTATTGTCGTTATGAAGTGGAGTACTCTATGAATGAATTGTTGCTATTAGCTGTAGTTTAGCTATGTATCACTGCCATATGAATTGGAGTACTCTATGAATGAGTGAATGCCAAGTTGCCACTGGTTTAGCATCGGTGGCATATTGAAAATGTTGTTTACCTGTAATTTGAAATCGTTGTTATTTCCTTATTGTGGTGTAATCACAAAGCTAGCCTTCATCTCAAATGATTGTTGGGTTTATTGATGTCTTTTATGCAGTATGGAACCTGAACCACTCTCACGGGTGGATTGGGATACCTTGATAGTAGAGGAAAGGCATGATGAGGAAGGAAGGGTAGAAATGCTAGGTGAAGATGAAATGTATGTGTTGTTGGGTTTGCGGGATGAGGATGAAAGGGCAGCACCGAATGCATCGATGGGTACCGAGGAGCATGTTGAAAATACAAGTGGTGACAATGTTTTTGTTGTGGATGATCATGGAGCAGTTCATGTTGAGGATGGAGCAGTTCATGTTGAGGATGATGTCCCAGATGAGAGGACCATGATATATGACAAGAACAATCCTTCTATGGATCTTGGCACAAAGTACCCCAAAGATGAAGGAGTTTAGGTTGGTCGTGAAACAGCTTTGCCATAAACAAGGAATTTGAACTACACATAGAGAAAACTCGACAAATCAAGATATATAGGCCATTGTCGTGGTGGAGGATGTCCATGGCACATTGTTGGGAGGACGATCGATAAAATGACCTGTTATGGTACTAACTTGCGACCTTTCATTTTAAATTGTTTTAGTTTGTCAATTTGTGTTTATGGTATGATCGGTTTCATGTTTTTATAGGTCACGGTGCTGATCGATGAGCACACATGCACATCCAGTGGCAAGAGAAGGACTACCACCCCTACAAGTGCATCGGTTGCTGATAAGACTATTCCTATCCTTAGGAAGACTCCTCACATGGGTGCTAAAGAGTTGCAGGCCAAGTTGGAAGGTGATCACAAGTGCACCATTGCATATGATACAGTGTGGAAGGGGAAAGAGAGGGCTTTAAAGGATTTGTATGGTAGCTGGGATGAGAGTTTTAAGCTGCTATTTAGATGGAAGGCAGAGGTAGTGAAGAGGATGCCAGGTAGTGTTGTTGAGATTGACACTAGGGTGGTTGATGGAAGAGTACACTTTCATAGGTTCTTTTGTGCACTGGGTCCATGCATTCAGGGTTTTTTGGGAGGATGTAGGTCATACCTGAGTATAGATTCCTCTGCACTCAATGGTAGATGGAGTGGTCATCTAGCTTCAGCTTGTAGTATAGATGGTCACAATTGGATGTACCCTGTTGCATTTGGATTTATAGACTCAGAAACAGAGGATAATTGGGTATGGTTTATGAGGCAGTTGCACAAAGGTATTGGAGATGTGACTCCTCTGGCTATTTGTACAGATGCCTGCAAGGGGTTAGAGAAGGCAGTGAAGGAGGTGTTCCCTGCAGTTGAGCAAAGGGAATGCTTTAGGCATCTTATGCAGAATTTTATCAAGAGATTTAGTGGGGAAACCAATTCATATATGTTTCCTGCAGCAAGGGCATATAAAGAGGATGTCTGTTTTGAGCATATGGCAAAGGTTGTATCGGCGAGTAGAGAAGTGGTTGACTGGCTCAACAAGTATATAGCCTAAAGTGGTACAGATGTAGCTTCAACCCAGCTATCAAGTGTGATTACATCACCAATAATCTGCCGAGTGTTTCAATAAGCTGGATTAGAGACATAAAAGACTTGCTCATTATTGAGCTCACGACCAGTATAAGGGATATGATAATGACTATGTGGCGAAGAGGAAGGGCTAGCAAAGAAGGCCGAAGGCAAGATACTACCGCCGTCATTCATCGCTTGAAGGCAAGAACTAGAGGGTTGGGACACTTGTGCATTATGAAGGCTGATTGTGTTCTTTGCAGAGGTTTGGGATAATAGCAACAATTTGTCGAGGCATGTTGTTAAGGCAGATTTACGTGAGTGCAGTTGTGAGGAGTAGCAGCATACGGGAAAGCCGTGCCAGCATGCTTTGGCATTCATCATTGCACAACAACATAGGAATGTGAAGATGGAGGACTTTGTTCATGAGTACTATTCCGTGGAGAAGTTCAAAGAATGTTATCAGAAAAGGATAGAGCCACTTCCTGACAAGTCACAGTGGCCTCATGTGGATGTAGATGTAGAGGTACCTCTTGGGAAAAGGACTGCCGGAAGGCAAAGGAAATTGAGGATCAAGGGCTGCCTTGAAGGTGGTGGTAGCTCTAGTACAACGAGGAAAACACATCTAAGAGGCCCAGCGAAGTGCTTGAGATGTGGAGAATATGGTCATAGGCAAGTGTCGGCGTTTGGTGAGCCGGCAAGTAAATTTGTAAGTCTTAAGGGGCCGCGCGTCCCCGCTCCCCGAATGGTTAGACCCCAAAGAGAGAAATAGAGGGGCCCAAGATCTATACTGGTTCGGGCCGAATATCCCTACTCCAGTTTCGTGCGGTGGTCGGATTTCACTGATTCCGGCGAACCCGCCGAGTTACAAGCGTGGACAGAGCCCGGGCTCGGGGGCCTCGCGTACAGGGGTTGCCTGAGCGGCTATCGGTGTGATTTGAAGTGGCTACGCTTTGATGTTCTGCCTTATCGCGCTCGTCGCTCCCCGTCTCCGAAGGGCCAAGCCTTCCCTTATATAGCCTGGGGAGGCAGGTTACAAGGAGACTACACATGAGTGTATAAAAGAAAAAATGGATGGGACTCCTCAAGCCTAGGAGTCTGGCCTTTCGCCTCGGTGTCAGGTTGCTGGACTTGACCTCTGAAGGGTAGTTGTACGCCACGCGTCGGGTCGATGGAGGCGTGGAGAGACGGCTCGGTCCGCTCCTCCGGGAAACGGCGCACCTACCCTCTGCGTAGTGTCAGACGCTGACGTCGAGGGCGCCAGCCTTCGGGAATTGCCTCGGGAAGGTGCGTGGCGCCCTGTCTTGGCCTGATCGCGGTGAGTCGTTGTGTCAGTTTGATAGGTACCCGTCGTGGAGGCTGGTATCCACGACCTGACGTCCGCCCATAGGTGAAGGCGGTTGGCGCTTTGTTCGAAGCTTGCGGCTTGTCCGACCCGTTGGTCGGGTATGCTTGAGTCGATATCGCCGTACCCTCGGGGGTGACCGCCCTGTAGTGTCTGGTCGGGCTCCTTCCCGGGGTTGGCTTGGTCGGGAACCGGGTGCCTTTGCGCGGGCTGGTCGGTCGGCCTCCCAGTTGCCTCGAGTACTGTTCGGGGCGCCCGACCTATTATGCTGGTCGGACCGCCCTTTGAGGTCGAGTTGGTCGGAGGCCGTGGGCCTCTGAGCGGGACCTCTCGTTCGAGGCTCGGGCGTGCTGGCGGCCCACGTGTTTCTCTTGGGCCGCTGGGTGTACCCATGTCCTGGGTATCCGTCAATAGCCCCCGAGCCCCTGGTCGGGTCAGGGAGCCGGCCGGGGGTTTACCCTGTCCGATGGACCCTGGCCAAAGTCGCCGCTTCGATGTGGTTCGGTCTTCGGTGCCCGAGGACCGGCCGTCCGGTTTTCGTGATTTCTGACGTCCGGCCGGTCGGATCTGGTCGGTTTTGCCCGGGTGCGCGCGAGCGCATCCGGTGGATGGAGCCCCCGAGCGGGTCGGAGAGCCGGTCGGGTTTTACCTCGCGCGTAGAAGCGACTCTAGTTTAGAGGATTTCGCGCTTTCGGTCGAAATTGCTCAAGTATCAGCGAGCGCTTTAGTTGGACGGAGGTGACCTCCTCATTGCCGATGCGATCCAATGGGCCATTGCCAATGCCTTGTAAGGCGAAGATCCGTGGATGGAGCCCCGGCGGTCGAGAGCTGGTCGGGGTTTACCTCATGTGTAGAGGCGTCCATTCGTGTCGTGGTCGATGTACTGCGAGGTTGGCACTTTCTTGGGAGAGCGATAAGCGTTCGCCGCTCTTGCCGAGCGGCGGCGCTGCGTTCCTACAGTACACCCCGTCGCGGTGTGGGACTGGAGGGTGAGCTAACGCGTTGCCATACGTTGGCTTGAACGCCGTGCTTTCGTCTTGGTGATAGCGGGTTTGTCCGAGTGGGCCTGGTGGCTTCGAAAGGAGAGCCATTTCGAGCGGACGTTATCCGTCGCGCGGCGTCCGAAACCCTCTGGGGGCGACCCATGAGAACCTTTCTTTACTCGATCCGTGTCGGACCCGTGTCGTCCGCCGATCTGGGCATACCTGGCTTGTCACCGTCCGAGGTTCTGCGGCGGCGTGAAGTATGGTCTCGAACACGATTAAAGGTGATTGGGTCGTCCGCCGACCCAACTGGAGGCCCACTGGGGGCTCACCTTATCCTCGTCCCTCGCTCGATTTTGCGCTCGGGGCGGCGTGCGCATCCACTTGGTGGCTGGGCGTATGGAGCCCATGGCACTTGGTCGAGCCCCGAGCCCGAGTTAATGAGCCCTTTCGCGGCCTTCGGGGTCGTAGCGGTCTCGGCGCGTCTTCCTTGTGCCGGGAGGCGGCCCTTCAAGTTCGGGGACGAGGCCCGAGGAGCAGTGTCGCTCGCCGCGCGAGGCCTTCTCGACCGGCTGACCACTCATCGAAGTGACGCAGGGTGATCGAGAATCGAGGCGACGTCTGGTCGGACCGTCAGAACGATCGGGGGCGAACGCACGCCGCCCCTTCGCGATGTCGCCTGTTTGGTCGACGCGTGCCCAATCTGGGGTCGTGGCGCTCCTTATAAGCCGAAAGAGGGGACCACCGGGCGGTTTCGCTAGTGCCTTAGTGCCATTCCCCATCGTGAAAAAGAGGAAAAGACGCGGCGGCCGTGGGTGGAGCAAAACCCTAGAAAGGAACTCATCGCCATTGCTCCTCTCTTGCTTTCGGCCACCGCTCCTTCCGGAGATGGCGTGGTGAGTGCTCCACCCTCGAGGCCAGCGTGCTCGCCGTCGAAGAAGCGGTTCCTTCCCCGCGTGATGTGTCTTGGTGGAGGGTGCCGGCGGGGGCGTGGCTCGGAGCGGCGACGGCGAGATTGTCGTCTCCGCGCCTTTCTTCGAGCGCGGGTTCGGCCTCCCTCTTCACTCGTTCGTCCGCGGGCTTCTTCACTTCTACAAGGTGGAAGTCCATCATCTGAATCCCCACGGCGTGCTGCACATTGCGATCTTCATCACGCTGTGCGAGGCCTTCCTGGGGATCGAGCCCCATTGGGCCCTCTGGAAGTACTTCTTCCATACGCGGCCGTTGAAGGGAAAGTCGACGGCGGGTGTGCTGCTGGCGCCGATCGGCGGCGCCGCCATCCAGCTCCGGTCCAACCGGTCGTCGGAGTACGTTGACATGAAGTTGCCCTCGTCGAACCGAGGATGGCACGCCGAATGGTTCTACATTCGGAATGTAGGGGATAGCGCTCCGGCCTTCACCGGAAGGCGGCCTGTGGCGATACCTGAATGGAGCCGACCGGCGGACGCGAAGGAGAAGAGGAAAATGGAGGTGATCCTCGAGCAGCTCATGGGTCTGAAGAGGCGGGGCCTGACGGGCGACGTCGTCACCCGGACGTTTATGGCGAGGCGCGTGCAACCCCTGATGGACAGGCCTCACCCTATGTTCGAGTACGAGGGGGCATCCGACCCCATGAGGATGGAGCGTTCGGACCTTCCCTCGTCGGAGGTGGACGCTCGGGTGAAGGCCGTCTTGGTCGTGAAGGCCACCGTAGCGGCGGGGGGTGCTCCCGAGCCCTTCTCGGCGGAAAACCCCCCAAATCTGGTAACTGGGCGGCTCCCTTACCCCTCCTCGCGCCCCTCGGCTTGACTCCCCGTGCTTTGGCCTGAGTGGAGTGATTACCTCCTTTCAGGGCTTACTTGGAGCCTCATCCCGGGCATGGCTGCCGGGGGAGAAGGAGATGAAGGTGGAGGCCCGCAAGAAGACCGAGCTGCAGGAGTCCGCCCGGAGAGAACGCAGGGAGGACCGAAGGAAGGAGAAGAGGAAAGCGCGCCTGGCGGCGACTGCGCGTGGTGAGGAGGTGTCCGAATCGACCATGGTCTCCACGATCGGTGCGGGATCGTCCTCCAGCGATGGCAGAGAGCCCGACGATCCATACAAGGAGTATGATTTTGGGTTGTCATCGAGCGACGACCTGCACGAGGGCGCCAAGGCGGGGGTCCCCGCCATGGTGCCTCAAGCAAGGACACCTCCGACGGAGGCGCCCTCAGAGGAAGGGGAAGAGGGCTCCCCTTCGCCAGAGAGGCCGGCGAAAAGAGCGTGGTTGTTCAACACCCGCTCGGCGCGGTAAGCTTTGCCTTGTTTCTTTCGCTCACCCCTCTGCTTGAGCTGCCTCTGATCGACCTTTGAATCCAGGGACTTCACGGGGGAAAGCCTGACGGACGTGGCGGAATTGTGGTTGGAACCGACGCCGCCATTTCATGCGTGAGAGGTTAAACAAGCGCCATCGGGGCCGTGCAAGTGGCGGCGGCGGCGTTAGTTGTCTTGGCGGCCGACGTCTCGGCGGTTGTGCCATGATCGAGTTGGAACCGACCATGGGTCGACGACGCCACGGCAGGCGGCGTCGACAATGGTCGCCACGCCGGGGCCGAGGCGAAGGTGGCGGAGCGGACCTCGCCTCGCCGGTGGTCGAGCGTCGGCGGTCTGGCTGAAGCCTTACCGCCAATCACCGAGTGAATGGTTAGAGGAGGAGCCTCAGGTGGCGGTGGCGAGGGTGAGTAATGCGCCAGCGGCGGTGCCGGAGGCCTTGCCGTCGGCGCGGGTCGCCGGGACGACCATGGGGGGACCCACGGAGTCGCCACCGTCCATCTTGGTCTGGCCGGGCAGCGACCCAGCCGGCGATGCGCCGTTTACGCTGGATGATAAGGCGGAACTCGGGGATTGGGAATCCCTGCAAGAAGGTTCCCTGCGAGTCAGGACCGGGATCGAGGGGATTCGAGCGGGCCTGGGTCGGCTCCTTGAATCCTTCGGCGGAGTGCTGGATGCCGTCACCGAAGGGGTTGACCCGGCCAGCGTGGTAAGTTGTGCTCGGAATTTTCCTGCCTTGTCGAATTTTGCGGGATCCCGTAGTGACACGGGCTGGCTGGTCGCAGCGTCTGCGGGAGCGCTCGGAGGGCAAATCCGAGTTTCTCCGTTCGTGACTGCAAGAGAGAGGGCCGCGAGGAGGACCGCAACCAACTGGGCTCCGAGCTGCAAGAGGCTCGGGAAGCTGCGGCGCGCGAGCGGTTGGCGGCGGAGGAGGCTCGCCGGACGCTGAACGAGATGTCCGATGTTCTGCAGGAGGAGCGCCGGTTGGGCCAGTCCTCGCGGGCGAGGGTGGCTGAACTGGAGTCCCTCCTTACGGGGGCCAACAGTGCCAAGGCCGTCGCCCAGGCAGAGGCCGCGGAGGCGAAGAAGCTTGAGGAAGACGCCCTGGGCAGGCTTGCCGTGATGACCGAATCGTCGGCCGGTGAGATACCGCCCTCCAAGTTGATTATGAAGGTGCTGGCGCGGAACGCACTTTTTAACCTTTGCTTCGCTCTTCAGAGTTGCAGAAGAGGTTCGGTGAGGCTGCGGAAGCACGGCGATCGGCCAGTGGAGGAGGCGTGGCGTGGCGGCCATGGCGGCAATGACCCGATCGGCGCAAAAAGAAGCGGAGAGCGGCCAAAATGAGGTGGTCGCCGAGATGGCGACCTTGGGAAAGGTGGGTCGAGCCGTTTGCGTCCGGTTGCTCGGGGCAACGCGGGGCACAAGTTTACTCGCGACCGAGTTGGCTCGTGTGCCGGAGCACGTCGAGAAGTCGGTGAAGACGAGTGCATACAGGGGCCACATCCGCGCTTATTGCGCCATGTCCTTCTACAATGGCATCAACCTGGACAACGTTAGCAGCGGGATCGCCAGGAATCGGACCGACGAGGAGGTTGAGCGCTTCGCGCTTCAAGCCGAGCCCCATGCCCGAGTGATCGCCGATCGGATCTCGCCGTATAGCGTCCTCCACGGGGACTACGAATGATGTCAGACATTATAATTTTTTGTAAAAAAATGTAAAGAACCCTGATATGCGATGGGTCGGGGCTCGTCTTTGTGTTTAATCGAATCGGGGTTCACTTTCGTGTTTATCTGCGACTTTGAGCCGCTTCTTCGCCCTTGGAGACCACAACCCTGGGGACTGCCGGGGTCCTTTCGGGCGTAAGCGTGTTCGTTTCTCCAAAGAAGGCGCGAAGGGGGTACTAACGAACCCCGGGATCGAGGAGCGTTCATTCATGTTTTGGGCAGGGGGGAGTGGCCCCGACCGACTTATGGCTCGCACCGCGCAGTAGCCCTGCATATAAGCGCCACTTCGAAACCGTAGCCGCCGGGGCGTAGGTCGTGGTGCTTGGGTCGGATGGACTACCTGCTAAGGGGGGCCAAATGGTTGGTCGTGCCACAAACTGCGTGAAAATGAATGGCGCCACACACATTCGATCACGCCTTAGAGAGAGGGGGCGTTCCGACCGACTTGTGGCTCGGGCCGTATGGTAGCCCCTACCATAGCGCCACTAAACCGTGGCATTTGGGCGAGGGTCGTGGTGCTTGGTCGGAGGGCTACGCTAGGGAGCCGAGCGATCGATCGGATTGCCGCCCGTATAAGCGCTTAGTGGCGCCGCTTCGAGCCCCGAGCAATGCGTGGCGACCAGGCCGCGGTCGGCACGTATTGCTGGTCCTTCGAAGTAATCGTAAAGAAGACCGAGAGTCAAGGGACTTATCTATTTCTGGCGGTCGTCGAGTGGCTTGCTGGTGCCGACACCGGTTCCGAGATTGTCCGTACAACCAGCGCCACGCTGAGGACGAAGGTCCGACGCAAGGCAAGCGGCGGCTTCGCTAACCGCTCGTGTCGCCGCGCATTAATGCGGAGTGGGATTTTAATGCCCGTCGCGTCGGCGCTTCGGATGATGAGCGTGTCAGGGGGAGTTTTGCGGACCGCTCGATGCGGTGGCGGTTTTTGGCCGTGCGAAACCGCCCTTATAAATACGGGCGCCGGGTAGTGGTAGGGTACATTGGTTTCATCGCTTTGCAGATTCGCTTTCTTCGTCTCCAAGGGCCTCGTCGAAGGGTTCCAAGCGAGTTCTATGGCGAGCGGTGGCGGTGACGACAGGAGGTCGGGAAAGAGGGCGGCGGAGGCGGGCCCGGGGGGTTCACCCCCTAAGAAGCCTCGGACGGAGGGGGGCACCTCCGGCGCGGCGGCGAGGGGCGGGCTTGACCTGCCCTCGCCGAGGTTCTTCATCTGGAGCCCCCATCGCGGGTAGGTCCCTTTCTAGCTGTGTTGATTAGATGCCGGGTCGTCGAGTTGACGTGTGTCCCTTGCTCCTGGTTCTTATAGGTCAGCGAGCGAAAAATGGGCGCCGGAGGCCATGGCGCGGCGTTAGGGCTCCCGGTGGCGGACGGCCGCCTCGGGTTGAGGGCACGGCGGCCAACATGGTAGACAGCGTTGGCGCGTTCGACGCCGCTCTGGTCTCAGATGATGTCCTCCGCTGCCTCGGAGGCGAGGCGGCGCAAGGCTTAGTCGCGGTGCAGCCAAGACCAGGCGGTGGCCAGCGATCGCGTCTTGCGGTGGCGAGGCAGAGGGGGTCGTGCGCGAGACCTTACCTCACGCGTGAGGTCCTCCTCTCCATGCTCCGCCCGCCACGAGCATGGGCGGAGCACTGCGGCGCCGGGTGGGGCCCGAACGAACCAGATTCAGCCCACCGTGGCGCAAGACGCCTCGCCTCACCCGGCGGCCGAGGCCCTAGAGGACTGCCTGCCCTCGAGAACGCTCCGCCAAGAGGCGGAGGTTGCCGCCCTGGCGGCGGAGTACGTGCTGGCGTGTTGCGCCAGCCGGTGCGGCTCCTTCGACCCGGTGGCGACCGTCGCCCACATCCGGGGAGATCCGGCCCAGGCGCGGGCCAGGGTTCGGGATGCGGCGGGCATGGTGGCGTCACGGCTGCACCTGGAGGTCACGGACGACGAGGCCGAGGCTGGAGGGAGCTCCGGGGATGAGGAAGACGACGCCTTCTTCGGGCCGGATCCCTAGGGGCTCGACGACGCTTCGCCTGAACTTCGCCATCGGCGAGGCAGCTCCGCACAGGAGTGAGGGCCGTCTCCCGCTCTTGATTTGCGATTTTTGCACTCTTCCTTGTTTCTGGGGTGGCTTGTTTTTGGATGTTTTCAGACAGGTGCTCCGCGTGCTTAATGGGACCTCACGTACCTTTCTGAATACCTGTAATATTCCAACCTCCGTGTTTCTTTCATCTTAGTCGGCGCTCGCTCGTTGTCGTTTGCTTGTGCGGGGATCATCAGGCCATTTTGTGTTGACCGCGTGTAGACCGTTCGAGCGTAGTCTGCTTCGTTCTTCGGTCTGCTACTTTAGCGGTCGCAGCCAGGAAGAGACTGCTGGAGCTTTTTTCGTGGCGCAGGTCGTATCGACCGAATGGAAGCGGTCCCTTCGAGGAGAGGAGCCTTGATTTGCTTGAGCGGAGTGACACGAGACCGCGTAGACTACTAGCCCCCCGCGCGGGTTCGCGCCGCTCGGGCTCGGCAGGCTAGTAGGAACACGGATATAGAAAATTAGCTTTTTAGGGAAAAAATTGCCTGAGTTTCTCTATGTTCCATGCGTTCGAAACAACGTTGCCATCGGCGTCTTTGAGCCGGTAGGTGCCGGGCCGGACCACCTCCACTACGGTGAAGGGGCCTTCCCATGGTGGCGAAAGCTTGTGCCTCCCAACGTTGGACTGGACTTGGCGCAGGACCAAGTCGCCTACGTTGAAGGCCCGCCGTAACTCCGGCGATTTTGATAACGCCATAACGCTTTCTTTGGTATTTGGCCGACCGGAGGACGGCAGCGTCGCGCGCCTCGTCGAGCCGGTCGACGGCGTCTTGCTGCAAGTCGAGCCCCCGGGCCTGGTCGAAGGCTTGCAGCCCTGGGGCGCCATACTCCAGGTCGGTTGGTAGGACAGCTTCGGCGCCGAACACCAGAAAGAACGGCGTGAACCCAGTCGACCGGGTCGGAGTGGTCCTTAGGCTCCAAAGGACGGAGGGTAGCTCCGCGGCCCATCGTCCCGCCGACTTCTTCAACCGGTCGAAGATTCGCGGCTTGAGCCCCTGCAGGATCATGTCATTCGCTCTTTCGGCCTGGCCGTTGGTCTGCGGGTGGGCGACAGACGCCCAGTAGACGCGGATGTTGAAGTCGTCGCAGAATTCGAGGAATTCTTTCCCCGTAAACTGCGTGCCATTGTCGGTAATGATGGAGTTTGGGACTCCGAATCGGAAGACGATGGCGCGGAAGAAGTCGGCCGCTTGCGCGGACGTGATAGTGGCGACGGGTTTCGCCTCTATCCACTTGGTGAACTTGTCCACCGCGACGAAGAGGTGCGTGAAGCCCCCGGGCGCCTTTTTGAAAGGCCCGAGTAGGTCAAGCCCCCAGACTGCGAATGGCCATGTGATGGGAATCGTTTGGAGGGCTTGGGCTGGAAGGTGCGTTTGCCGGGCGAAAAATTGGCACCCTTCGCAAGTGCGAACAATTTGCTCGGCGTCGGCCACGGCGGTCGGCCAGTAGAATCCCTGGCGGAAGGCCTTACCCACGAGCGACCGTGGTGCCGCGTGATGGCCGCACACCCCGCCGTGGATATCGAGCAGCAACTCCCTACCCTGGTCGGCCAGGATGCACTTCTGGAGGACCCCGGAGGGACTCCTCTTGTAAAGGTCTTCGCCGACCAAGACGAAAGACTTCGCTCGCCGAGCGAGGCGCCGGGCCTCGGTCGGGTCTGGGGGGAGGGCCCCATCTGTCAAGCGATCGACGTAGGGCCTCCTCCAGTCCGGTTCAGCCGTGAGCACGCCCCGACCTGGGTCGGGCGGCGATGCATCCGGTAGACGGGTGGCCGTGCCGGGTGGTCCGGCCGCCCGCTCGGCCACCGGGTCCAGTCGGATGGACGGTTGATGAAGATCGTGGGCAAAGACCCCGGTCGGGACGGGCACTTTGCCGGATGCAAGGTTGGCGAGGTAGTCGGCCTCGCCGTTATTGCGTCGATAGCTGTGGTGGAGCTCGAACCCTTTGAACCTCTCCTCAAGCTTGCGCACTTCCTGGCAGTATGCCGCCATGCGGGGGTCCCGGGGCTCCGAGGCCTTCATGACCTGGTCGACCACCAGCTTGGAATCGCCGTATATGTAGAGTCGCCGAACGCCGAGGTCGGCGGCGATCCGGAGACCGTTGATAAGGGCTTCGTACTCGGCAACGTTGTTCGTAGCGTCGAAGAGCAGTCGGACGGCGTATTGGAGTTTGTTGCCGAGCGGGGAGATAAGAACGACTCCAGCGCCCGCTCCGTTCTTCGTGTAGGACCCATCGAAATACATCGTCCAGTATTCGGGGTCTTCAAGCACCGGGGGTGCCTGGGCTTCAGTCCACTCCGCGACAAAGTCCGCAAGGGCTTGAGACTTGATCGCCGTCCTGGGGACGAACGAAATGTCGTGGCCGTTGAGCTCGAGTGCCCACTTGGCGATCCTTCCGGAAGCGTCGCGATTGCGAACGATTTCGCCGAGGGGCGAGGATGTCACGACGGAGACGGGATGTTGGCCGAAGTAATGGATCAGCTTCCTTTTTGCGATCAGCACCGTGTAGAGTAACTTTTGTACTTGCGGATAGCGGGCTTTGGACTCCGAGAGCACCTCACTGATGAAGTAGACCGGTCGCTGTACCTTGAGGGCGCGGCCTTCTTCCGCCCGCTCGACCACGAGTGCCGCGCTCACGACCTGGGTCGTGGCGGCAATGTAGAGGAGCAGGGGTTCGCAAGGCGCGGGCGCGGTGAGGACCGGGGGTGATGTCAGGAAGGCCTTCAGTCTGTCGAGGGCTTCTTGGGCTTCTTGTGTCCAGCTGAAGCGGTCGGATTTCCTGAGCAACTTGTAAAGCGGCATCCCGCGCTCGCCGAGGCGAGACACGAAACGGCTTAAAGCCGCGAGGCACCCTGTCAGCTTCTGGACGCCTTTTAGGTCGGCAATCGGGCCCATCCTCATGATCGCCGAGACCTTCACCGGATTAGCCTCGATGCCGCGCTCGGATATCATGAAGCCAAGAAGCTTTCCCTTGGGGACCCCAAAGACGCACTTTTCGGGGTTGAGCTTTATGCGGAACCGCCGGAGGTTCGCAAAAGTCTCTTCGAGGTCGGCGACGAGGTCGCCGGCCTTTCCGGTCTTGACGACGATGTCGTCAACGTACACCTCGACGTTGCGGCCGATTTGGTCGTCGAAGCAGGCGTACATGCACCGCTGGTACGTGGCGCCCGCGTTCTTCAGGCCGAAGGGCTTTGTCAGGTAGCAAAATGAGCCGAAAGGAGTGATGAAAGAAGTGGCGAGCTGGTCGGATTCTTTCATCGGGATTTGGTGGTAGCCTGAGTAGGCGTCCAGGAAGGAGAGCGATTCACACCCGGCAGTGGAATCGATGACCTGGTCAATCCGGGGCAAAGGAAAATGGTCCTTGGGACACGCCTTGTTCAGGTCGGTGTAATCAACACACATCCTCCATTGCCCGGTTTTCTTTTTTACAAGGACAGGGTTGGCAAGCCACTCGGGGTGGCGTACCTCTTTTATGAATCCTGCCTCCAAAAGCTTGGCTACTTCTTCACCTATCAACCTGCGCTTCTCTTCGTCGAAACGGCGCAGGCGTTGAGCGACCGGCCTCGCGCCAGGTCGGATGTTCAGGGTGTGCTCGGCGACCTCCCTTGGAATACCCGGCATGTCGGAGGTCTTCCACGCAAAGACATCACGATTCGCCTGAAGGAAGCCGACGAGCGCGTTTTCCTATTTGGCGGGGAGGGCGGACCCTACCCGCACAGTCTTGGCAGGGTCTTCGGGGTCGACCGCGATCCTCTTCGTGTCTTCAGCGGACTCGAAGGATCCGGGCCCCGACTTGCTGGAGGAAGGGACGGACCCAGAGGCCCCCCTTCGATAGACGTCGAGCTCTGCAGACGCGATGACCGCCGAGGCCAATTCGCAACTGCTTCGCTCGCAATTGAAGGCGAGCTGAAAGGATGAGGCCACGGTAATGACGCCGCGTGGCCCCGGATCTTCAGCTTCAAGTAAGTATAGTTGGGGACTGCCATGAACTTAGCGTAGCATGGCCTCCCCAAGATGGCATGGTAGGAGCCCGCGAACTCCACAACCTCGAAAGTGAGGTTTTTGGTGCGGAAGTTCTCGGGCGTTCCAAAGGTAACGGGCAGGTCGACCTGCCCGAGAGGGTAAGCCTGTTGACCGGGGATGACACCATGGAAAGGTGCCTTGCTCGGTCGCAGGGTCGAGCGGGGAATCCCCAGGGCTTCAAGCGTCTCAACATACAAGATGTTGAGGCCGCTGCCGCCGTCCATGAGCACCTTCGTGAGGCGCTTTGACCCCACGATGGGGTCAACGACGAGTGGGTACCTCCCCGGGTGCGAGACATGGTCGGGGTGATCCGTCCGATCGAAGGTGATCGGGGACTCTGACCACCGGAGGTACTTCGGGACCGCGGGGGTCACCGTATGCACCTCGCGGTAGGCGAGCTTCTGCCGCCGCTTGTCGGCGTAGCTCTCCGGGCCGCCGAAGATCATGAGACATCCGTCGGGTTCCGGGAATCCGCCGTCTGCCTTCTCCTCCCCGGCCTCCGGTGTCGGGTCGTGCTTCTTCCCTTTACCCGTGGGCTGCGGGGTTCGGAGAGGAGCGCCTCGGGACTTCGCAGATCCGACACTTGTGTTTGTGGCGTGCAGTGGTGCGGACACGGGCTTTCCATCAGCTTCTCGAAGTGGTCGAGGCGCTGCCGCGCCTGCTGCTGGGCAGGGCGGTCGGCGGCCGCGACCACGTGGTCCTCGCGGGCCTGCTTTCCCTTCCGCCTCCGTTTGTCGGAGTGGTCGGAAGGGGCGGCGGGCTCGGGGCCGGATTCTCGCTTGGCCTTCCCCTTGTCGAAGATGGCCCCCACGGCCTCCTCGCCGGAGGCGTGGTTAGTGGCGATGTCGAGCAGGTCCTTGGTGGTCCTGGGCTTGTGGCAGCCTAGCTTGTGGACCAGGGCTCTGCACGTCGTGCCGTAGATGAACGCCCCCACGACGTCGGCGTCGCTGATGTCGGGGAGTTCATTGCACTGTTGGGAGAAACGTCGGATGTAGTCGGGCGTTGCTTCGGGCCGCCCGCAGACTTTTGAGGTCCCAGGAGTTCCCGGGGCGCTTGTAGGTGCCCTGGAAATTTCCGACGAAGGCGTTCTTCAAGTCGGCCCAGTTCCTAACAGTTCCGGCGGGCAGGTACTCAAGCCAGGCTCGGGCTGAGTCCGCCAGATAAATGGGGAGATACTGGATGATGAAAAGGTCATCAGTAGCCCCGCCGGCTCGACAGGCGAGCCGGTAATCTTCGAGCCAAACACCGGGGTTCGTGGCCCCCGTGTACTTGGCTATGTTGACGGGTGCCCGGAAGCGGGCGGGGAAATCCGCACGACGGATTTCCCAGGAGAACGCTTGAGGTCCAGGGCCTTCTGGGCTCGGACTGCGGTCGCGACGCCGACCGCTGTCCGCAACCTGCGAACGGGCCCCAGCGCCGGTCGGCCTCTTGCGAGCGTCGAGGGTGTGACGGTAGTCATGGCGCTCCCCGAGACGGTGTCGCGCCGGGGTGTAGGAGGCCTGAGGTCGCTCCAGCTGTGGTGCGACTCCCTCCGGCTCGCGGCGAGGCTGGCTCTGGCGGCCCGAGTAGGACCTGGAGTGGTGGGTGCCGAGGTCCGGTACACATTGTACGGCGGCATGCTCTATCAGCTCCCGGAGGTGCTGGTAGGTAGCCCTCGCCTCGGGCTCGGTTGGCTCAGGGACGCCGCGGAGCAACATCGCGGCCGCGGCGAAGTTTTGGCTGGGAAGGGGGAAACACGGGGCAGCAACCGGCTCTTCTGCCGGTTGTCGCTGTACCTGGGGTACGCGGGTGCGCGTGCCGCCGGGCGCCTGTGGTGGCGCGAGCTGGGTTGGCCCCGACGTGCCGATCTTTGCCTTGCCCAGTCTGGCCGCGCGCAACTCCAGCTCTCGTTGCTGGTGAAGGTCGTCGCGGGAGAGGCGGGGAGACCCCAGCCGATCGTGGAGACGCCCTGCCTCCGGCGCTTCAGAGCGCCGGTGGCGGGCTGGTTGGCTCGGGGAAGTAGCGGCCGATGGGTCGACTACGTCGGCCACATTGCACTCGCGGGGGTCTGGTCCCTCCGAAGCTTGCTCCGGGCCGGAGCTGAGGTCGCTGCCGGAGGAACTCTCCAACATCTCATGGAAAGAGGCCGGCGCGTAGCCGGTCATTGCCACAAGGCACGAGCCTGCGGCGGGCTCCGACTTCGAGAGCCGCGCGGGGGCCTCGAGTCGAAGGTTGTCGAGGGCGTGGGTGGCGGAATCCAGGCGCCGAGCAGGGGCCTGATTCCGCGGCGTGGCAGGAGCAGAGTCGGGCTCCCCTGCCGTGCTGATGAAGTCGAAGGAGCCGAATCGGATTCGGTTCCCGGGCGCGAGGGCGCTTTCGTTGATGGAGAAGGCCATCAGGGAGGCAAAGCGGGAGTCCGGAGACACTGATGACGCGCGAGCCCCCTACCTGGCGCGCCAACTGTCGGCGTTTGGTGAGCCGGCAAGTAAATTTGTAAGTCTTAAGGGGCCGCGCGTCCCCGCTCCCCGAATGGTTAGACCCCAAAGAGAGAAATAGAGGGGCCCAAGATCTATACTGGTTCGGGCCGAATATCCCTACTCGATTTAGGCGGCGGTCGATTCATCGATTCGGCGAACCCGCCGAGTTACAAGCGTGGACAGAGCCCGGGCTCGGGGGCCTCGCGTATAGGGGTTGCCTGAGCGGCTATCGGTGTGATTTGAAGTGGCTACGCTTTGATGTTCTGCCTTATCGCGCTCGTCGCTCCCCGTCTCCGAAGGGCCAAGCCTTCCCTTATATAGCCTGGGGAGGCAGGTTACAAGGAGACTACACATGAGTGTATAAAAGAAAAAATGGATGGGACTCCTCAAGCCTAGGAGTCTGGCCTTTCGCCTCGGTGTCAGGTTGCTGGACTTGACCTCTGAAGGGTAGTTATGCGCCACGCCGTCGGGTCGATGGGGCGTGGAGAGACGGCTCGTCCGCTCCCCGAAAGCGGCGCACCTACCCTCTGCGTAGTGTCAGACGCTGACGTCGAGGGCGCCAGCCTTCGGGAATTGCCTCGGGAAGGTGCGTGGCGCCCTGTCTTGGCCTGGTTGCGGTGAGTCGTTGTGTCAGTTTGATAGGTACCCGTCGTGGAGGCTGGTATCCACGACCTGACGTCCGCCCATAGGTGAAGGCGGTTGGCGCTTTGTTCGAAGCTTGCGGCTTGTCCGACCCGTTGGTCGGGTATGCTTGAGTCGATATCGCCGTACCCTCGGGGGTGACCGCCCTGTAGTGTCTGGTCGGGCTCCTTCCCGGGGTTGGCTTGGTCGGGAACCGGTGCCTTCTTGTGGTGGTCGATCGGCCTCCCAGTTACCTCAATCTTGTTAAGGCGCCCGACCTATTATGCTGGTCGGACCGCCCTTTGAGGTCGAGTTGGTCGGAGGCCGTGGGCCTCTGAGCGGGACCTCTCGTTCGAGGCTCGGGCGTGCTGGCGGCCCACGTGTTTCTCTTGGGCCGCTGGGTGTACCCATGTCCTGGGTATCCGTCAGCAAGCTAGCTACAAATGCCCACTGAACGGGACAAAGAAAAGGCAAGCTTTTTAATTTCACCAAATTTTGCTGTTATTTTGTTTTACTTCTCTTGATGCCTCAACTTACAATTGAATTGAACTTGTAGGCCGAGAAAGATTAGGAAGAAAAAAAGCCAAAGCAACAGTGAATGCAACACCGTCTGGGCCAACCAATACTAGGGAAGCAATTATACAAGGAAGCCCCGGAATGCTCACACGAAGGCGCCTTGCTATGTTGTTGGGAGAAGGCTCACAGTGAATGACTTTGTCTTCATCTGTTGGCACTATGTGGTTTAAAGCTGGATTAATGGAAGGCACTAATTATATTTGTATGTTGATGTTCGCCACTATGTGGTTTAAACTGGGATGAGATGTTGTATGTTGGCACTATGTTGTATCTGGGTGTTTAAACTATGTTGGTACTATGTGAATTGAACTTGTATGTTGTATCTGGGTGTTTAAACTATGTTGGCACTATGTGAATTGAACTTGTAATTTGGGATAGTTCTGTGTAAAGATGGGCGCCTTTCTGGATCTGGGTGTGGTTCCCGTGTGCAGAGTTTATCATGTTTGGAGATGCCTCAGCTTTGATCTGGCCCTAGTCTTGCTATTGTCCATTTCTGGTTTTGCAGATCCATACTTAAACACGATCTTTGGGACTATGTCTCCTTTGAGCATGGTGAGGTGTTTGTGCTTGACGATGGTGGAGAGGTATGACCTCTTGGATGCTTGCATGCAACTTGTAGAGTTACACTTCTGATCTTGGTCTTGTCTTGTGTGATTGTACCTGATGTTTGAAATATATGGGTTGACTTGGATTTAGGGAATTATGAGCGTTTCAACAACATTACCACTAGAAAGATATATCAGGTGAGCATTACCCCACGGAAAATGCTTGCTAGTTGCCACTTGAGCTTGTAAACAGTCGATATATCAGGTGAGCATTACCTCTTTCAACAGCTTTGCCACTGACAGAAAACCATCAATACAAGGTCATTCAATACATCATCCAGTATATACAATGCACAACATTATCAAAAACCACCGAGATAGCAGCAACTGTTGTAAGCTGTAAGATGTAAGTCCAACCAAAATTGAGTTGCAAAATGTTCTCCAGTTTGTATCAATCCAACCAAAACTGACATTCCAGTTATAGAAATCAACAGAAAAGGTTACAACAGCTTGCTCATTTCCCACCTAGATAACAAAAGGTAACCAAAACTGAGTTTCACTAAAACTTACGCAACATGTGCAATTCTGCTTCAATTCTTGAACTACTGACATATAACAAAAGTACTCTGGCGAGTTTCACTAAAACTTCGCAACATCGCAACATCTTGCAAAGTACTCACAAGACTACACACATATAACAAAAGCATGCTCATTTCCCACCTAGAGAGTACTTTTACAAACAATACCACTTCACAATGACTACAAACATACACAACACCGAGCGAGAATTGCAATATTTATCGCCACCAACAATTGCCCCAACTTGACCGCACTCACTACTTCCATCTTCAACATGTGCAATTCTTTGCTTCAATTCTTGAACTACTGTAAGACTTGCAACTTCTCCTCCACTCTTCTTGGCCGTCCTCACATTCAATCAAATCATACTCCTCAAGCAATCGGCGATAATCAGGAAGCCATTTGAAAAACTTGCATCTTACGGGCATCTATCAACAAAAAATGATGCAATTTTAGGCTTAATCCATACTGACCATCTGAGGCGAAAAAAATCACATTGAGATAAATATTACATCAATTTCATTCTGCGACACTTGAAGAAAACCTTGTTTGGGTTACGTGCGGAATTGGACCTAAGCTCCGAACACAGTCTCATGATCTAGGGCAAGGAACAAGAGGCAAACCACTTGGGCCAATGTCGGCAAACTTTGAAGCATTGAGTGCCGACCTACAGCTTGACTGAGACATTGGGAGGGGAGAGTCGGGGCAGAGCTCGCGCCGGGGACGACGTCGGGGAAGGGCACTAGAGGAGATGAAGCCGCCCGGTGGACGAGATGAAGCCGTCGGGTGGAGCGCGCTTGGCGCCGGCGCCGGAGGGCGAGGGCAGGGACCGCCTCGCGCCGGAGGGCGAGAGCACGGGTGTGGGTGCCGGCGACGACTCGCGGCAGGGATTGGGGCGAGTGTGCTATGGACGAAGCCTCGCTATGGACTCCACCTCGGTCACGAGTATCTGAGGAAGAGGGGGCAAAACCGTCAGCTCACGTGAGAAAATGAGGGAAAAGAGATGGATAATACCAGAGAAAATCTAAAATGGCACTCTGGCGGTGAGACTCTCATTCGGGATGGCATTATGGCGAAGTCGTCATGTCTAATGGCATTCTGGCGAAGCACCATGTATGGAGTGGCAAAATCTCAATTACCTCACGGGAGAAGTACCATAGTAGTACTACGGTACACTGAATTTCATACGAACTGTTCAGTTTTATTTTTATCCAATGGATCAGATTAACTAGTATTTATTTATGCTTTCTTAGATAGTAATAGAGTAGTAGAAATATATACCCTCAACAAACTAATAACTAGATCTAATTTCTACTACGCACCGAATGCGTCTAGAGTGACATATAGTTGATCTACAGATCCAATGGACTATATTGATTCAGTCAGCATCAAATAATAGAATTCATCAGGGCAACATATCCGGTGCAACCCCCCTCCGTGAAACCACGGTGCAACTGAACTAAAAAAAGTTTCAAAAAATTCTGAAAAAAATCATGGATGTACATCTCAACTTACCCCACCTACATATAAAATTTCATGATCAAATTCATCCTATACTAGCGGCTACAAAAAAAACAAGCAGCAAAAATGAATAGTGATGAACAGTAAAAAATCACTGTTCATGCTAAATTTGTCTTTTTTGTAACTGCTAGTATAAGATGAATTTGATCATGAAATTTTATATGTAGGTGGGGTAAGTTGAGATGTACATCCATGATTTTTTTCAGAATTTTTTGAAACTTTTTTTAGTTCAGTTGCACCGTGATTTCACCGGAAGAGGCGATTGCACAGGATATTTTTCCATTCATCAGTGCCTTGAGTCAGCCACCCCCACGGACTGACTATATGTGCGTACCGATGTCTCTGACGGAATTAGTCTGCTTGCTATCCCGACACACATTGTTTTTCTTACCAGGATTGTTAACAATTAAAGAAAATTATTCGCCCAGCCACCGTAAGCACACGTACTGATTCCTAAATTGAAGCTCTAAATATGAAATGCTGCTGGAAATTGAATCGAACGTTGCTACCAATCTCCATCGCTCGATGCTTTATATGTTGGGATAAGGACAGCACAAGGTATACTTTGAACACACTCATCTTGTGATAAATAATGAGGATAGCTTCTACCAACAAGTGCACAGCGGAATAAACGATTTCACATACACAATTAAAACAATGATTTACGTGGAATTCCTCAATGTGAGGAATAAAAAACCACCGGACCAACTGGTCCACTCCAAGCTTCTTCCACTATTAGCAATAATGGGTACAAATGGAGTCTCTCTAGAACATCTAGAGATTATAGCAGTAACACCATCATCATCAAATTACAAGTTTGGCATAAGCGCAGATAATACCACACAAAGTAAATAGATAACAAGAGGCAACTATAGTCTCAGCCCGAAACTAAACCAACTTCTGTCGCCTTTATCTTCTCAAAAAAAACTTCTGTCCCCTTTAGTGTTTAGTGCATATGGCGATAGTTTGGATGCAAGCGTTGGAAATATATCGGAATTTAGCTTGAATTCGTTCATTTGAAATCAGGGTGCCCTGATAACATAGTGTCCCATTTCGGCGTCCTACTGAAGGATGCACGTCTCTTTGCTCGAGCTCTAGGCTGTGGTTCCTCTACTGTTGTGATAGTTATTATTTGTATTTTTTTGTTTGCCGCATTGTACATGTTTACGCAATATCGCTAAATAATACATACAACAGTTGTAATCAACGTGTACAATAAATTATGAAAAACAAGTGCAAAGCCCTCAAACAAATTGGAGAACCATAAAAATTCTCACTAAAATCTGGACGAGAACCACACGTGTAGAACTGAGTATGGTTTAAAACTACTTTATATATTAAAAATAATCATACAATGCTACAACATCTTAAATTTTTAGATGCAACAAAATCGAAAACACATTTGCAACCATTGAAAAGAAACACATCAATTTCCTCGTTGCAACAATTTGGCATCTCTAATGCAACCAAAAAAAACTTTGACGCAACGAATCAAAATAGAGACCGCAACAAATGTCTCTTGCACAAATTTATAAAAAGATGTTGCAATAAAATCTAATGCTTCATGCAACAATTATGAAAAATTGCTGTAACAATTTGGAGAAACATCCGTAACAATTTGTACCCTTGCGGAGGCGAGGTGGGCGATGGCGATAGTTTGGATGCAGGCGTTGGGGAGTGCACCTTTGCGGACAATGCCGCAGAACATCTCCACGACAGCAGAGTGGTTGGGAGGGAAGCGAAGGCGACGAGGCTAGAAGGGTGGTCCCTCGCGACGGCGATGAGGCGGAGGCGCATAACAGGAATGGAGGCAGGGGGAAGGAGGCGAGTATAGAGCGGAGGTTGGGTAGGGCGGCGAGGAGCAGGAGCGCAGAGGCGAGGGAAGGGCGTGGAGGAGGGAGATCGCCGATGCCGACGTGGGTGTGGCACGCATGGCATGGAGCGTGACCACAGAGTGAGTTATCGGGTGGGGGCGACGGCGGCAAGGAGGAAAGGGAGCGGAGGTGTAGGGAGTCGTTGTGGCGGGCGCGACAGTAGGTAGTAGAAGGCGACGCCACTGGGGAGCGATTTGAGAATAAGACGGTAGATGGAGTGGGTGACTCAAGCTGTGGGGACAAGCTGGCCGCGCCGCGCCGTCCACGCCCAGCTCGCCTCCGAGGCCCTCTCCGCCACCTCCCTCACCGACATGTACGCCAAGTGCCGCCGTCCCGCCCGTCAGGGACCGCGCCGCCTGGAACGCGCTCGTCGCCGGCTACGCGCGGAACGGCCTCGCCGAGATGGCCATGGAGATGGTCGTCAGGATGCTGGAGCATGGGGAGACGGCCCGACTCCGTCACGCTGCGTGCCGCCGCTGCCGGCCTGCGCCCATGCCCGGGCGCTCGCTGCGTGCCGAGAGGTACACGCGTTTGCGGTCCGTGCTGGCCTCGATGGGCTTGTCAATGTCGCCACGGCGATCCTTGACGCATCACGCATACTGCAAGTGCGGGGCGATCGAGGGCAGTCTTTGACTGGATGCCAGTCAAGGACTCCGTGTCTTGATTCTTGGAACGCCACGATCGATGGATATGCAGAGAATGGGGATGATGCCACGGAGGCTCTGGCACTGTTCAAGAGGATGGTGGGAGAGGGCGTGGATGTGACGGCACAACAGCAAAGTTGTGGACCTCAAGATGGCTAAATGGATTGGTCAGGCTCAGGAGAAACAGCAAAACGGTTCTGCATAATCTTACTAACAGAAATTGGCTTAAGTCAGCTTCGAAAAATAAACACTCAAATACCATCTAGCAGGTCACCTTGCAGCTGCAGGTGCACGATGACACAGCTGCAGGGGACTACTCAACAAAAACATCCTGCAATATGCAGCTTCATGGTTCACTTAACAAAAACAGGTGCAACTTCTTCATATGACTCTTCATCTAGGGTCAGATAATAACAGCTGACAAGCTGGTGATTAGAGGATGGCCATGTAGCACCCTATGCTCTCTATGCAGATCTAAACCCGAATGAAGCCCCCATGCCATGCTTCATTGCCCTTTTGCAAAATAAATTTGTGTCAAGGTGTTCCAATGGCTGCACATACAACCGTCCTTTTTACAACCTGATAGCAACAGGTTGAGCACTACTCAATGGTGGCAATCCATCTGTGATACAACCCCTTCACAACAGAGGAAGGAAGTGGACGGAGTTTTCATGTTCGCATTTTGAAATATGTGGAAATAGATGAACAAGAGAATTTTCGAGAATTCCTAGGATGCATGTGATCGGAAAAGAGCATTGACAATCGACTAAGGTACCACTGTTCGTTGTCTCAGTTCCAATATATTTGCTTGATCATATAACTTGGTGGTTGTTTTTCTCTCGCGTAGAGTTTGATGTTGAGGCCTTTTTGGTTAGCTAGGTTGTAAAAATTCTCTTTTCCTTCTTAATTGAAAGGCAGCGATCCTGCCACCGTTTTCGAAAGTGATGAAGAGCACTGGCAGAGTGCCCAACGAGACAACATTCCTCTCGGTCCTCTCGGCATGCAGTCATGCTGGTTTGGTTGATGAAGGACAGAAATATTTTATGATCATGCATGAATGAGGACTATGGCCTTGAACCTGGGATGGAGCACTATGGAACCATGATGGATCTTCTTGGCCGAGCCGGGAAGCTAGATGAAGCATGGTCTTTCATCCAAAAGATGCCTACAGACCCTGGCATTAGTGTTTACGGTGCAATGTTAGGTGCTTGCAAGTTGCACAAGAGTGTGGAATTGGCAGAAGAATCGGCAATGAGTATCTTTGAGCTAGGTCCAGAAGAGGGGGTGTATCATGTCCTCCTGGCAAACATTTATGTAAATGCTTCAATGTGGGAGGATGTTGCAAGGGTAAAACTGCTATGGAGAAGAAAGGCCTCCAAAAGGATCCGGGATGGAGTATTATTCAGCTTAAGAATGAGGTCCATAGCTTCTATTCTGGAAGCACAAACCACCAGCA